>VXBJ01004485.1:9850-114099 GCA_013400055.1 Nycticryphes semicollaris
AAAAAAAAACAAACCCCAAACCTCACCCCATGCCAATCTGTTTGCATCTCTCCCTGACTCTGAGGAACAATCCTTGTCCTTGCTCCCTCCTCTGCATCAGCAGATGGTGCTTTGCCTGTGTGGACTGGTATATGCACAGCCTATGGTCTGCCCTTCCCGGAGCAAGTCCCTCTGGATCTGGCTGCCCTTCCTCAGCAGCTCTCTGTGAGGAAGACCTGCCATCGCTGCACCTTGCTGGGTGTCCGAGAAGAAAGGCAAGCAGCTGTTTCAGAGATGCTGCTGGCATCAACAAAGATGCCAGCAGGCAGTACTGAAGCTACTATACAGACTGCATACTGCCGCTGAGAGTTCAGATGTGCCTCTGCTAGTCTGTCCAGCTCTTCCCCTGAACTAGTCCTGAGCTCTGGAGCTCTCTGGGCCTGCTGATCCTTCTACATTACGCAGCAAATCCCCCTTGGCAGGGCCAGCCAAGACAGAACTGTATCATGCTTTGCTTAGTTTTTTCTCCCTCTGGAGTTGGTGGCATCTCCTTGTCTGGAGCTGGCAGGAAAGGTGAACAGCCTGTGGATGTGCAGCAGATCAATAACAGTGTGTGACAGCAGCCACGCCATCCCAGGGCTCACACTTCCCAAGGGATGCAGTATTTTGGCCCCATAGTGCACACGCAATTGCTATTCTCATACTGCCTGAAGGCTGGCAAACTGGTCACCTCTCCTGACCCAGTCAGAATACGATGCTGAATCCACATGAATACCGCTCCTGTACAGGGTAGGGTCTCCATCCAGGGAGTTTACTTGTCTTGCAAGACCTGCATCCTCCAGCCATGCCGCTGCAATGTCCTTCCATTGTTAAAATTGACCCTTCTGTTTTAGCCTCAGGTACTAAATCTGGTGTAGTAAGGAAGTTTACTGAAGACAATGTAAGTCAATTACATCAGAAATGGGCTTTATTCTAGCATGGAAAAAAAAAAAAAAAACAGTTTATTCCTTTTCAGCATCATTGTCCTGAATGCAGAGTTCAGTACATCAAACCATCTTTTTGGTGTATTATATATTCAGCTTGATTATACTGTCATAGCTCCTTTGCTATGCACATGCACAGCAAAGAGAAGTTTGGGTCTTAAAAATAATATAATAGAGCAAAACTCTACCTGGCCCTTAAGTGATTGGAAGGAAAAAGGAAGAGCAGGCGCCAAGAGAAATCTCTGAGTGCTATCGCCTCCCAGGCAGAGGAAGCAAAGTGATTTCAAACAGATCTGGAAACCCCAGTTCTTTTATTTTGCAGGGAGATCCCCATCCTATCTACAGTGCCAGAACACATGCTGCAAACATTTTAACTGGAACTGGCACATAGGCCTTGAAATTGCTAATTCCCACTATATATAAGAAGCTACGGCGTCTCTGTGCCAGGGTCGTAAGAAGGAGAGAGACACCTCATTCCCTAGAGGGTGTTATTATCTCCCCAATATTATTATTCCTCAAATTCCATAATATTCAAGATATTATTATTCCTCCAGAGCCTTGTCAGCATGAAGCTGCTTGTAATCCAATCCCCGCCGTACAACAGCCAAAGATAGAGTCACCCTGTGAGGTATTTGGATCGTCTTTAGAGAGCAGAGGAGAGGCCCCCAGCAGCTGCAGGTTTCATCACATTGAAGGGCTCACAGGGCAAGGCAGATGGACCAGCACCAGGGCACAGGCATAGAAGCTCAGTGTTCTGGATGGACTCAAGCTCTAAAGTATCCTAAACACCCGAGGTTTTAAACCCCCTCTGGTTCTCCCACCAAAAGCACACCACTGCCTGGAACAAAGAGTCACAGCAGTGGAGATCCACGTGACTCCTCACATCAAAGCCCCCCTAGTCTCAGCGTTAAGCGGGTAGGGTTAAGCCTGCCTGCGCTGTGTGAATGGGAAAGCCCAGGACTCTGGCTGTTCTGGTCACTTTTAGCCTTTGATCACAAAGCTGAAGCAGATTGTATAAAAAGGCAGCAATCTTTGCAGGCACTCTCACCCCTACCTGACTCCTGAGCCAGGCTGCCCTCCCCCAGGAAAGATGGGAGGACTTGAGGGCAGAGTTGCCTCTCTTGCACATCTAGAGTGATTGCACTGACATCTGTGGAGACCTTTCAGGTCTGGACTTGTGTAAAAGAGATCAGCTTCACATTGGAAGATTCTTCCTTGGGGCAACAATTAGCTTCGGTCTCCTAGTGCTTGCATTGGAAACCCCAGATCATTCACACCATCTCTCAGTGAAACCAAGCCAGGCTCTGACATTGCTTGACAATGTACCTTAAGCAGCTATTCAGCAGCAGAAAGTAAGACTGGGATGTGACAGGGAAAATCAAAACTATTTCTGAATTTGCTCCAAGCAAAGGAGAAAAAAAAAATTACAACTGAGGGCAGAGAGACAAGGAAAGATTAGGGTGTTCATACCCCGCCTAAATACACTGTCTGTCCTTCAGTGATTCATGACAAGAACAGAAATTGCTTTAATGTCAAAGCTACAAAGCCTTATATTTTAAAAAAAATCCTATCTTCGAAATATTGCTTCTTACTTAATCAAACTCAACCTATATTCATCCACTAGTATCCAGCTAGAAAAGAAAGAAAAAAAAAGAACAGCATTTTTCTTCCACATTATTTTCTTCAGATTCAGTCCAATGGAAATTTAGCAGCCCGGATTTACTTAGGCATTTTGAAGTCAGGCTGTGGTTCCTGCTACCTGATCCCACTCGTCTGGCATCTGGCACAGTCCTGCTTTTGTTTCCTATGACTTAAACATCAGGCTTTACTGATGTGTGGCCATATTTTGCTCAGCCCTGCAGGTCAAGTGAATTCCATGTCTGTATTGGTTCCCAGGGGGCCAAGAAGGCGCTTGGATATAAGCTCTCACATAACCTCTTCTTCTGCAGCCAACTTTCCAAATTGCTCTCATTGCTTTTCATGTTCACTGAGGGGCTTTTATTTAACTTGGCAACTGCTGTCACTTTTCATGTCCATTTCCGCTCTCTCCTTTTGATGTGTAAATTATCCCTGGATATTGGCAAACAGGACAATTTGGGTATTGCTGAGGGGCCGTAGCCTGACTTCCCCCCACCTTCTGCAATCATACAGGCTTCATTGACTATCCTTCCTCCACCCCCCACTTTTAATTTGTTCAAGTAGCCTGAACATACACAGTCAGTAATTTGACCACATATAATCAGACACTGCAGCTTTCTGTATCCCGAGTCTTTCCCTGGTTCCTTTCTGATTTAATGTATGTACAAATTGGTTGTGGTGCCAGAGAGGTCCTGATTCAGCAAAGCGTTTCAGTGCATGTCTGTCAGGAAGAAGCAGAGCTCTGTTCTGAGGAGGGACCAGACATCCTGAACTACATTATGGAGTTAGGAGAAAGCTTAAGCACAACACCTTCCAAGACCCACGGGCTTTGCAGCAGCAGCACTTCAGGTTCAAACAATCCATCCAGTGTCTGGAAAGAGCCAAGCTTAAGATGTGGATGAGTCCATAGCCCACTTGCACAGATGGTGCCTAATCCAGCCAAACCACATGGGCAGGAGCTGGGCCCTCACAGAATACTGACCCCATGACTGAGACAGCCTTCCTCTGCACAAGAAAATGTGTTTGCAAGAAGGATAACGGACAAGTCTGGTCTTGAAGCAAGCTCAGATCTATGGTTACCTGAGATTATGCAGCCAAGCTTCTGCTTTCTTTGCTAGGGATGTTTCCCACTTCAAATGCCATCATGCTGTAGCTCTTGGAACAGACACGTTGTGCTGTAGCACCTGAGCAAGAATATCCTGTGACATGAGACTGTAAGTCTTGACAGCACACATCCTGCCACACTACTCCAACTCCTCCACCCATATGCACTGTACATCTACAAAAGCTGGATCAGAGATAGCACCTCACAGTGTCTTCTTTCCATCCACTGCCTCTCTGTGCTCCTGCTATGCTAGAAACATCACAAAAAACAGAGAGAACTTCAGCTGAATCATCTGGACCTTCTGGAATAGACAAGGTGGAGTCCAGCCCTCGCCTCCCTCCCTAAACACCATGAAATAAAGCACAGAGAAGCTGGTCAGGATGACAGTTACTGCAGGCTGGTGTGAGTATATTTTCACGTGGGCTATTCTATACCATAAGTAGATACAGGGGTCCAGGACTCCACACCCAGGTTTTCCCATCCAGAAAACTGTTTGCTGCACCACAGTCACAAAGTACATGAGGCACTCCAAGCCCAGACCTAGAGATATAAAATAGTAGGCTAGTTCAATAAACAATGCACTGAATGGGAAACTAAACAAGGTACTTTTAAAGGGTTTCTTACAGACAATAAAATTTCCCTGCTTAGGGAGTGTTGGTCAGCAGCTGGAGGTGAGTGGAGAATACTGAGAGTGGTGAGCCATGGGAGAGAGGGACTTGTTTCCTCTACTTTGCTTGACTGATTTTCAGGGAAGGGGAACAGTTGTCAGCTGGTTATAGTAGCACATGTTTTTTCTATATTTGCATTTTAACTCAAGGGCATTAAGAGCAGCTGGAAAGCAGCTATTTTGTCCTGTTTAAATAAATAACGTGTGTGTGGCACACATTATTTGACCGTGTCCAGCCTTCACTGTAATATCAGCTGTGAGAGATGCTTATGGCTTGACACTTGCAAAAATAAGAGGTTTCTAACTGATTCTCTGAAGGCTTACCAACATGTTCAAAGAAATACCTTTCTCCACAGACTGGTGTGCTTTTCAGAGCAGGGGTAAACTCAGTTATGGGTTCTTCCTGTTGCTTGGGAGATGGCTTCAATCTCCTTTAACGCAGGGAAACAAGTCACCTGAAATAGCTATCTCGGGGACTGCAGCATGCCATTCAACCCAGCAAAACAGCTGTGGGCGTAGGAGATGGCAAGGCAGTTCCTTTAAATACAACATCCCAGAAAAATGAGAGAACAAAGTGTGTGTAAGATACTCTCATTTTAATAGATTCACACAAAGCACAAGCCCTTTAGTTTTTCCAGGCTAAAGCAAAGGCACCAATCTAGGGCACCAATCTTGTTTTCCAGGACTGTTAACACCTGAAAAGGAGTTCATCTCAGTGACTTTGAAGCAGTAAAACCTTGAAGATATAACATGTCTTAAACACAGGAAAATTCCTCCAGGCCTTAATTAATTTAGTATTCTTCCAAAGAAAGAGTGTTGGCGTTGTAAATTATTCATAAGATATTATAGACTCACTGATCTCAAATTTCATACAAAACTACAGCAAAGCTTTCAAAATGTGAAAAAAAACAGCTCTCAAATTAACCCTTTGCATAATATATTTCTAAAACTACGTCCATGGGGGGTATTTTTTTGGTTGATTTTTTTTTTTATTATTATTCTATCATTATTGCTAATGCCTATAATTCCCTTTTGTTTAATGAGATATTCTGCCAGTTTCATATGAAAAACAACAGCCACTACCAGCAAAACCCAAGAGCTCATTTTATGAAATACTGAGATATATTAATCACTTGTGCTTTAGTTGTTTTACTCCATGTTTAAACTAGGACAGTGGACAGAGCACGTCAAATAGCAGTTGCTGTTGGATCTGTCTCAGACTTTCCATTTTATTCTGCCTACAGAGCCCTCTTGATCAAAATACACCATGCAATAAGCAGATAAATAAACAGATCATAATGACAGCATTTTCCAAATCAAAATGACACCCAGTTTGGTGCTCTCTTTCAGTAAATCCTTGCAAATATTCCTTTCCCGAAGCACTAAGAACATAAGCAAAACATCAAATAATTTCTTCGAATTGTTGCAGAGGGTTTGAAAACCTGGCAAGTTAACTCCATAAAACAAAACACTGCAATATTCCAAGAGCTGCATCCATTTACTGCAAAACTTGCTGAAATTTAGAACCATTTCTCAACCATTTCTCAAGTAGAGGAGTATGCTGGGTGATGGGAGTTTCTATTAAGATTTTTCTCACAAAGGAAACAAATCTGGTTTTCTGAAAGAGATCTCTCATATGTATGCAGTGATGGTAAAACCAGTCTGAATTGATATTAATGCAGGCAAACAAACCTCTTATTGTTAAAAGTACTCTGTGATTTTGTTTTGTTAATACGATGTTAGAAAGTACCTTATGCAATCAATGCCACAATATTATTCAATAGAGAAATCAAGATGTTAAATACACTCACTCTGGACTAAGATTAGACAGATCATCTTCAAACACTCAATAATCAGTTGTCTAACTACTCACTGTCACCCACCAAGTAGCTGGGACACAAAATACACAAACAGAATGTAAATACACCTCACCTTCCCCTCTGGGCCTTAGTCTAAACCTAGTTCTGTATTGATACAGAGCAAAATATCCTTATTTATTTGGCTTTAACATCCCCATCTCAGGCACACGCCTACAAAAAGCCCATCTTCCTCAGTGTCCCTTTGTCACTTGCACTGCATCATCCTAGTCTCCCCCATCTTTTCTAACCCATTCATTTCTAACCCTCCCTCCTTCCCATACCTTCAGATTTTCTCACATGCACTCTGCACTCACATTTCCAGATGCCTCAGTGTCACAGCCCAGGTGTGATGGATAACATGGAACTAGGTCCACACCAACTTGCTGCATGGTTGGGTGGTTGCTCCCCTGTGGGAGTATTAACAGGTAGCTCTGCCATTCCCTTGGAGGGATTTCTAATAAAGTCTTTCTCCTTGACTTAGCTGTTGATTTGCACAAAATGTGTGGGAATGTAATATCTGAGAGGTGGCTATCCTGTGTCAAAGGTGATTGAAAACAGCCAGTGTATTCAAAAGTTATTAAGAGACTGACTGACAGGCTGGCAGAATAAGATCATAAGTCTCATTCCCTTAGGAACCCACAATAAAAGGGTTTGGAGGTTGGGTGGTTGAGGTTTTTTTCCCCTTTAATACAGCAATGTTTACAACAAAAAAAGTCTACAATTCAGGTGTGGGACCCCCAGAGTAATGAGGTTCCAGAGGGGAAAAACAGTAGGAAGTGATGTAATATACTTTACTATATATTAAGTATTTTACAATATTCTTTTTTAATATATGAAAGTATTATTTTTTTTAACCTAGGTCTAAATTTTGGGCTGACTAGGTAAGGTCAGGAGCTATACACTACTAAATATACAAAATATTGTGCAGCTACCCAGAAAGTTATAAGCAACTGAGACATCAAACTGGGTAAGTTTGGTATACCTGAATGTTAAGACTCAGTTTTAACACAGTCAGAGAAAGCTAACCAGTGCCTAAATACAAACGTGTATTTTGTTTTTCCATAAGAATTTTGTGCAGACATTTTCTGTCTTTAGGAAAGTGAGGATTAGTGACTGGAAATCAGCCTACGATCTGTCAGGGGCATACGTAAATCTTACACATAAATTTCAAAATTGAGATAAATTAAATATTTGTGTAATTTTTCTTGCCATAAATAATCCTACGGAAAGAAAATAATCATGCCAAATGTCTCCTGTGTGTGGTTCAGACTCTGAAAGCAGAGATTCTTGAACAATTTTGGCTGAAACAAGGCCATCAAAAATGGTTTGCTGAGTTGAAAAATTTTGTTTTTTTAAAAAAAAAAAAATCTTGGCTTATGTCGACCTAATCCACAAAAGACTTTTGAGTGAACCCTGGAATCCTTACAGTTCTGCTGTCTTGGCTACCAAGGTGTGCTAGTCCCGAAGCAGATGTACTTGGCAGATATCTTCCAGGATTTGAAGTGAGGGGCTTTTCACCCCTCAGCTGCTCAGCTTTTAACCCAAATCAAATACAAAAGTCTTCACCAAACTAGAAATCCTTCTTTTTCAGCCAACTTCCTTGCACTTCGTTGTAAACTATGGCTCCACAGCACACCTCTGGCTTTAAGCTTCCTGGCCATATGCAAACCTCCTATTTTCTAGATGGCCTTCTCTTAGAAACAAGGACAGCAAATCCTATTTCAGCTTAACTCATTGAAAGACAATCCTTCTCTCCCAGGCAGCCATATGAAAAAATTGGGCACTTGTCCACTCCTCAACCTTCAGGACAGCAAAGCAGGCATGTGGATCACATAGGTGTTCAGCCCTTCTGAGATACCTCCAGGAATCCTCTCCAGGCAAGCATGGGTCAGATGTAGGTCCTGTGTTACTGCTGTCAGCCCCTTACTGGACATATCGGATCACCTCGCACATCTCAAATGGCCTCAAATTATCTAATGCTTGAGGAACCGGATCCCACCTGGCAAGTCTATGTGATCTTGTGCAGAAAAATACACACTCACCTTGTCAACACATCAAAATAACTGGACATGATCCAGCTCTAATCCGAAAGCCACATCATCACATTAGCACAACACTGAGTTTAAACTGTCCAACCCAGACTCACAGATCACATCTGTTTGCAAAATACCACATAAACATAACCAACCTTTCCAGAGAAGGGATACAACAGTCTTGAAATTCTCCAGCAGAGTCTCTTGAAATTCTGGTTTCCAGACTCAACAATCATTTCATTATTCCTCTCCCCATTTGCTGGCTCCACTGAAGCAAAAGAGCTTTATTTTACCAGCCCAAAGCATTCGTAGAGCTGGTGGTCAGTGACGTGATCCTTTCTGACATCAACACTGTGAGCAATACTCTCCCCACTTCTGCTAGCCTTTAACTACCTTAAGAAGGACAGCATAGCACTAGCAGCAGAAAGGATGACAATTCATTCCCAAGCAGCTCATCTGGTCATACTGGCGATTCCTTGTAAATGAGAATAGGTTCATTGAAAAATGAGTGCAATGCAATTTCTTCAACCTCACTCATTTGAGAGAGGTCAGCATTCCTGACCCAGTAGCTATTCCCTAGATTGCCAAGGATTACTCACTTGAAAGATCACAAAATATTCCAAAAAGCAAAGAAGGAAAGAAGGGGCAGGAGCACATTGCTGCAGATGGTTCTATGCCTACTGATGTTGTATGCAAGCTTCTAAGATTTTCTTAGCAGCGTACAGAACATCATCGTGCTGTAGGACTGGCCTACTGTAGTTCACCATAAGATGCACTGGTGGGACAATGATTTACTTATAAGAGCTTGTGAAACTGAAAGCTAGCAACATCTTACTAAGTGACTCACAGCTTCCTATGCCGTGGCATACCACTCTCCTCTTGTGTACATGAGTTGCACAATGCTCTCTGTGTGAGCTATCATCAGCTTGAGACTTTCACAGAAGAAGCTAAAGAGATGCAGAGGGAGAAAGTAAAAGTTTTAGAGAGAAGCAGAGGGAGGAGGGGGAATGACAGCGGAAGTATTCATCCACCTGAGACACATCCACACAAATCTGGGAAACATCTGCATATTGCATGCGACAGGTTGCATCACTTAATTATTTTTTATTAACTGCTCATTTAAAACTCTTCCACAAAAGAAATCAATTATTAATGACATAAAGCCCTACTTTTCTTCCTGAACCCACAATTGTTTCCAATTTTAAGCTAAAATTAGCCATTCAGGCTATCCAAATGAGCATAGTTTAGTGCTGATGTATGTAAGCAATTCTTTAGATTGTTGAACATAGCTGATCTTTGACAGCTTCTTCTTAAAAATAACAGTTTCCTCTTTACACTGAGAAGTTTTCAGAGGCAACAGATGTTTGAAAGATGGGGCTGAATTAGCTGAATAGCCTGCAAAACCCCCCAAACCTGCAAATATGAAAGCTCAGAATTCTTATAAAAGCAGCATTCAAGAAGCATAAATCGCATCTCTGTAAATTCCTCTCTTTCAGCCTACATCCTTTAAGCATCACATTCTCAGCATTTAACACATAATAAACAACTTTAATCATTTAAAGTGCTGACACAGGCTGCATTGCACAGAGGAAGACACCATGAATCCATGAAATGAAGTAAAAAGTAATAGAAATTGTAATAGTAATAATAATAATAATACCACAACTTTTTGTTTGTTCAGCAAGCTACATAATGTACTGCAGGAAAGCCAAGCTGTGTCAGACACAAACATGTGGTTTCTGTGGGGTTTCTGTCTTGTCTTGAACTAGGGATACTGGAGGACTTAAAAACAAAACACAGCAAAAAACAATTTAAAGTTAGAAGTCATCCCTGATCCCTGTCACAATGTATGAAGTTGACATTCCATTCTAGTTTTTACATCTTTTGTACCTTGCTCCTAGTTGAAGGAAATGAACACATTCCAGCAGTACTTCAAATGACTTAACGTGTAGTTGTCAGGCAGATAATCTGTTCTCTCAGCAGGCAGAGCAGAGTCTTCTAACGATAGGCATTTTGCTTTTATTTACGCATAAACACATGCAAATATATGTGAATCTATATGGAGACAAAACAAGAAAATGCTTGGCACCTGAGGAGGGAAAGATGAGTTTCATAGTAGTCCCTTTGTTTTGGGGGGAAGGAGGAGGATTCAAACCACAGTTTCACAGCAGTCCCTACATCTTTTCTGTTCCCTCCTGTGATAGAATGGAGCGTAGTGGGAATCATAAACTTCTCCGCCTAATGGGCCACTGAGTAGGTTTTCACTGTTAAGTCTCTTCAGAGTCCTTAGAATACCCAGTACACAAATTATACTTCAGCAGTGTGGAGGGAGAATACCACCCTCAGACAATTTGCTTCTCAAAATACTGTTTTCAACACAACATATCAGTAAATAAAGCAAACAGTTCCAACCACATTATTACTCCACAAATTTCACTCTTTGATTAGCTATTCTGTTTGGAAAATTCATGTGCTAATCCCAAACTAAATGCACGCTTTGTCTGTTCAAGCCATATTTTGCATTCTGTGCTTAAGAAAATGGATTCAGATTAGTAAAAATTGCAATGACTGTTATGTACTCTATCAGCATGCTGCAAGAAATAAGATAAATAGCACCATCCCACTGTTTCCTAAGGTAGAAGGCAGAAACAAATTACCCAGCTAATACACAAAGTATACATAATATATTCTTTTTAAAAAAGTATTCATTGTTAGCCCTAAATTTATATACCAATTAAGTTGCCCATCTTTTTGAAATCAGACATATTACTATATTACTTGGGCTTGTGAAGAGCCTTTGTGAACATTAAAAGGAAGGGGTACCAGGAAACTTTTCATTTTTCACACTGTCATTATAGGAGCAACGTTTTAAAAGTAAAAATAGTCCATGGGCTTCACATGACTAGTGCAAGTCCATCTGCACACCAGCATCAATCACCTCTTATCTGCAAGCACTCATCTTTCCCTAGTGTATGGTCCCTCAAGTTACAAAGCAAAATATCAAATGAATGCACTGAATAGGATGATCGGAGAGAGGCTGCTGTAACAAAACCAAAGGAAGCAGCCTTTAATAACCACTTCTAATTGACTCCATCCTTCTTGCATGACCGCAGCTGCTAGCCTATGCCTTCTCCATGCTGAAGCATCTTTTAATAAACTCCTCTTGTTCTAATGATCTTTATGAATTGTGTTGACTTAGAAAAATACTTCTGCTTATTTATTTTTCCTGGCCCAGCTAACAGGCTATGTATGTCTTCAAGCAGGAATCGTACCTTCCTCTACAACTAGAAAGCACAAAGCACTACTGAGTGCTTCCACTAAGAAATAGTAATTCAGTGCAAAAGCAGTAATGACAGAAATTGTCCAATGCTTCTCTTGACCAGTTCCCTCTGTATTACTACAAAGTAATTACAACAATGAAGAAGTTGCAGAAGCAGAAGAGCAGCCTTACAGATCCAATAACCCCAGTGTGATACTGGGAATAAAACTGGAAAGATAAGCATCCACTTGGAAAAATCAGTCAAAAACAGCCATGAAAAAAAAAAAATCGATGAATAAAGTCTTCCCACATCCTGGGATGCCTCATGCTCCAGAAAATGTTGCCGGTTTTATTCATTATGGAAGAGAATGACACATTTTAAATCATTTCACAGAATCATAGAATTATTTAGGTTGGAAAACACCTTTAATATCATCAAGTGCTACCATACACTAGGGGATTCCTCATGCAGAAAAGACTAATGGAAAATTTCAAGGACGCATAAAAGGGATCAAGATGTTGCCTATTTCTTTAGCTTGAAACTGTCCCACTACTGTATATCCTTTATCAGAGCATTCATTTCACCAAGTGGAATAAATCACATCTGTTTCAGGTTATTTTATATTTTCTTCTTTTTCAGATATTCTATAGTTGCTAATCCACCTGGAGACTCAGAAAGACAGTATGACAGTATGTGATCATGTAATTAAAGATCATAGCAGCCTGCAGACCACCAGAAATCAAAATCTGAACAGACCACAACTTCTGTCACTGAACACATAAGTTTTAGTATGATCTCCAAGAGTTTCACCTCCTGATAGACTAGAGACTGCCAAATCCTTGGAACAGAATGCCAGAGCTCAGGTCTGAAAGAACAGATCCCATATACCCTAGTAATAGACACATCAGTCAGACTCACACCGCATGCACAATCAGCGTCTGGGCATGCATTTGCAGGGTTTGGGTTTACCTGCATAGCAAGAATTAGCACTTCAAGACTACTTAAGTAATTACAAAAATCAAAGACGTATTCCCAGGAAATAAAAGAAAAACTAACTGCTTACCCCTAAGCATCTGAGTCTTTCACTTATTTCCAGGTATCTGTAGAGTCATAAAGAGAAGATCCAGAGCACAAGGCTGCAGTGCTCATTCTGTGTAAGACTCTATTGTGTATTTGCACTGTTAATGGACATATGTATAAGCAAACAAAGTAGAAACGCAAGTCAGCATACTTGGTATCTTAGTTTCAAACTGGTGCCAATGCACCACCTCACCTAGACTGTATGGCAGAAAAAGAAACAGAGCAATACAGAAAGTGCACCTTAAAAAACAGGTCCTCCTTTTCATTTACAGATTAGCACACTTCCTCTGCTTACCCACTATCCTCACACTTTGCATAGTTAACTTATTTCATTAAAGAAGGAGTGCTTTTCTTATGAGAAATAGGAACCCAGGTGCTGTAAGTTATGAAGATTTGATCAGAAAATCCTATTTTTAAATTGTGCTCAGGAGCATTTCCTAAACTAAAAAAACCTAGTAACATTAATGACTGAAACAAAATGACAAGGTGAAAAGAGGCATAAAAAATATTAACCAAGAACAGCACAAAATGAATGAGATTTAATCCGTCTTAACGCTACCAAGAAAATCAAGTTTAAGCTGTGCAGTTAATCAGTCTGCTAATGCAGTTTGATGGGCCTCCTCGTAATTCAAAGACCACAGAGATCTTCTCTGTCTCCCCAAGAAACCTGAGATTTTTCATTATGTCTGCATTTATAGCAGAGATATGACTTAGTCATCCCTTCTCTTGGGCTTCAAGCCTATCAGTGTTTACACATAATTCATGTCTCTTTTGCTTATGCATTCACAGCAAGATGGTGTATGCTGTTCACAAAGAGTTTTCATATTATTACAGACGTGCATGTGAAAATCTCACCTACTTAAAAGTCAAGCACTTTTAAGCTCCAAATGGCTGAACGTATTTGTCAGGTCTAGCAGTGCCTACTAGCAGAACGGCGCATTGCTGTAGCCTTAAAAATAATGTCTAGGAGATTGGCATCCTACCAAGATGCACAAAACATAGCTCAGAGGGCTATCAGCCTTTATGTTAAAAACACGAGAAAAATCATTCCCTTTGTAGCACTGGATTAAAAACACTGAAGAGCAGATAGTTGTAAAGACCTCAAAGTTATTCTGTTTCATTGATTAGCTTAGCGAATTTGTTTGTTAGAGATTGGTTAAGGTCAAGAAGTCCAAAGGCTCATTAAGAGTCTGTTTGGTTAATGGATTTCGAACTGCATCGCATCACTTTAACCTTTCATCCTAGAGCTGGAGGCCAAAAGAAGTTCTCTAGCACTAATTACTGAGGGTCAGATTTACTCCCAGCAACAGGATCCACTAACCAGCAGGTCAAATGCCATCCTTATGATTTAAAAAAAAAAAAAAAAAAAAAAAGCACTGAAATGAACACACAATACCAGTCTGATCCTTCTAGGTGTATTGTATATTAGCTCCAGGGACATTAATTAGTCCTATAAGGAAACACTCAAGGATATTCAGCCATCTCTCTTTCAAATGCAAAACATCAACAGATAGTATGAGGTTTATGTTCCTTCCACACAGTACTGCTTAGTCCATACTCTGATTCTAGTCTAATCTCCAAGAAAATGTTTTAATACAGTATAAGAAAACCTGACAGACTATATTTCAAGATGAATCAAGGAAAGCAATTAGGAATTACATACACATTGAGCCAGGTTAGTCTGATTACTCTTTCCTGGTCTTTGTCTTCATGCAGTTGTCCAGGATTTCTTGTGCAATCCTCAAAGAGAGTGTTGCAAGGCATGCAACAAAAAATTGGCATTGCTTCCACTGTTCTTACCTTCCAGTTCATCTCAGTATTTCAGCACATGCCAAAAAAGGAACTACTCTGAAGGCAACAGAAAAAAAGTGTGTGAGAACTCTGCTAGGGCAGAAGCTTACCACAGCTCCTGTAGGCTTTCACAGGTAGCATTGCTTTAAAACCCACCAGTGGTAATGGATTAACATGAAAATAATCCATTGATTTTAATAAAGTCAAGAAATAACCACAGGTCTTGGCCCTGAGTGTTCAGCAAGCAAAACAATGGCACATAGCACTTTTGGATCAATACAAAACTAAGGTGGCAGCATTATCTTTATCTTATAGTTAAAGAAAATGCACAGTTTTGAGTTATTTTCATGACTAACAGGAAAGTAGGGGATACATCTAACATTCTCGTGGCTGTTCATCCACACTCTTACCCATTAGGTAATCACACAGTCCATGGCAATAGCAGGGGCCAACCACCTTCAAAGGCATAAAGGAGGAACAAGATATTTATGTGTTTAAAACTCTGGAATTTGGGCTGAGAACACCAAAATTGAGATCCTAGCGCTTCTACAGACTTACCAAAAGATACTGAATAATTAACTCAACCCTATCATATTTGAGGTCACCTGCTGTAAAACAAGATTAAATACTTTTTCCTTCCTGCAAATGCAGAGCATCTTTCTTCTCTTCAGTAGGCTTTCCCACATATATATTCAGTTTGGCAAAAATCCTGTTTGTGAAAAGAGACTGATCTAAAATATTCAGCCAGCCCTAAACAGGAAAGAAACTTTTTCTTTATCTGGGTTTATCAAAATTTGAAAAGGTTTTGGTCTTTTCTAAGGTGTCTTACAAATAAATTATAATTCCAGTAGAGTACAGAATAATCTCATTCAGAGCATCAGTAGAATCGAATGGGCTCATTGCTTTAAGACACAAAATACTATTTCTAAATATAGTCCCCTGTTTAGACATAGTAATGAGTCAGAAATGGCAGTGGACAGAAATTAAAATATATATATATATATCCCACACTTTATTTTGCACTCTGAGCTGGGTGCTCAAGTGCTTTCAGAAAAGGCTCAAATTAGTCATAGGAATACGACAGTGCTCCAGAGTTCCCAGAACCACAGCAGCAGGATTTTCACCTGCTTTATTTCACCAACCATCTCTGTAACAATTGCACCACTGAGTATTTTTGAGAAGAGGTACCATCTCCTTTAGCAACAAGGGCCCTTTTAGCATTCTTGAAGGACTGGAGACTTCGGAAAACTGGCAAAGATGTGGAGAATGGCAAAATGTACAATTGCTTGATAATTTTCCTATGGTAACCTTTTAATCTCCCCTATGCCTTTTAAATGTAGAGAAACTTTAAAAAGAAACTTAGCTTCATGTCACACACTGACACCACAGCTCTTCCCAGACCCTGTGCTCAGATGCTGCAGCACAAGAGAATCCTTTTGCCTGTGAAAAAGAACAAAGGGTACTGACTGTGGCAGCATGCCAGCGGCAAAAGTGCTGGGGAAGAGGAAAATCAGGATGTGAACACTACTCAAAGAGCCAGGACTCTGACTTCAACATAATCCATGGTTTTACCAGATAACTTTGATAGGGTGGCTAATAACTGGCTGAGTAACCCCTAGCTATCCCTAAAATCAATTACCTGTCCTTCTGTATCGATTAAAACAATCTGTTGCTATTTTCTCACGATCCTGGCTGTTGGCAGCCCTGTTAGATGCTCTTCTGTGAGCAGACTATTCTCCTTTGGCTTTTGTAAGTGCAACTCATATGTAGAGGATCAGACAACAGGAAGTTTTCTATTAGTTTTCCTTCTCCTCCCTACATCTGCCACCCATTGAAGTTATTGACTAACACACCAAAGTGGAACTACCCTAACTTTGTACATGCAGCAAGTTAGTAAATATGAAAACAATAATGTTACATTTTCTCATGTAAAAATTGCACCCTGATGCATTACACCCTTTATTTTTAAATCAATGAATTAATTATTGAACCAATAATCCCCACTTCATAACAGCCACTGGAGGGTGCTCATGGAAACAAAAGAAAAATTTTTTACTCCTCTAAAGTACTCGCCTGATACAACCTCTGGGGCCTTGTGTTTTGTTGTTCTGTTTATAAAGCTTTCACCGATCAACACAACTGTGATATGTAGTGGTTTGACTTACTAGCTCTGTATCTAAATGATAATGGACAGTTGCATCTTTACTGCCTGGATGAAAATCTAGTTTAAGAGCTGTGCCAAGGATTCTGACTTTTACAAACAACTACCTTACTATTATCATCTAATATCTTATTGTCATCACAGCTGCACCCCCCCTGCAACTGTTGTGGCCCCATAATGCCAATCTCTGTAGAAGAGTAACAGGAGCCCCAAAGAGCCTACAATCAAAGCAGACAGGACAGACTTTAGCTGCAAGAACAGAAGCATTATTCTGCCCAATTTTCTCAAAAAGGAGTTTAAGGCAGAAAAGTATGTTCTGATCAACTTTGACTCGCAGTGTTTCAATGTGATCCCTAACATTTCTTTCTCAAATCTCAGCTCCGACATACTACTGCCTTCATTAACAGCAGAGGAGACACAGCTCTGACGATCAAATGCCATCCTTGACCCACAACCCAGGTGTAGCTTGTGCAATAGAAGAACACTGTGCTGCTGTAATGCACTTTGGGACTTACAAGTAGAGAGCATACCACCTCCAAGAACATGGATTAGGAACATGAACTGGTTTTGCCACTAAGTCTTTTGAACTTTGCCTTTATCGTGCACTAGCTCCAAAAATAATGTATTGGAGAGCTGGTTAAACATCTTCTTGAAGGTTTTGAACAGTTCTGTGAAAATGTGAAAAAGATTTTGACCTGAACAACTTCAAAAAGAACTTTTTTTAACACAGAAATTTAGGAGGTTTCAATGAAAAGCTAACAGCAGAGAAATTGAACTTCTTTTCTGTACCAGTACTCAGAAAAATACCACCTCTCCTCCCCAAAACCACAAACAACCCTAACTTCTTTATAAGATGCATTTTGGCAGGATGAGAAAAAAAACCTTTCCAAAGATGAGGTCCAGGAAAACATAAAAAGGCCATAGTTCTTGTGACAGAAACTCACCAACTGTTGCTTAGGTTACCAAATGTCAGGTGATACTTTAGGTGCATCCCAGTCCTGCACACTCCTAACAGGTCTCAAAGCACTGAAACCAAAGAAACTGGGAGAGAGAGAAGGAGGCAAAAGAAATAAAAGTAGCTTGCTTAAGGATAACCAAGAAAAAGCATTCCCAGAATTGGGAACAAGCTCTCTTCCATTGTCTATCATATTAATTCTCAGCCCCACAGATATATGGGCCTTTCGTAAGTCAGGCTCTGCAAGTAAAGCCAGTCCTACCTATGGATCTGATGTTAGGGAGGATTTTAAAAGAAAAAGAAAGAAAAAGTTTGGAACATAATATTGCCGCCACAGTCCATCTTTAAATTACTCTTAATCATCACAAACTCACAGACTTGTCCCTTCAACGTGGTAGGTGTCATAGACCTGAAGCTGAGGGGCATGTTGATGGAAATAAGAGGCAGAGAAGCAGGCACATGTCTGGATTTCTTTAATTTTGTGGGTTTATGTCAAATGCTGAATCGTACTCTAATGCTCTTGCATATTTAATTTTCCTTGTTCTTTTCAAACACTAGCAAATGTGCCTGTTTGCACTGCCAAGACACCACAAATTAAAGCAATATATACAATCAAAATGTGATATTGAGCTATTGCTAGAGCATAGTCCTGCTTATGAGAGACATGCCAGCAAGCACATTCCTCTCACAATGCAGTCTCCTCTTATGGTACGTTATGAATTACTACAACATGACAGTCTTACAACAAAAAATCCATTGAAATCACGGTACAATCCAAACTTCCTATTCATTGCAATGGGAGTTTGTATAGTAAAAATAATTAGACCTGCAGGGAACTGTTCCAGAGTCTTGCCAACACTGGTGAACAAAAATCCTCAAAGCTTACCAGTTTTATCTCAGAAGTTCTCTGATGTTCTCCCAGTAGGATCTCTCTTCATCATGAAAACTGAACATACCACTGATATTTTGTGTGATGAAGACCAAGGCCTAATGAAAGGCATTTAAATCTGTGTCAGTGAAGAGTAAATTCAGACTTCTGAAAAGCTAAGAGATGTCAGAGCAGCTGGAAATATTCAGTATGATCCTCCAGCTGAATACAGCTGTGCTAGCAGACAGGAATAAAAGTCAAGAAGAAAGCAGGGCTTGCTCTTACACTTCATCTCATTGACTACCCTCTTATGGGCATACCCCTGCCAGAAAAAATAGGAGGGGAGACACGAAGGAGAGATCAAGAACACCACATGAGAGAAACCAGCCTGAAGCAAAGTCTTTGCATTAGCCATAGTCTAAGACAAATTAAATATGGCAGGTTTTGCTGCAGCAGGATATACGGCTGGTGTCCTTCACAAATCTTTCTAAGGATGGGACTGGATTATTCAGCTATCTTCTACACAGACAAATATGAAGAACAGGGATACATGAGGAGAATGGTTATGGTTTGCCAATCGGTACATAGAGTAAACACACTTACTTGTCAGGAAGATCATATAGCCACTAGACGTAAGGAAGAGTTCTGGTTTTGTCTATGAGCAAGTACAGCTGACTTCAAACTGGATAAGCTCAATCAGGGTGAAGAACCAGTTTAACAAGAGGAGACCTAAGGGGTTCATTTGTTTAGACTAGCAAAATAGCTAGTGAAAGGGGGAATGACTGCTCTCTACAAATCTATCCTGAGGATGAACACCAGAAGACAAAAGAACTATTGAATTAATGGCTAATACTGGCACAAGAACAAATGAATAAAAATTGGCCACATATATATCTGGGTTGGAAATTAAGAGGGTTCCTAACCACTACAGCAATTGGGGCCTGAAACAGCCTGCCAGTGGGAACACCAGAGCAAAATAAGTTCAACTGCTTTTAAGAGAGAACTCAACACCTTCATGAAGAGTATAAAGAGTGGTGCCTGGGACTTTGGAACATAGCAGCCTTGTGGATAATACTTCTCAAGAAAGAGAACATTGGTCTGTGTCTATTTGTGATCATAACCGTAGGTCCTTTACATCCAACCTGCCCATACTTCCTGAGCTTTTTGTTTATTCTGCAGAAAAAGATCCCTAGCTGTGGCCTCGATCCATAAAGGCATTTAGTGTACTAGAATCCTACCAGCTACAGTAAGAAGCATGCACCCTGAATGATTTTGTAAACCTGGAACTGGTACAATGAAGGGGGATTTCACCCACAGCCTTTATCCATATATTTGCTTAATGCAGTAGCATTACAAATCCGATCATCATCATCCATCAAGGCCTCTGAGCTTCTCACTGGAGCATACCAAACTGCTAAGGCCAGAGAGAGAGAGACTGGACTGACTTCCCATATAGCACAGCGTACTGCCTGTCTGGCAGTTTCGAGCTTTTAGGTGCCAGAAAAACAATGGGTTATAGATAGGTGTCTCTATAATTGTATAGTATCTGAATGAATACCAAGGGACTCTTAGCTCCCTAAGGCTGATGGTAGCTTTGCCACTGGCTGCAGCAAGACTGATATTGAACTTGGCTGTCTCATGCTGGGTTGTACAGTTCAGAAACTGAGAAGTGACAGGTGATAATTTGATTAAGCACACTGATAAGAGCTGAACAGAAGCCAGCATAACCAGAACCAAACTAAAAGGAAGGAGCAGCTGGTGGCTACTTGTCCTGCTTGAAAAGTACTCTGTCAAGTCAAAGACCACTCTGGGACCAGGAGAAATTATTAGTTACCCTCAGGCAAACGTACCCATGGGCTGTGAATGCCAGCCACAAGGAAATAGATTTGTGTGCAAGAATTAGTGGGAGAGGGTCATTGCACAAGAGGTTAGAATACAAAATCAGGGAATTAACCAACCTGTCTGTTCTATGAAACAAAATATTTGCCAACCTGTTCTTTTAAAAAGTTTCTTTTCATTAAATGTCTTTAGAAACATATAGAAAACATATTTCCTTATTGAAAGCTATTTAAATGTCTCTCCACCAGTGCCATGCAGAACAATTACCACAGGAAATATAACTGTAGATTTTAGATTTTTTTATTATTGGTGTTTGAATGGATTTGTATTGTTTACTTAGAATTTAAAATGTTGTTTTTCAGTAGACTATGGGAGACAACAGATTGCAGGTTAACCTGCCCCATTTAAAATAAATTAGAAGTCTGAATCTCACCCAATCAATCCCTAATTAGTTAAGTGAAACAGATGGGTCAACCCAACCATTCTTGCCAAAACAGTGGAGGGGTACCATTAACTGTGGAAGTCTGGGAGAAGAGAACAATGTAAAGCAGTGAGGGTATCTCAACCAGCATCATGGAGGGTGAAATGTTTCCATTGGAGGCTTTGAAGATTAGAAGGGCCCATATAGTCAGGTCCCTTATTAGTCTTTCTACCTAGAGAGATGGAAGGTCAAAAAAACACCAGCAATGCTTGAACAGGGAGCTCTAGGGAACCAGAAGCCTAAGATCCAGTTATCAGATATCCTTAGAGTGACGTTGCACCACCTTACTCTTGATACTGAAGCTAGAGTCAAACGTCACTCGTCTTCACCTACATATGAGGTGAGGTTAAGAAAGCCAAGATTGCCTAGCCTAGACAAGAAATGGAGAATACAACATGTATAAATATCTGCCAGGGATGAATAAAGATGAGAGAGCCAGATAAATCTCAGTGGTGCCCAGTAAAGTGGCAACAGGCACAAGATTAAATACAAGAAACTCCACAAAAAGCAGAAGAAAATAATTAACTGTGAACAGTGAAATGCTGGAATGGTTGCTCAGAGAAGCATCTATGATTCGTTTAGGGGCCAGCCCATCTTAAACCACAACACTGTGGACTCTCCTTTCTTGAAGGCACTCAAACATGATTGGACATGGTACTGAGAACACTGCTCTAGTTGACCCTGCTTTGAGCAAGGGGCTTGAACTAGACAAACTCCAGAGGTCCATCCCAACCTTAAGGATCCTATGGTTCTATTCTAGAAACCACTGTCCTCCAGCCCTACAGTACAGCTCTTGAGGGTTGATTTTGACTCATCTATCCATTTTCCACTGCTGTCACAAAAGACAATTTTGACACAACTGTGGGGTCTATAAAAACTGTGTGATAAAAGCAGGAGGCAGGAACAAGCAGCCAGCAATGAGGCTAAGTAAACAAGGAAAACCTCTTAACACAGCTTTATCAGTCAAGAGAGGGTTTCTTGGGAAGAAGACCCTTAGTGCTACATCTTCCAGGATGAGGTGTTATAATCATCTCACTGCAATGTCAAAAGTAGACAAGAAGGTTTGATAGTCCTTTTCTACTTTATTTCGGAAACAACAGCATCTTGATGCCTCACATTATGAATGCGCTAATTAGGTAATTTTCAGCCTCCAAGAGCAGTTACAAACCTTGGACAAATCTGGTCCTTCATCTCTCTCCACTTGAATTGTTGCCATGTAGAATGGGTGCCGTTGCATTGCAGGCCACAGCAGCTTGTAAAGACCAGCCTACCCTTCACCATATACAGTAACCAGAATGGACTTAACATCAAGGAACTGTTAAATGTGAATAGCCTTTTTTCTTCTTTCTTCTTCCTGACCAAAAGAGGATCTGACTGATTTCACCAGCTGGTGACTCAGGAGAAGTTTGTTCATGACCACAGAAAGAATTTGCCAATGTTTCCTATTAAAAGAAACCCATGAGACCTGAATAATTAATAACCTACCAGTGAAAATTTGGCCCTAATTACCAAAGCAATCCTGAAAAAAATGTTAATTGCTTGGCCTATGTTCCTCCCTCAATGGAATGACTATATTGACAAACCTCATATAGCAAGAGAAATCTGGTGGCCACAAAATACACTTGTTACAAATCGATCAATGGTAATTATGAAGTTTCCTTGCATTTCTGAAACTGCTCCAGGCTCTCATCTATCTTAAGATAATATTATACATTTTCATCAAGGTTGGCTTTCTCACAGCTGAACAAGATTCATGTTTTGCAGGGGGCAAATAAATACAGTGAAAACTTAAATTATTTTAACAGAGCAAGTCACTATCAAGCATTGGCAAAAGCATTCAGTTAAATTGTACTCATAGTTGAAATTAATTTTCTGAAGCAAACTCTGAAAGAGGTAGAAGCCAACAATCAATAATCTCTTAATGAGGTGCAAGAAAAACACATGTCTACATGACAGGTTTTGATAGCTAATGAGTTTCAGAGGAAGAACATTGTTCAGAGGAAA
Organism: Nycticryphes semicollaris; assembly: GCA_013400055.1. NCBI lineage: Eukaryota > Metazoa > Chordata > Aves > Charadriiformes > Rostratulidae > Nycticryphes > Nycticryphes semicollaris. Next base: position 32,554 of record VXBJ01004485.1, read on the forward strand.
ACTCTGAAAGGCACAAAAAAATTGATTAATTGCCAGCCCAAGATACTGCAGAAAAGCATTCGGAAATTCAGCAGCCCTCAGACCTCATATCATTTACACATTGGATGCCATGTGTTAACTTTAGAAAACATTATAGCTGAAAGGTGTTGTTTTTTTACCCCCTGCTCTCTCCCTAGTTGCTAACGCACAATCAATCTGCTTGCTGTGATTTGTTGTCTCAGAAAAAAAGTTACCTGGTAAAACTTTCTCATATTGTTTGCTGGAATGAATAACTGAACGCAAAAGACAAACTATGGGGAGTCCTGTTTCTCTGCTGTGTTAGTAGCCGCTTTTCTGCATGTACGACATAACTAGGCTAACAGATATTTTGGTCTTCTGTCACTTATACTCACAAGTGTCAGCAATACAACATAAAAGAGTTCTCACCAAAAAAAATGATCAAAAGATCATGACCTATTTTTCTTCAGTAAAACACCTTATTTTAAGTTACATAACTAACCTCCGTTCTATTCCCTGTTAGCAGCAAAGACACAGAGCTCACGTAAGTGGGAACAAGGCATCCCAGCCCTATGAAGCTTGATGTCTTCACTTGGGTCTCTACTGCAAAGAGTGATCTTGAGGACCCCCTCTGAGGAAACCTGAGGAATCCCTGAGACTAATAGGAAAGTCAGGAGCAAGGAAAACTTACCCTCTGTAGATGACAATCAATTTAGGGAACATTTAAATAAACTGGACAAAGAAATCCATGGGACCTAATGGGTTGCATCCATGCATGCCGGGGGCTGATGACACTACAAGGCCACACTTGATAATCATGGGGAGATAGGAGGTTACTGTGGACTGGGTGAAAGTAAATGGCGCTCCTATCTTCAAGAAGGGCAAAGAAGAAGGTCCAGGGAACTACAGGCCCATCAGCCTTCCTGCGAGGAAGGTGATGTAGCAAACCAGCCTGGAAACTATTTCCAAACATGAAGGACAAGAAGGCGACTAGGAGTAGGCAGCATGGGTTTAGGAAGGTTAAATCATGCCTGATCAACCTGATAGCCTTTTACGATGAGATGACAGGCTTGGTGGATGAAGGAAACACAGTGGATGTTTACTTTGACTTCACTAAGGCTTTTGACACTGTCTCCCGTAACATCTTCATAGATGAGCTGATGAAGTACAGACTAGATAAATGGACTTTGAGGTGGACTGAAAACTGCCTGAGCTGCTGGTCTCAAAGAGTTGTGACCTCCAGCCTTCTACTACCAGCACTGCAAATGGCTTTTACTTTCAGTTACAGGAGAGATTATGTCCTATGTGCCCCCTTACACTCCAGCAAAGCCACTAGTACAATCAGCATTAATTTTGGACAAGCAGGTGCTATTTAATTGTATGCTCAGCATTTTACATATTCATGAAGTTCACCTAAGGTTTTGCTCAGTATCTTCTCCCTTGTTTTTTTTGAAGTAGCTGTAGATATAGTCCACCACCTTTGCCCTTGTTGTCTCAGAGTTTTCACAGAACAAAAATAGGGAAGACTGATGGGCTGAGGATGATTCAGGAATTACTTTGGAAGGTACTTTGCCACACACTAAACATCAACTGAAATCCAGAAGAGGTCACTCAGTTGGGTAGGCTGGCTACAGCACTCACTACTCTTTTAAATTAGTGGGTAAGACCCAGCAGGTTTCTGTCCAGCCATAAGAGAGGAAACATGCCCTACAAACCAGCCAATCTTCCTGTCTGGTTTTGTTTTTCTAACCTGAGGTGTGACAGTCTCAGCCAGAATCAGGAGATACCGAAATGGCCTATTTGTTTTCCCATGTGTAAAGTAAATTATATTTCTGCACAGAAAGTACAAGAAGTATCTTTCTGCAATCAACAAACATAACTCATTGAGGACCAAACATCTTGAGACTGGGCAAAATAAGGAGATAAAAATATAGATGAAATAAAGAAGAAAGGAACACCCAGAAGATAATTCATGAATCCCAAGGAGTCAGTTATAATCATGTGCAAGCTCTTCGTCTGAATGTTGACTGGACTGGGAGATGATAAGGGATCCCACTATCTTAGATGATGACTTTGTCTTACTTCCAGCTCCTCTTCTCATAAGTGGTCTGTGCCTCAAGATCTTTAAAAGGAAGATAAATTGCTATTTCTACAGACTTGTCCTCTCATATATAAGGCAGATACCGGAAGATAAATATATCCTTACCAACACCATAACGCTTAAAAAAAAAAAACAACTGAGGACAAAAATCTTCTTCATATCATGACCATCCAAATGCTGACCACTCCTCTACAATTGCTATATGACTAACAACAGGTTAAACTGATCTGAACCCCTCATTTGATCCCAGAGATAAGCAGCAGTAACCAGTGTGTCTAGAAGTTGGCCCAGATGTAAAATGGCACTTAGGAAACACAAGAAAAAGTACAAGGCAGAAGCTTCAAGAATCCTATCTCCACTGAAAAATGACACGTTAATTACTTCCCCTCGTTCCCTGTACTCATTCTTTCTCTCTCACTGCCATCATGATCAGGAGCTTGTTCTTGTTTAACACCTCCTAAGTTGTAATTTTTATTTACAAACAAACAAACCAACTGACCAACCAACCTTCAGGTTAAAAACTCCCAGAGCACTGCAAACTAACCCTTCACCACCTGAAGTCCCAGGGTACCTATATTTTTGTTCATAAAGTTAGCTTAACTTTTAGTGACATAAAGTTAGCACTTTGGCACATTATTAGAACTGTCTTTATGTTGTTGAGCTGATTGACACCATCTCATTTACCCTACTACAATTCACAAATTAGGTGTTTCCCAGTCTAACTTGCACCTGTAGAACCCAATACTTAGGCAGCTGTGTTTCTCAGCCAGAGACAAATTGATGGCTGCACATAACATACAAGGGGAACCCACAAACTCACTGAACAAAACCAAGTATTCCCACATGCATGAGCAAAATGAGGGTAAGTAAAAACAACTTCTGATTTTTATTTTATATATATATATATACATACACATACATATAGATAGATAAGTTGTATGGAAGAATTCTTCAATTAAAAAAAACATTTGAGGGGTAAAACAAAGAACAGAATTGCACCAGGTTGCGGCCAAAACATGAAAGGTCCACATTCTCCAGTTTTAACTTCTAGCCTAGCAATAAGTGTGTCCATCTGGAAAGTGGGAAGACAAATTCCCCTTCTTTCCCAGAGGCTGGGCTTCTTCTAAAGACTCTTATCAAAGCCCAGTTACAGAAATACAGCAACAGAGCTTGCAACTCATATCTCCTTCATCTAAATGTGTAGATATGTGACAGGGCCATCTGTCCATAGATCAGATCAAACAAGAAAGAATAAAGTCTCCTTGACCAAGCTAGAAGCATGAATCCTCATATAGCCTTGCTTGGTCCCTTAAGTACGACCATGACAAAAGAGAAGGGGCAAAGCTGGAGTTCAGTCAAAGCCAGGAGCTCCAGTCTCACATCAAGATACTACTACACAGTTTATCAAAGAGTCTACAAAAGAGTTTACAGTCCTACAAATGCCCCTAGCATAGGTCTCCAGAATGACTCTCTATGACAATGTCAATCTAATTATTCCCATGCAAAACAGAAGAGCTCCAACAGAAGAGCAAGAGAAGAGCCAAGAAAAATCTCAAAACCTAGTGATTCAAGTAGCAAATGAGAGTTCCCCATCCCGCAAGCAGAGGGATGTTTGGAATCATATCTCAGATGAAGGCCCAGGCCATAAGACTGTTACTAAACAGCGGTGGGGGAGCGAAAACACAAGGGAGTGGCACATATTCTGATGACTGTGAGAACAGTAGCTGACCCTTCCCAGACTCCAGGAAGGCGTCATGACAGTGAGCCCAATCTGGGGAGTTGTCATTGTTATTTAGGTGCCACAGTTTTGAGCACCTTCTGCACATCAAACCTTCAGAACTTGTTTCAAGAATTATCAAGTCAATACAGAGTCACACTGATTCCAGTGAGCTAATTAAGTCTTGAGTACTCATAAACTTCATTGTGACCTAATCCCTGTTAGAGCTGTAATTGTACAGATTGATTGATCATGGGATACTGAAATTCCAAGTAATAAACTCTTTCTGACAAGGTTTTTTAGATTTTTTTTAACAACAAAAAAAAGTTACTTCATAATATGTATGTTTTGCTTAAATATACAGTTCCACCAAAAATTTTTCTGAAGAAAATAATCTCAATTGCACTTTGAATCTCAGTGGCATTTTGACTCTCAAAATGTGTGTCAGAATAAAAAAAAAAAAAATCAATATTTTTTCATATACTTAATTTTTGTTTTAACTTCACAGTGGCTTTAAAGACAGTATTATACGTGTACCCATGAAGGATATTAATTGAGCTTGTCAATCCCCCTGCAAAAGTTACAAAATCTTCTCAGAAATATAAACTCCGGCCTCTTGCAATTCTAGTCCCCAGAGCTGGTGTAACCCACGGCTGTGACTGTGCTTCATATTTCTTTTCCCTGCCTGGTCCTTAGAGGAGCAGAGAAGTTGCCAAAAAGAAGCTTTTGCCAGAAGTCCCACCACTCAAAAGTTGTTCCATCAACAGCAGAAGTGTTGGAACCTGTTTTCCTATGATTTGGTGCCTTGCAGACAGATTCTTCAGTGTCTAACAAGGTGCTAGACCTTCCCTCTGAAGGTTTTCCTGTAGCTCAGGTGTTATTCTACCATCTGCCCACGTGAATTCCTTCATGCCTAACAAGAGATGGTGTCAAAGTACCTTCCCTCCCCATCTACTCTCAGGAAACCTGTCAGGATGTCCGTCAAACTCAGCTAGAAGACACAAGTAAATTTTGAAGTTATAAGGACAGTGCATGCCCCCCTGTACTCATAAACCTGGCTTCCTAGGAAACGTGAAAATAAGTATGCTTGGGTGGTGAACAGAGATAGTTGCAATGTGAGTTGTGTCTCCACTCCCTGTCAGTATGCATTAGAGCAAGTTTTAATTTCACATTTCCATGGCCTGTATCAAAAAAAGATCTGCTATTTCTTCTATGATCTTTTCCTAGCTTCTTTATATTTTTACCACTGCATAGTCATGCTGTTTTCCTTGTCAGAACAGCCCAAGCTTAGACATTCTGCATGAAACTTCTTTGCAAAAAGTATAAGACGTGAATTTTAATAATTCTTAGAACAGAACTTTTTAGTTTTAACCTGCAACATACCCCACTTTATATGCAACTCAGGCAGGAAGCTAGAAAAGGTAATTTAGCTGTTAGCTGGCACAGTCTATACGTGACAGCAAAAATGCACTGTCACACGAAAACATTGTATTAATAAGTACGTAGCATAAGGAGTTAACAGAGGTCTTTTTTCCCCTTCACAGAAACTATTTCTGTAGATTCAGTCTGGTATATGCAAAGTAACACATGCTAAAGACTTCTGTGCAAGTACCTCTGGTCTTCAAAAACAAAACAAAAAAATATTTATATAGTCAGCTATATGTTCTTGCATTTAAAGCCACACACAAAGTTTGCACTTCTTTCTCCACTGTCTGTTTTTAATTGGCCACCATACCTTCCTCTCAAGCACTGTCTATTTTTTCTGACAGCATAAACCTTACAAATGTGCCCTTTTTTTTTTTTTTAGTTTCCTTGCAATAATAGTGCTTCATCTTCACAGAGCCTCCAGAAATCCATTATAAGCTACTTATTTTTAACACATTCTGTAACACAGAACCTTTGCTTGCAAGACAGACTTCTGGAAAAACAATAATCCTGTATAATACATCTAAATCCCTCCTGATCAATAGTATATTCCCAAATCATTTTCTTCATTCAGCCAAGTTTCCACTCAGAGGCACAAAATTTGGAGGGGGGAAAGCTGAGCTGTCCAGATAGCACATACAGTATTTCACATCATTCCAGCAGCTCAGGAGCTCTGGCCTCTCCTCACCGTCGTCTCTGATGGAGATCGAGTTCAGGGGAGAGATACAGACAGAAGCAGAAGAATGAACTGCAGTGTTTGCCTAGAATCAGATCTCCTTACAGCAGACCAGAGCCCCAAATATTTAACACATTGCAAGGAAAGGCTCAAATACAGAGCACCAAGAAAGAAAATGGTGCAGTTAGCACCAAAGCACACTGTTTTTGTTTATGTTTGCCAGAGCTTTCAACTGTTTATCAGAATGGCAACAGATGGCACAAGGCAAATGCACTCACTTTTTCACAGTTTCCTACAAAACGAACAGATGTCTTCATTACATGCTACATGACCGCGTTTAACAAAATGTGACAAGAAGCAGAGGTAGAGAAAAATGGCATATCCCTTTCCTAACCTGAATTGCCTCTTGGCACAGATTTTAGTTGTGCCTGAGCATGGGACTGAATGCACAAGAAGGAATTGAGAGAATTTTTCACCTGTATCTGCTCCAATGTATCCAGAAGGCATGGAAAACAGGAGCGGAGACTTCAGAGTGGTTTCATTTCTAGGGAAACACTGCACCTCTCTGAACCAGCCAAGATGGAGACAAGAGATGTTTTCACCATTTCTTAGAAGTGTTTTCAGGGGACGACTGTGCTCGCCTGGGTGAGAACAGACCCTCCAATAGAAGCCACATGATCCGAGTAATCTTTTGACTCTGCTCAAGGGAATGTCAGCCACAGTCCAGAGCTGCTGGAGCCATGGACAGCATTTATATTAGCCAGGCTTTGCCAGACCCTGAGCAACAAGAGTAACAAGAAGATTCAGCAAACCTAAACAGTCCCAGTTGCTACAGGTTTCTCTAGTGATGCAAGTGAGTAGAGCCTCTGAAAACAAGGCCCAAGTTGGGCTAAATACTGTCTTTCTCTGTATGACTGAGTGGCTCAGCACGTCAAGGAAACCCATGTCTTTCCACACGAGGCAGGAGAAGAACATGGAGGCCTGCTCCACCCCAGGATTTTCGAATCTTAATTTTTCCCAACAACTGCACCGGAAATCAGACAGATTTATAGTAAGTCCTTCCTTTCAGTTTCAAACCAAGTAAAGAATAAATGGAGAGAAGTATTCAGGTTTGGTGGGCAACCAGCACTTGATGTCCGCTCACTTAGGTATTTTGTGACTAGCTGCTATTCTTAGCACAGAGCAGAGTAGAGAAAGCTCAGAACAAAATCACAACTGATGTGAAAATTTTACAACAGTGCAATAGACATTGAAAGGCTTCATTTTGTTTCTGCTGAAGAGAACAAAGCTAGCTATTTCAGACAGCTCTCCCAGTTTAGACCACAGACACAACTTGCTTACCCATCTCCCTTTGGGAACTGCAAGGGCAGGGATGGACTCAGAAAGGGTTGTAGCAAAGCACAGCCTTAACCATATTTCTTCCAGCTGGATGCTTTGAACTGCTTCAATACAGAGCCATACTCCATCCTCTCAAAGAAAACTTCAGACTTCTCATAATAAAGCCAGAGTCCATCTCTAAGTCACAACACAGTGGGAGAGCACACCCATGGCAAAAGAGATGGAACAGACTTTGCAGGCACTTCTCTTTTGTCCACAATATATACAATTATGAGAGAATGCTGTCTTAATGCTGTCCCTCATCCCAGAACTTCTCCAAATAGGCCAACACAAGGGAAACTTTCATATCATAACATGCTAGAGCTGCTAGCCTAGGATTTTGTCAGCCACCAGCTGTGTCAGCAAGACTAAGTCTCTTTCCAACAGTATCAGCCTCTCCTATTCCTGCTGGGTAAACCTCAGAACTGGGTATAGAGTTTAAGGGCTGTATAACCCCTACAGGGGGCTTTATACAGTCTAGAGTAAGATCATATGAAACACAGGCATATCCCCTTCTTAGGAGGTGCTATCCGCTAGCCCAAGCCACACAGGCCCAGACTCTTCTCCAGGTGAGCTGGTACTAGCTCACCTCAAAGATCCTGAGCTATCTGCAGATTTGCCCATATAGATACATGCTGCTGGCCTGCAGCACTGCATAGAAGGCTTTGCAAAGTCATAATCCAGCACATGAAAACAGACTGTAGAGTTAAGTATGCTGTAAACCCAGTGATCAACTGAATATTATTTATTAACACCTGTTTGCATTGATGAGTTGTCAATCAGGCTGATTAACACATTCCTGCTTACTGACGATGGCATCCTTGAGCTGCACTGTGATGTCCTTGCTCATCCTGAACAGGCTGGAGAGGTGGGCCCAGGTGAACCTCATGAGGTTCAACAAGAACAAGGACAGGGCTCTGCACCTGGGCTGGAACAATCCTCACTATCAATACAGACTAGGGGATAAGGTATTAGAAAGCAGCACTGAGGAAAGGGACTTGGGGTGCTGATGGATGAGAAGCTGGACACGAGCAGGCAGTGTGCACTTGCAGCCCAGAAGGCCAATCACATCGTGGGCTGAATCAAAAGAAGTGTTGCTAGCAGATCCAGAGAGGTGATTCTGCCACCTTAATCTGCTCTGGACCTCACCTGGAGTACCGTGTGCAGGTCTGGAGCCCTTAATATACAAAGGACATGGAACTGATGGAGTGGCAAAATAGTCTCCCTTCAGTCTCACAGGGAGGTTTATGCAATTCAGTTCTCTTCTACACACCCATGTTCCTTTTTGCAGTAGGGGCCTGGGACAATGGAGACAGCCTTTCCTACTAGTAAAATTCTCCCATATAAAATGCAATACCTAAAAAACAGCTAACATCAGAAAAACCAGCCCATGCAAATCCAAATTTTCAGACAACCTGTGCTCAGCCAAACAAAACTCAGTTCTTAACTGGTTAGGAAGATGCCTTAACAGCTTGCAGAATTTTTTTTTTCCTTTCCTCTCATCTTCCCCTCCCATACTGACTTTGAAGATTTCTGCAGCTGCATACAGCAGTATTGTCCATCTGGTAAACAGTATCTGCTGAATGCAAAGTTCCTTGTGGAGCGAACTGCTTCTCACAAGGTTTATGCACCTCACCAGTTCTCTAGGCCTCTTCCTAGTGGCAACTGGTAGCCCAGTGACTAGAGATTGCACAGGGCCTCATTAGCAGTGCTAAGCACTCCACAGCAGGGGCTCTTTGAATCAGATGCTGTGATATCCTTAGTATTTATGTCCTGTAAGAAAGTCTAAAAATACAGGCAGTTGTGACACACAACACCTCCTGCATGTGCCTAAAATCCATGGCAAAATTCTCACCTCCTGCACAAGAAGGCAGAAACCTAAATCTATCCTATGGCTGAGTGCATTCGTATGTGTTTGTGAGCATATTTAACACAACCCATAAAGCTGTTCTTAACGAACAAGGACAGGATGCTGTAAATTAAATTATTTCCACAACACTCAAGGATTGAAAGCTAAATATATCAGATGTCTAAATTAAGACTAAAGTGGCTAAATTTTGTGTCTAAAACTATGATTTGGGTGTTCTTTTCCAACTAGCCCAGAAGCCACTTGGCACCTCCCTACCCAAGTCAAAGATTTCACTGGATCCTCATTCTTCCATAGGCTTCTTAATAGAGGGATAAAAGGGGATAGAGTCATTGCAATTCACGTGTTTTTCAAGTAAAAGACTACTGATTAAAACATTCACTCCAGAAAAGGGCATCTGGTTTTGATATTCTCTAAAGTTTAAGAGTACATGGTCAGTTCCTCGCTTTACCCTAAAGAAGTCTCCTTTTCACTAGGCTAGTGTTTCATCCACATAGCACAGAGCTATGTGCATCTTACCTATTTTGCCAGAACGCACAAGCATAAACAGCCAGCCAGCACAAAGAGGGGAAAAAAAAAAAAGAAAAGGGAAAAAAAAAGAGGCCCTGCTGTCCCCAACATCATTCATACCATCTGCAAAGAGACTGTTTGATGCTCAGATTATACCTCTGCAACAATAGAAAGTGGCTTTGTTGTTTTTTAAAGCAATTAATCTGTACGATTTCCCACACACACTTATGGCTCCATTGAAAGAAAGGCATTTAATCTGGCTTTTGCTTCACCTGTTGGTAATAGCATTTTACCCAATACACAGGAGGTTAAGGATCTCTGACTTTGGCATGACATTGGTAGAAAAATCAGGAGGCTAAATAGCTTGAATTACATATAACACACTCTTGGAAGGAAGACCACCATGAGTATCGTCAAGCAACATTTCTCCTCCAGAAATCTCACTCTAAACATCAACTTTGCTTCCCTCCAAGATACCACGTCCTATGATTTGTCATCAGCTATAGATTCACTACTGCTACAGCTTTTGCTCAAAGATCACTGCGTAGTGAAGAGAAAAACCAAATGAGACAGCAAGTCTTCAGCATTTGCTTACACACCAGAGAAGGAGCTCAGAAGACTATGTTTAACACCATCTGGGGATCCTTCGATACAGTATTACCACCAATAATAACAGGAGCCTAGCTACAGATTGTTGTATTCTGTGACAGCTAAATATATCAGACCTAATTAGATAACACAGGCCAAAAAGCAAAAATCCATGAATGAATGGTACCATGAAGATAAAAAAGAAACCAAACCTGCAAATTAAACGTAGGGATGAAACTGGATTGAAATCACCAGTTTCAACACCACAACTAAAATTTAGGAAAGGTCAGCTCTAAATAAGGAGCCTGGTTTGAACTGCACAGCTGTGGTCTCTCTGTGCCTCAAACCAAAGCACAGGCTCTCAACACTCGTAAGAGCTAGAAAGAGTGCTTTAGGGAATTTACCTCAGCTGGTATAGATCAGCCTAGCTTCATTGACTTCAATTAGCATGATGTTAAATCTTCAGTGTTGACTTCAATGGAATTACAGTGATTTATATCAGCTGGGGAGCTAACATTTCCCTTGTAGGCATTCTTCTGTAGCATCTTCATCAGTGGAAATTCTATGTAAAGAAAAGGTGTTATACTCTATTCTTATGCTCCCAGCTACCTACTGTAATGGGTATATCATAAATGATAGACTGTCAACCAACTATAATTAGCTCAATTTTGCTACAGTTCAGTCTGTGGTTAAAATTACCCTTTCTTTGCTATAAACATACAGCTAAGAATTGCTGGAGCCACTCTTTGAACTTCCTGCCTCTCCCCCTTATTTAACAGCTCTAAACACAGGTTTTCATAAAGGCACAAGGTTCTTGCCCTTTCCTGTGCACACACATCTGGCAATTACTGCTAGCAGCTGGCCTTCCCACTTCCCAGCAATCTCTTCAGGTCTGTTTTCCCTAACTCTGTGAACACAAGAATAACTCCAGTTTCGTTGGATTTTACACACGTATCCCAGGTTTGAATGATCTAAGATACTTAAATTCATTGTGAAACATGCAACAAGACACTATGGTCCTCCCCCATGTTGCATTGCCAGAGGTCATCAGAAAACAACATGCCAGTTCCTCATGCCAGTGGATTCTATCTGAGCCAATGCTTGTTAAGCCTTGAAAACACTATCTGAAACTCCCAAATACAGCCTCTTCATGGATCCAGGACAGGCATCTCCTGCTTCTAGATACCCCATCTGGATGTATTGCTTATGCTGCTTTACGGTCAGTGGAGTCTCCAGAGATTATTTAAGAGCTAAACTAGGAGTTTACCACTCTCCATCTAATATATAGCCTGTCTAGGTTCATAAACTAGGTACCTTGATTAGAAGCCTAAACATGGTATGAATATTCTCAAAATAACTGTATGTCCATTTTCTCTCCCTGAACCCTTTTATCATCTGACAACATGAATCAGAAAGAGAGGAAGTTTGCTTGGTCCACAGTTCTCTTAAAATGTTAAGAACTTGAAATTTATACAGCTTTTGAGCATCAGCTCCTGCAATCCAGTACCAAAGCTATGTTTTGGGTGGAATTATGTAAATGTCTGACATCACATTTTCCAGTCAAATTCATAAAATGTCAAGATTGGATTGACTGGAGCAGGAAATAAAAGTGTTCATACCATTTAAAAGTTTTGAAAACATATTCCCAAAGGAAAAGATTAATATTGCCTTGGATTAAGTTTATTTCTTCCTTGTGTACAGCAGTTGCCAACTCACAATACTGGGATTCAGACTCTCACTCCCCAATCCTTGGTCACCATCACCTATAAAGTTAAGCAGCCCAAGAAGATGCCCTTTTACACCAAGAATAACTTTTGTCTGGAGTGTTTCCTAAGTAGTTTATGGACGGATGAATTTACTATTCCTAGGAAAATGTCATTCAAAATCTCAAAGACGAACTACCCACTTTGTTGTTGTTCCATTGTTAGTACATATTTCTGGATTTCCTCTGTAAGCTTCCAGATTTCAGGGCTTTTCCTTCTCCCCTTCTCCTCCCACAGACCTCACAGATTTTTCTTCTGGTGTTGCATCGTGCCACTTCCCAGAAATGGTTTGAAAAACACATTCCAGATCCATCATGTTTCTAACGCTCAAGCTAACGGAAAAATTGCTGCCCCTTCTGCAAAATTCAGTCTTGACCATATAACTGAATTCAGCTCTTCTGCAGGTGTTTAGTGTCTTTAAGTCAAGGTGAAGTGGGACGCTTTGGCCTTCTTGCAAAAGACAGTCAGCTGCAAACGACATCACGTACTAACATTCAGCAGCTGCCTCAGAAAAAAAAGAATATGGAATTCTTGATAAAATCATCAGAGACTGGGGAGAGAGGAGGCAAGGGTGATGACCAGATAGTTCTCAGTTTGTTAAAAATTTCATCACAGGAGAGGATGTGGAAAGTTCTGGGTATCTGCTCTGAAGTGAGACATTGACCTACAGGAGTAGCTTAAAAATCATGCAGATTTTATAAAATGACACCCTTCTAGTTCTTTTTTCTTGTGTGTTGAGTAGCTAAATACTAATCACATTTCCAGTTTTTCACAGAGAGTGAGAAATCAGACTTTCAGTTAGTCACATGACTCCAGGAAGTCAGAATTAAAGAAAAAACACTCAATAACAAATCCATGAGGGTACTGACTCACTGAAAGTGCAGTCACATACAACTCTGAAAAACCTGTACTATAATAGCAAAGAAGCAAAAAGAATTGTTATACTCCCCATATTTTATAACCTAAAAAGGGAGTGGAGAAAGCCCAAAAAAGGTTGACTTCTTGTGTTAATAATGCATGGATTATACTGACTTGTTCTTTCTGGTCTCCTCTTTTTCTCAGTCTCCCCTCTTTTGACTCCTCCTTTTTTAATTTTTTTTTTTTTTTGTTTCTCCTCTTTCTCAGTGGTCTCTCTCCAAATTCAAAGGTAATGCTTTCCCTGTGCGCACCATCTTTGCTCCTCCCACCCTTTGTCCCAGCAAGAGAGCCATAGATGGCTTCCACTGTCATCGCCAGACCCTTCCAAAAACCGCAGCAGTGTCTGTGGCTGTACACTTACCCTCATTCCCCCCATAATAAACCTTAATTACCTCCTGTGTTTGCTTTGCCAAAGAAATAAAGGATCTTCATCATTAGGCTTTTTTTCCCCGCAAATATCTTCATTTTTGCCACCTTTTACCTTTACATGGCAGGACTGTTCACATTTTCCTGCACTGTTTCATACACTGCAATGACACAAGAAATTATGACAAAGTCTGTTTTTTAAGGTTAGGCATTGAACATTTACTTGGGAACTGGAGAATGGTAATCAAATGAGTTGCATAAAAGCAACAACAACAATAATATTTTCTTTACATCTCAGATACCTCTCCCTGAGAAGTGAAACATTTTAAAATTCTTATTATAATCAATTTTTCTTAAATGTGTCCATTCAGAAAATCTTTTCCCATGACTCAAACTTTGTGTTTGTGTTTCCTATTCAATATTTTTAATGGCTACTTTTCTAATACTGTATTCACCTCAAGTGACATTAAGCTGATGTAATAGAACCATTTTAATCAGTAACAATCAATTTTATTACTATGAAAACCTTAGGGACAGAACATTAAATACATACCATGTAATTAGTTTTGATAACACAAGCCTTCATCTTAGCAAATCAAATAAAATAAAAATGAAATTTAACAGCTATAAAAATCTATGGCATAAAATAGGTGTGAATATACATGCTGTACAGGCAACAGTATATAACCATGTTTCATTTCATCTACACTCATAATTTATATGAGGGCAAAGATGAGTTCTGTAAAGTCTTTGGAAATGTAGGAACACCTCAAATGTTCTTTTATGGAGAATAATCTACTTTATATGCTTACTTTATAAGCTACATTAGTAGCTGCATCTTAGCAGCTTAGAAGAGAATTCAGCCTGTGAGGAGTCTGCAAAATCACTTAATGAACATCCTTATTGGTGCAATGAAACCAAGATGAAAAGCAGTACTGAGGAGAGCAGACTAAATATCCACTACCTAGCTAGTGATAAAAATAAGATTTTCCATCTCTGTATTTATTCACATTGTAATTAATATCTGACATGATTCTGCATCCTCTATGCCACCAAGGCTGGAAGTGTTTACAAACAACCATTAGTATCATGTAAGAAGAGCAGGCTGGGCTCTTAACAGCCTCCCCCATAGGCACAGACCAATATTTCTCCAGCAACCAGGAATTCTCTCTGAGGTCACCAGCAGCACACAGGCACTTCATTCTTTCTTACAAGGACCATGTCCTTATGCAGATCATGTTAGCCATCAAGCAGGAACACCTAGGAGGACTGAGGGGATTTGGTGATGAATTTTTCTTTTTCATTAGCGAGGGGTTGTTTTGTTTGATATTATTTAGAAAATATAAGTGTTTCCACACTTAGTAATCATTCACTGGGGGCATATTTGAGTTCCAATTTGTCAGCCTGGAGCTTTGCCACAGAGAGAGAAACAACAAGCTAGAAAAAACGGTTCTGAGACACAATCTTCCCAGAGAGGAATCAGCAGTCTCCTGCTCTAGCTTTCTCTCCTTGATTTCATGGCCAGGTGACCTCCTGGTCCCAAAGAAATTCTCAGTTAATTTCTCAGGTAGCCATTAATATTACTTCATACTATTCGACCACAGGGGAACTGAAGAGCTACCCCAAAATCCAGAACAATTGACAATATTTTACTGACAACAGAAAATTGGATTTTCTAATAAGCTTAAAAACTCTTCAAGGAAAATAGATTAATTCAGTCTTCCAATTTTAAATCATTTTCCCAGAGCAGATTTTGATTCAACTTTCCAGAACAAGTTCTTGACTAAATTATTATATCTATAAAAATCAGAAATATTTATTACTTTCCTCAAAATCTGTCACAAGAAAACAAAGCATTTCCTGACTAGTTGTAGTCGAGCATTCAGTCCATCATGAAGTCCTGGTTTGTCTCACTCTTCCCCATGTAAATCAGGAACCACTTTATAGCCATGAGACTGATGGAGCCCTTTGTATTTTGTCTAAAATATCCTTGCATCAACAACCCATTGCAGAAACCTGCACCTGGATGCTGTGGAAAGCCCATGGCCCCAGAACTGGGGAAATCCACACAAGTTTGGGGGGCTACAACCAGTGTGCAGTTCCAGATTTGGGAATGATGCATGAGACTGGTTGTGTCAGGGTTAAGGAAATGGGGTTTCCTGATGCTCTGGGTTGTGGCATCAAGCACATCACTCAGGGGCATAAGAGCCTTGATCTCCGAGTCATGGTCACGGGATGAGACCTGGGGCCTTTGGAGTCAGAGTTTTCAAATGGTCTTACCAGCTGCTGTCCCAGTCATGGGCTAGAAACCTCCTGCAGGTAACCCTAAAGCTGGTGGAACTGTGACAGCAGGACAGCCAAGTGGAGTTGTCACTGATGGAGAGCTGGGGACTCTGAAAGCCAGAGTGGCTCTGGCTTCAGCCCAGTGAAAAATCCTGAGACACAAGCAGCTGCTACCAGTGGTAGAACTGACAGCATCATCAATTTCTCTGAGAAGCTGCAGCATCTGGGGAACATATTTCATTTCAGAAACACTATGCATTGATCTGTCTGAAACCGACTTTTCTTATGTTTTCTGGTTCACATAAACTACTGAAGAAGGCTTGTTTTAGACTAAAAGAAAATAGAAAAGAAAAACTCCACAGTTTTCTGCCACCTGGAAATCCTGAGGGTTCAGCTGTCTCTATTTGCAATAGTCTATGTCTGACACAGGGAAAAGAATTGGGCTAGGAATCATGCAGGATCAGCCTTATCCATCCCTTCACTGTACCTTATTACCCTTTTGGCTGGGGTTGCTCAAAGCTCCACATAGGCTAGGTCAGCTCCAGCAAGTACAATGTATAGGCAACATACCCAGCCTTGTATTTCACTGAAATAATAGTGATTCATGTACAGTGGCAAAATTTTCCCAAGACATTTCAAGTCTCACAAGACACAGATAAGTGTTTGAAAGAAACATTTAATGCTCAAAACTGAATCCTCAATTCAAGGTGACCTTGGAATTTTTATTAATGCTTTGATCACCTCCATGGCTATGAAATTACATGATTCGATTACCATGTGTTACATCTTCACATTTACTCATACCTCAGAGGGCCTAATTTGTGCCTCTGATACATTTCTGAAGTAATTTCTATGGAAAGATACTTTTTAAAAATTCCTTTAATTCCATAAATTGTATTATTCAACATACTACTTTTGCTCCATTGTTCCTTTTCTTTTTTTCCCTGCAGTTAGACTACATGAGAGGAAATTTAATTTGATGAGACATTAGGAATACATCACCTCTGTATATCACTAAAAGAAACATTCTATTTCCCATCTGGACCATGTAAAGAGAGCTGCTTGAATTCCTACAGTTTGATATTTTGGGATGAAAAATCCAGCATCTGCCAACGTCAGTAGCAAAACTCTTACTGCTAGGGTAGAATCAAACCTAAAAAGCGACAAGGCACCTCTGTTCGGCACATTGCTCCCTCCTATTATCTGTGCAACACACGGAGTTTGCCGATATCTCAATATGAATAAAATATTCATTGACATGTTTTATGTGTGTCTGCATGTGCACTGCAGCTGGATGAACACGTCATTATTCCAAGATCTTAACCCTTTTGTCTGATCACAAATTACTAGCCAAGGCAGTGACTTTCATTACCTTCATTCTATTTTTCTTAAACATGCAATGGATCAGTTCCGGAATGCAAGCTGTATTTTGTAACTCACTCACAATTAGTCTGTTCATGTGTGACTTGATTCAAGTGAGAACTTAAACCTGTCCCCAGAAGAGGCTAGGCAAGATTTAAAATACTTCCTTGCATAGTGACCTGTACATGCTAGCTGGATACAGCAGCTTGGTCACCTCAGCTTCACAAACAGACCTCACTGTTCCTTCACAGGGCCCAAGGATGGAAAGGCTGTACTGGGAAGAGAGGTAAATTGCCTCAACCAGTGGCCTACAGCAAATATGTAGGGCACTACAATGCTTCAGGAACACTTTTCCAGTCAGCAGCCTGAACCTCACACTTGCACAGGTGCTTCACTAGTGCTTGATAATTCTGCATGGATTTCTTTTCCATGAACTTGTCCAGTCTCCCCATAAACTCATATGAACTTTCAGCAACTAGAATATCCTGCAGCAAGGAGTTTCTCAGCTTTATTTCATGTTGTTTCATGCAAAAACACTGGCTTTCTTTATATGCACCACCCAAAAGGGCTGAAAACAGATAAAGCCTAAAAAAGTTTTAGGAACTATTTCAGACTCTTCAATAGAAAAGTATATTGCGGTAGAAATAATACACTGTCAAAGGTGAGGGACAGTACATGTTCCTAGTTTTGTCACTACCCATGTGTAGATCCGTATGGATCTCACTCTTCCTTTCTGAACACTCTAAATTACAAATAGATTTCAGAAAGGCCATAGTACCATTTGCTGTACACTTTAATGGATAATTATTTACTGTATATTTGCTATAATTTCTGCTTTCTGCAGAAATATAGATAAAACCTCACTGGCTCAGCTGTTCACAGATAAACCAACAAAGATGCAATTGCATACACTAGAAAAATCAGTCATTGAAACTTCAGTTGTTTTAGCTCATTTGGATGGACATACACAAATATATTTGTGCTGTATTTGCCTAATTCTAATATACATTCACATGCCTGTATACATTTCCCTATCAAGATACAGTAATTAGATCTATGAAATAAAAACAGCTAGGGTTTATGCCTTTCTCCCTCCTTTCCTCCCCAACACTCCTGTATTACTAGCTAGAAATGAACACTCAGCAACATGAGGAAACAGAGGAAAGGAAGGCATTAAAAATGATCTGCTGATTTCTGTGTGGAGGGGATGAGAAGTACAAAACCCTCTTCAGTAAAATGTAGTTCAGTGTACCAAATTGACTTGATAGACTGTGGTGACACTGTAATACACCTCTAGCTGCAGTCAGCACCACTCTAAGAGAGCAGTTTTCACAATAGATGTTACCTCCCTCTGGAATCAGGACTCAAAGGAACAATATTGATGGCTTCGTCCTGAGCCAAATAGTCGTTGCAAAGGGAAAAGCTAAACCTACACAGCAACTTTACCATGTGGGCTTTGGCTGAGACTAAGAAATACGATGAGTCAAACTTTTGATAACTTAAATTCTTGGGCTTTCAAATTAGCCATATTTGTTTATAAAAGATCTTAAGAGGAAATTGGGATGAATTCCCTTCTTCTAATCAGAATCCAGTGTCATTCATTGTCCCATAAAACAAAGACAAACTGCAGGCTTGGGGGTAACCACTGTAAGCTTGTTCAAAACCCAAGTGTCTGTGTGTGAGTGTCTGTATGAATACGTATAGACAAAGGAATTATTATTGGAAAACAACTCTTGCTTTTTAAAAAAAATCAGGCTTGTGAACTCCTCCACCAGGAATCAATATGCAAATGCTGATATAGATGTGCAAGCAAGATCAAAGCAGTGCTTGCAAAGCTCAGCTCCAATTCTTGGGAAAGGTGCTGATGGTGGAGAGGGATTAAAAATAAGTAGGGCATAATAGCTCCAGCATGAAACTCCACTTCTTACAGGTAACGCACCAAACCACACATAAAACTGCTGAAATGCTGAAACCAGCTAGCCTGGCAGGCCTGGTAGGGAAATGGGGTCCATCACACTGGAACTTCAGACAGCATACTGATCTGCATGCCGGGGGCAGGGAAGGTAAGAGGATAGCAGAAGATCAGATAACAGGGATTTTATATCTGGCTTGCTGCCAGAAGACAGGTCAGAGGCAGAAAAGGACACAATGAAGGAGAAGAGAGAAGGCATTGGGAGCTTGGGTTCTTGCAGTTGCCTGAAGGCTGTCATTCAACCTACTTCAGTATCTGCAGAATATGAAAAAAAAAAAAAAAAAGGGAAAAAAAACCCTCACTACTAGTGTTTTGGTTCTCTGGTCTGTTTAGTTTTACTTGAGGCTTCTTTGCTTGATATTTAGTAAAAGTAAAACTTGCTGGTCTGAGTCACCAGCACTTTCAACATTATAGACCTGATAAATATAAACTGTCTAAAAGAAGCTATAGACCATCCACTTTCATCAGATTGTTTGAATCCCAAAAACAGATTCCAGATGCTCAGTCAAAAGATGAAAAGTGAAGACATTTCCCCTAGTAAAAGTACCATTTATAAGTCTTTTTCTGGTACAGCCTCAGATGTGCAATAATGAGGCAGGTTTGCAGGCAGAAATGTCTTTAAAAAATAAAGAAAACTCACACAAGCAGGCATGCAGCTGGAGAAGTCCCTGCAGATCTTCTTCAGGTCTGAGACAGAAGGAAAAACTTCAGCCTAAGGAGATTCTGAGAGCAAATGTCCTGAGATTCATTCAGTTGTGGGAATCATCTTGTCACCTACTCTCTGATAAATGCATGCCAGTATTCAAAGCTTCATGAGTGACAAGCTTAGATTAAAAGGCCTAGAGAAATTTACAGAATATAAAAAAAAAAAAAAAAAGAAGAGTCATATTAGGCAATTCTCCTTTCATGTTGGAGGTCTCCTGCACCAAAGTGCTCCCAGCAGCACTTACAGCAAGTAAGAATTGGGCCTGCTGCCTTTTAAACAAGGTGTCAGGAAATAAATGTATGTTGCACCTTTTACATTTCTTCTCTCATTGTTCATATAATAATGAGCAAATCCTGTCACAGGACCCACAAGATTACGTTTCCCATCTGTTACAGACAGCACAGAGCAATGGTTTTACATTACCATGTAGGCTTCAGGAACTGTGTTCAGAAAAGTCTATTAGGAATGCGCACTGACAGGCGATTCCAGTTAAGCAGCAGAAGAAAGTAAAAAAGCTGGAAAAGAGACTGCATTAAAAAGTTTGGCTCTGAGTCTTAATTTCCTGGAAAACTAGAATGTTTTGAGCTGGTTCTTTTCCAGATGAAAATGCAGAGCTCTCCGCCCAGTAAGGACAAAATCAAGAGTGAGACTGAACATGTGGCCGTGCATTGTCTATTGTCCAACAGAAATTAAAATCAGCCTCTTGTGTGATTTAGCACAATTGATGGATTTGACTAAGCAGGAAGGTGTGAGGCACTGCTTGGAGAAGGGCTGAGTTTAGATAACACCTGGTAAACAGGAAGGGCAGGGACCAGAGTGACAAGTCCAAACTGGGTATGCTGGAAATTAGCGAGCGAAATAGCAACAGGATGGGTCTGTCACCACCTTGTAGACTACCCTATCCCACACTAGTCCTATGAGGACAGGTGACCTGAAAAGCATGAACTGTACCACACAGCCTATGATATTCACCTCCTCCTTTAGTCTCTGGTGCACCATGACACGGCTGACTCTTTGTCCTAATCTTGAAAGGAAACTGGCTCAGGAAGGGCCTCTGATATTAGTTCTCAGCTTCAGCTTTAATCACAAGCAATGGCTAAAGATCAAAATACCCTTTCTTAAACCCTTTTTCATGCATCTCCTCCTTTTAACCTTTATGTATTTTCTACCTCTTTTTTTATGTTCTGTTTAGCAAATAAAATAGAAAGCACCTAGTTTAGATGGCCAATACTGGTCGTTCTCCAAAGCTATTGTGAACTTGTGAGATGCATCTTCCCAAGGAAAACAACTCAAAAATTTAGCAATAGCAAAACTAACAATCACTCTACTGCTGGTTGAAGCAGCAGCCTGAGAAGGCCAGCGCTTAGCTTCACAAGCAATCAATACCTGGCCTAGATCCAATTTGTGCTAGCCCAAAAACAAAACAGATAGTAAGCAAGTACAGGTGTGACTACTAATATCAGGCCTGCAAGCAAGGGTGAATAACAGCCAGTAAAAGAAATGGAGGTATCAGTCTCCTCACAGGTTGCTTTTCCCACCCCCCTCTCCTTTTGGCAGATTAGTCTCGAAGGAAGCAGGAACAGGCTCCCAGAGCATGAGCAGCCCTAGTCCATCTCAGCTGACCACCTCCTCCTCCTCCAAAACACTATTGTTACCTTCCTTCAAAAGGGCCAGCAAAGAAGGTGAATCTTAAATAATTCTCTGCAATCATGAGAATGGGAACCTTAGGTACTGTTAGAATATTCTATTTTTATATTCTTTTTTATATTGCAAGTATAATTCATAGAATAGTTTGGGTTGGAAGGGACCTTTAAAGGTCATCTAGTCCACCCCCCTGCAATGAGCAAGGACATCTTCAAAGATCACATTGTTCAGAGTCAGGTCCAACCTGACCTTGAATATTTCCAGGGACAGGGCATCTGCCACACCTCTCTGGGCAGCCTGTTCCAGTGTTTCACCACCTTCATTGTAAAAAATTTCTCCCTTATATTTAGTCTAAATGTACCCTTTTATCTAAAGGATAACGATGGTAAAGGTAACCTCTAAGAAGGTAACAATGACCCCTTGTCCTATCATGACAGGACCTACTAAAATATTTGTCCTCAATACCATTATTTGGTTTTTGTCTTTTCCTTTGCCTTTAAAAAAAGGCTGAAGGTGGATGTCTGAGCTGGAACCCAGCCAGGGGAAGTCTTTGCACTCAAAGTCTGTACCTGAGGTAGGTGTTTCATATCGCACAAGTGGCAGAATTCACATTGACACCTCTGAGACTCTAGGTCCTTTCCATGCTTTAAAATCAAGTATGCCACATTCAGATGCACTCCTCAGTGAACCATAGCTGAGATTTGAAAATACAGTTTGTCCGCTCAACGGCTGGTAATGCCAACACTTCATGTTCACACACTAGCATCTTCAGCTCTAGGAAATTTTCTCAGAAAGAATGTTGTTTGTCAGAGCACACGAAAGCCCCAGAGCAATTAAAGCCTTGCCCCCAGGGCAATGCAGGACTGAGCAGACCCAGATCCCAATCCTCCTCTTCACTCCTCTGCAACCACATGCTGTACAACTAGCACAACAAGGTCATGCAAGCACCTCATGGTCAGCAGTGGCCCAGCGCACGCCAGCAGAGCAGTGTGCAAGCATGACATTTTGCGGTACAGAAACAGCAGTGAAAGCATTGTGGCTTCTCTGTATCAGTCTGGAGCACTCAGCAACCTCCCATTCCATTTCACAGACTGAGGAAAGCACAGGTTTGCCTGTACCCCTTTCTAAACTGTGCCATAAGCATCCCAGGGCTAGTGAGAGGAGCAATGCATTTACCGCCCTGCCACCACATGATACAGGGAGTCTAAACAGAGCCAAGAGAAGAGGTCACAGCCTTTACAGCTTCCTTCCTGAAGTTTCACTTGGTGGGCAATCAACAGCAGTGGTTTTGAAGAAAGTTACACCATCAGAGAAGCTACAGCAAAGCAGACCCATGGTGGCAGCTGCTTTACCAGAAACAAATGTCACAGATTAGGAGGCTTTGTGCTTTGGCTTCCTGTGCCAGGCAGCGGAAGGCTGCAAAGGAGACTTGTTGGTCCCATGGGTATAAAATTTTAAACCACTACTCGATCACACACTCCATCTGCATGTAAACCCATTCCAGGCTTCAAAGCAAGCGCTACACATGGCCTAACTACACCATCAAGCTTCGTACACACAAGCTGAGTTAAAAATTAACCAGTCTCAAAAGAAGGAGAGAAAGGAGGTCACCTGGCCAAGCTGCGAGCACAGTAGCAAAATGCTCTCAAGTAAACTTATTACACATAATGTGGTCACATATGTTCTCTAACTAGAGCAGTCCCCTAGCTTCCTAGGAAAGGAGAGCAGATGTCTCTGAAATCAAATCACCTAAATGCCCTCTGGTTTTGGAGCATCACCTTTTTTCCCTTGTTGCCAGATTTAAAAGTCCAATTTGCCAGGATAATATCCCCTACATGCACGGAGGCTTTCAAAGTTGAAGCATCCGTCTCTTAGCAACAGGAGAGGCTTGAAGGATCCTTTTTTTTCCCCCTTTCCCCTTTACCGTGGTACCCACTGAGACATGTCAATTACTTACATCTCTCCAAATTAAGATAAAGAACCAGACATCCCATCCACATAATGCAATGAAGAGAACTCCATGTAGCAGGTAACGAAACACCATCACCTGGCACAGGAGGAGCAGGCCAGGCAGGCTGATGTATCCTTTGTCCAGCGGCATTGACTCCAGAGCAAGAGATACACAGATATGCTTGGTATCAAAGGAGAAGTGGCAATGCCACAGCCTGGTCTGGTTTGGGGTGGAGCGGAGCCAACTTTCTGCTCAGTGAAAGAGGCTCTTGCTTACACAAGTTGCTGTGGCAACCTGGGTCAGCTGACTTGTTTACCCCATGGAGGGGTAGCACCTGTGGGGTCCGGTGGACAGGTCAGGTGACCCACACTGACCAATAGGGTATTCCAGCCCCCCTTCCATGCCGGTGCCTAATGTGGCTGCCATGGAAACATGACTGCACCACACCTCTGTGGGCTCGGAGAAGCTGGCTGACCACCCACCCCGTATGCCGCTCGTGGTCAAGACTAGAGGGCGGGCAGATGTGGCACCGCATGTTTGTGGGGCACCTGGCGCTAAAACGTTCATAGGAGACCTGATTCTGGGCCAGGGTTTCATACACAGGAGAGCAGCTCCCTCACTGCAATGTACTGAGAATTAGCCCTCCACACAAGTAACATTCATTCTTCTAAACAGCCCAAAAGCTTTCCATCCCCTAGCTCTTAGACATAAGCACTGAGGTGCAAGATAAACCTTTACCAGATGAAACCGAAAGTGTAGATGGCAACAGAATTCATCACGTGATGCCCAAGATACTCAGGTACAGCCATTATGCAAGTAATCATATTATACATCTGAATTCCAGTCCATACAAAAATAGAACATTTAAACCACCACATACAAATACAAAGCAAGTAAACCATGCAATATATTCAGGAAGTTACGCAGCATTGTATCTATGAACTTCAGTCACAGTTCTCTAAATGCACGATACAACATTTTGCTTCGGAACAACATTCCCTGAGCAAACTGGAAGCTTGTGCCCCACATTGGGTGGCAATAAATATGTCATTATTTAGGCCAGGCTAGCCAACAACAAGACAACAAATGCACTCCCCCACTTCTCACTCCAAGAAGAAAAAAAAGAAAAGAGGTAAAGAAATTTATGAGTTTAGAGAAAGCTAAACTACTTTAATGGAATATTAAAAATAAATTTTAAAAAAAGGGAAATAATGAAATAGGTACAACATATATATCTACAAAACCACATCAAGCTCCCAGAGAGATGTCACTGGCAGGCACTGGAAAAGTTTCTGCTGGGCTCAGTGATAAATAGGAACTGGATTCCAAAACACACTGATGGAAAATCAAAGAGAGACAAACTGACAGGGGCTTCCTCAGACATCAGTCCTTAAAGAAGCAGCTATTGAGAAGAGCCAGCCTGAGCCCTTTGCTCCCTCAGCCTTTATACAGAGCATGGCAAATAGGCTGGAATGCTCTATTGGTCAGTTTGGGTTACCTGACCTGTCCACAGGTGCAATCTCTCCATGGGTTGAGCCACCAGTTCAGCTGACACTGATTACCACACTAACAAGTGAAAGTAAGAGCCTTTCTCACTGAACAGAAAGTTGCCTCTGCTCTACCTCAACCAGGACACTGGGGAAGGGAGAAACTACGTCCTGAGATCTGAAACTCTTACCCCCTCTAACTGTGATGAAGTTCAATGAAGTTAAATACAGAGGTCCTATTTTATGGTAGGTGTGCCTCAGGAGGCATAACTCAAGGCTGGGAGGGACAGCACTTTGGTAAGGGCTGGGACACTGCAGACTGATTAGGTGAGAGTCAATGATAGCAGACACTTCTGTACAGCCACCAGCAGCCCCAGATGAGGACAACCCAGGAGGAAAGGGTGACCCTAGCTCAGGCAGTGCCCTTGCCAATGGGACACAGTCCCACAGAGTCTGAATGTGGTTAGACAGAGCCAGATGCTGGTAAAAGAGTCCATCGATAGTTCAAGACCAGACAGGTAGTGGACCAAACCCAGGGGCCAACTAGGGAATCTAGTCAGGAACAAATGGAAGCAGGGCTAGAAGACAAGGCTACAACATGGCTCAAAGTCCATCCAGTAGTCAAGGACAAATGCAGGCATAGAAACACTCTATAAAATAGATGTCTATCTGTGAGACAAGATACCTGCAATATATATAGATACATAGCTCCAAGGCCCACCAAAGCAGGTTTACCTACAACATAGGTTGTGAAAAGGCTGCAGGCCCACACTTGATCTTAAATGGAATTCCTGGCAGGTGTGTGGGTCCCAGGTGAGACTGGTCAGAGCTATCAAGGCCTGTTAATTCCCCGAGGGCACGGTTGATGGGTTTGGAAGAAGTGGGTTGGGGTATGAGCTATATTTGAAATCTCTTCCCCTGTGCATACCTGTAGCTGTGGTGGTTAACAAGCCACATCATTGCCTAGAATATATTGTCCTCTCTCCCACCCCTTTACAGGCAGCTTAGAGCACCAGGAGAACACCAGTCTCACACAAAACATTGAAACTGGTATGACAGATTGTCTTACGTAGAAAGGTGCGGGACTGAAATCCCTAACAAAGCCCCGAAAGT
Source organism: Nycticryphes semicollaris (assembly GCA_013400055.1). Classification (NCBI taxonomy): domain Eukaryota; kingdom Metazoa; phylum Chordata; class Aves; order Charadriiformes; family Rostratulidae; genus Nycticryphes; species Nycticryphes semicollaris. The sequence continues at coordinate 58,377 of VXBJ01004485.1, forward strand.
GAACCCAGTTTGGTCAAACAGGAAGCACCCCTACCACAGTTCCTTCATGTTGCACAGGTAAGCAACATGGAAAGATCCTTTTCTACTGAACATGTGTCACTAGTAGAGTTCCTCAGCCATCTCCCTATTCCTTTAAAGTTAAAAATCACTGTAAACTCATGGACTAGCATAAGGTATGTCTGACACTACAAAAGCAATTAAACTTGTCAGCATAATTTCAAGAGCATTGCAGAGGTTTTTATTTATTTGTTTATTTTCAAATAGCAGGGATTTCCAGTGTAAATATGGGGAAGGTGGAACCTGAGGTGACTGAGGCAAGCCTGAGATGAGACAGGATTCAACTCTCAGTAACAGAAAATGGAGACATTTCCTCCTCCACCTCACCCTCAATTGTGCTTTTAAAAATCTCAGAATGGCAGGATCAAGGGGGTCACATTTATGGCTGGATTCCCAGCTCTGATTCAAGTGCAGCACTGTCCACTTCACGCATTTTTAACCGAGCAAAATACACTTGACATAATTTGTACTGTAATTAGAAACCTTGCCTGTATTTATCATTATTTAAAAAAACCCCAAAACTCTAACAGAGTCTGTAAAATCCTTACTGCTATGCTGAGGTGATTATTATGCTGTATTTACAAGTTTCTGTTCAACCTTTGGAAGGTTTAACAGGAATTAAAATACATGATACAAAAATAAATCTGTATCAACCTGCGCCCTTCTTTACACATACACAGGCACAGTAAACTGCAACTAAGCTCAGCAACAAAACCTGACTTAACATCTTCATGTAATAAAGAGATTGAAAAAACAAGAAATGTTCACATACACAAGGATAATACATTTTTAGATATTTTTTATCTGAAAGCAACAGGACAGGCCAATCATCACATTTTTTATTCTTTTAAGTTAGGAGATAGTTAATTTGATAGCACTAGTGGACACAAGAGCCTCCTTTTTGACATCTATATCTCCTGCTAACTTGAGCACACATACTTGCTGATACAATACAGCCTGAGAACCTGAATGTGAAAAGAGGCAAGGCCAGTACTCATATATACTTTAAAAACCTAATAATGTCAAGTGATCTGGTTATCCATGCTCAGCCAGCGGAGTGGACTGGATGCAAGGTAAGCACAATAGGATCTTGATGGCTCTGGCCAGTGAGCAATTGGGGTGCTGAATTCTGAACAAGCTGCAAATGGGCAAAAACCCTACAGAGAGCCACAAGTTCAGCCTAAGGTATCTTTCTGCTTTTAACAGAACAGGTTATTTCTTCAAGGTCACCACAGGCCTCAAGGAGCAGTTAACAGAAGCAGCTGTCTCATGAAGCTCTTTTCACATGTCCCAACTCTTCTCTGTTGGCTGGAGAGCCACATATGGGATGATCACTGCACACTCAAAAGACAGACATCTACTTTCTGGAGTATTGCTATGATGAGCAGTACCCTGGATGCCTCTGCAGGGCTTGCCCTCTGACTATGAGCTGGGGCTGAGGAACTCGGAGAAAAGTTCTTGAGCTGCTTTTGCACAAGAAGTTACTTATTCTTTGCTCCAAATCCCTGTCTGAGCTCTGTAGCTGTACATATGGGAAGGACCACTTCACTGACCTAAAGAAGGGCAGGATGAAAACTTGCCTATGCCTAAAGAATTATTGTGAATTGGAATAGCTTATATTTTAGACTTAGAAAACTTTACAGAAAAAGACTCAGAGCACACAAGGTAGGTTTGGTCTATTGCAATCTGTGCAAAAATAAGACACAAAATAACTGTCCATCCAGTCATTGTCTGTTCTCCATCAGAAATATAAAGGCAGAAGTCTCTCTAAATGCTTTTTAAAGTTACTTTTATTCCTATTTAACGTTATGCTGTCGAAAGTTTATTATGTTTTACACCAGCTGCTGGTAAGTTATCGGTTTTGGACTTGTAATTATTTGCAAAACTCAGAGAATATAAGCAGTGAAAAGGATGGCATTGTTTTGAGGTTATTTTTATTATTTCCTCAAAGGAACATAGCCCACCAAGACTATTTAGTTTGCATAAATCTTGTAATCTTTCCTAACAAATCATGTATAGAAATATTTCCCAGTGTCTGCTGAATATGGTGATAGCAAATACATGTAGACACAGCATGTAATTTAGGGAATATTTTTGTTTTATTTACAACATGGAAGTGAACAGGATGGTCTGTTTGCAGTTGCCATGGAAATTGCTGGCATTAGCTCACTTCTTACCAAAGAGGAAGCAAAGAGCTTTTCACTTTCTGCTATTTAACCTCTTTTAATATTAAAACCCTATATACTGCAGTAGTACAAATCTTTCCTTTTTAGAAGGTCAAGGGCATTCTAGAGCTATCATGGTAAAAAGAAATTAGCTATTTTGAGTACAGTGCATATGCTTTGTGAACATGGTATTTCTTGAAACAGATTGAGCTCATCTGCTTAGAAGCATTTCTTTTTTTGCTTTTTTAATATTTTGAAGTCTTTGGATTGTGAAAGCAACAAAAACTGGCAAAAGATGGGTTTAAGGAAGTTAATACAAAGCACCTCCACATAATTTTTACTAACTTCTCCCTACCACATTGTTGCTCTGTGGCATAATCCCGAGGGATGGAGACTTTCACCAATGATGAACGTCTGTATTTCACTGACTTCCCTCTCTGCGCTTACAGTTCAAACAACAAAAGCAACACAAAATCCCTCCTCCCTTGCAGAATTATGACCTTGGGGGGAAGGAGTGACTCCATGAAGCCCTGTGGTATTTCATTTTTGCCTTTTCAGCTAATGGCAGGCAAAAACTTCCCAGTTAATATAAAGTTTGGTAACAACATAAAAGCCCTCTTGGATATGACAGCAAAATGCAGTTTCAGTGAAGACTCATGCTCATCTGTATAATCATGAAGTAGCAATACTGAATGTAACATAGCCCCTAGCTCAGTGCTGTCAAGGCTAGGTGTCCCTGGGACCAGTGAGGCATAAGAGAGAAACATCCCACCTTGTTTCAATCACCAGTGTTTTACAGATTTAACAAAGACTAAAAAGCCTGGAGGATCCACTTCTGCCTTTAAGTCTGATCACTATTTGAAAACAAACGGAAAAAAAAAACCCACAGCAAAATCCACCAGAAACACTTATTTAAACTAGAACATGTTGTTTAAGAAAAGATTTTAAAGTTTCTGATAATGGAAAATCCACCAGTCCCTTGGCAGACTGGAAGAGGGGTTAATCAGTCCATTTTGGGGAGACAGGTTTATTTAGCCTATCTGGAGCAGGAAGGAAACACGTATGTCTGGAGGAGGAAAATTTTTTGAGCACTCAGTTCCTTCTCTTCCTCAATATGCCCCAAATATCAAGTTCTAAAGTAAAAAACAATCAAGCAAGAACACGAGCAACTTCCATACCAAAATAATATCCTTTTTCCAACCAATCATAGAAGCTGAAAATATTTTTAAATACAAAGAAAAGAAAACTGAAAAAAAAGAAGAATCTACATGCTAAGAAGTAAAGAAGTCATTTACCAACCTTGGTTTTTATTAGGTCGTGCACAATATCACATTTTAACAGTCCCCTGCTACTCATTTTTCAACTGTCACTTTGTAGTTTCCTGCGGCTTCACAGTGTTTGTAGTAACATGTATGGCATATCTGATCTACAGATGTCTGCTAAAGTAGGCTGGTGTGCAAGCTTAGCTCAGTAGTGTGGGGTACAGAAAACACTGCATTTAGCTATGGAGCATCTCCTGCTTCCACCCCCGATGGAAGCAATCTCCTGCATCCAGTTTTGTGAAATACAGGAGTTATCACTCAGTGGGGCAGGGCAGCCAGGACAGACATAGCTGATATCAATTCAGGTTTTTCCTGTTAGGTGAGGAAATTAAAAAGAGACAGGAAAAAATAGGCTGGACTCATGCCATCCTGTTTAGAGGTGAGCTGCAAATAATCTGTCAGTAACACAAGTAATGGGAGATTAGGTGCCAAGTGCCCTTCCTATCATCATTACATGGGGCAGTCAGCACCTACCCATGCTTTCATCTCACTTCTCAAAGCACACACACACACGAGTGTGGATAAAAATCGCAGTTCATCTTTAACAGGGAACTCTTCAAGTCGATATATTGCTTAACTGGCAAATAACACAGCACTTTGGACAGAGGTGAAATGTGGAGATCATCTCTCTATTACAAGAGCCTGACAGCAGCATTCAGCACCGGCTGGAAATTGTACAGGGTCTTATCAGGCCAGGCTGTCAAGAGGGAGTTGCAATAATCTAATCTTGATGTGAGAAATGCACGGGTAACCAATTCAAGGTCAGGACAGCTGCAGACCATAGAAATTTGTTAAAAGATAAGAGAGCTCCTAAAATAACTTTCAGGATCTTGATTTGCTGAGATAGGCAAAATAAAAAATATAATTTAAAAATCCGCTTGCTAGTGAGGGAAATTGCAGGTAGTAGTGATGGACAAAGAGCATTTCACCTCAGACAGAGCTGCCTTTCAGCGCTGCTTCACTCAGTGATCCATCTGCATCATTTGTAAGGAACAGTAATAGGCTGCCAATATTTTAATAAGAAGCTGCCACAGAATTCAGTCTCAGCTGTGATAAATCTGGAGGCTCCAGGGAACTGTTGTTTGTAGAAGGAATGGGCAAGGAATTAGAAGTCTCTCCATTTTTCTTCCCTTTCCCACTGAAACACGTACTTCAGGAAACCAGACCCAGTGAAGGAGGTGCTGATACTGTGAGGTACAGCGCTCCACCCACTCTGTGTGCTGGAAAGCCATGAGCTTCCTCCAGAAGCTATTTAGACTCATTAGCGCACAATGTGCCTGTGCTAAGGAGTCCTCTCTCTCAGCAGCACTCACCCCACTACAGGGTTTTTGAACAGGAGGAAGCTGATGATTGTCTGGCTAAGAGAGGGTCAGAGCTAACCCACATCCCTGCACCCAGCTGTGCTGCCAACATCCAAAAGAACCAAAGAGAAATTATAGGGCCAGGGGCTGGAGAGGCCAAAGCTGTAAGGTTGGGTAGAAGGAAAAGTAAGCAGGAAGCCAATCAGAAAGGCAGAGTTCACATTTCGTGACACTAACCGTTTACTGGCACACCTGCCTTATCACTCTTCACCCAGGTTTGCTGTCTCCCGTACAGGAATCCCACATCCCAGCCTACAGAAAAAAATAACCAAAAACCAGTCTCTGCTCTGAGTTCACAGCATCAGACATTTAGGTCTGCGGTAGGGGGTCATCCCAGTAGCAGGATCCTAGATTAAAAGTGTGATTTTTTTTCATTTCTTCAGCCCATGCCCATATAAAAAGCAAGATCATTGGCTTATCAGATGCTTTTGAATACCTGAAGTTTGTAAATTCAGCAAGACCTCCTTGAGTAGAGTTCAAAGTCACAATTACCTTCTGCTAAGGAAGAGTGGTGGAAGTCAAAGGACCTATCTGAACCCAGATATTTGGTGTAGGATATAAAAGCTGTTCTTAGCAGCTGGCTAAATTGAGAGACACAAGATGGACTTCAAATACACAATTACATAGTACTTTGCTACTGCTGCTGCCTGCTCACTCTTTGTCCCTGGTTGCAATGTATTAGCACTATCTGCTATTATTATTGAAGTTCTGTGATCAGATGCATGCTAATATTTTATTTTTGAGTGACAAACAACTATTATAATGACACAACCTTACAAAATGCGTTGCTGATCAAACTCACCAGCCGATGCACAGCAGTTACCTAATAGCTTCGGTTCTTTTCCTTTTTTTAAAGGAATAATTGCTGGCATTTCAAGCTTTTCTTCTCCATATTCAGTAAAAATGCAGGTACATGGGACAAGGTGTTGTTTGTTGGAGTTTTTTTGTGAATGTGATCCAAGACCTTTTTTTTGACCAAATCATCCTACTTTGTCTGCCCTTCAGTTGTTAATCTAGTACAAGGAGCAAAGTCATTCCTGTTCTTCAAATTCTTTTACTTCGGTCAAAAAAGCATTAGAGGATAGAGGAAAAACATAGAGGATATTTTTCTTTCTAGCCATAAGTAATGAAACACATTTGTTGGCTTCACTCCAGAGACTGTAAATAGGTGTCTATCCTTGTTTAATTTCACAGTAAATAACGTCTTATATACATTCTTACAGCTGAAGAAGTCTAAAGTAGATTTAGTTCAATCTCTGGTTCTTATGGCTTGGTAAATACCGATGGAAAATGATGTCAAACTGCTACAAGGTAATCAGATCTTGGGTGGAAAAACAAGAAGGGTCACTGAATACATATCCTTTCTTCAGGAAACATTAGAAAAATTTAATTAGACGTATTTGTATGCGGCTGTTACGATGTGGAAGAAGGGGAAGAGGCAGAATATAAGAACATGTCATGTTTCCCTCAGTGCCATCACTTTCTTTTTTTTTTTTTGTGAAAACACAGAGAAAAGTTTGATAGCTTTGCCCCAGCACCATCTGATTCAAGGACTACAGCCGGCACTGGGCAGGCATCACTTTTTCTGATTCATACTCTACTGCTGCAGTTCTCTGTGTACTGACAAAGGTAATGATGTTTTATTAGGTTTCCACAAAGCCCCTTTCCATTCTGTGGTCAGTTCTGTTCTATAACTTCCATTCTTCCATTATTTCCTCCCTTCCATTTAGTTTGTAATTGCTGTTTTCCTCCTCCAAATCTCCTGCCAGTCAACCATCATATTGGTGATTTGGATGGAGCTAAAGCTGAGTGAGCTTTAATGACAGACTAGAGTCCCTGCTGTGTTAGGCAGCCTGCAGGCGGGGAGGATTGCTGCAGAGGGCTTGCAGTTCCAGCCCTTCCAGTCTATCATTTATTTAACATTATTTAATTTTATCATTTATCATTATTTAACAGCATCTGGCCAAGACATCCCTAAGAACTGTGTAGCCCTCTGTAAACATACGCACTTTGGGAGACCTGCATTGTAGTGGAAGCTTCCAAACCAATAACCACATTCAGTAACTTTCTTCATTCCTTCTTCTCTGATGGTGTATTCAGCCTCCAAGAGGTCATTGCTACTCATTGCTTCTCCGGTGAAGCAGCCTCCTCCTAAGTGTCAGCGCTACCTTTGCTCTGCCAGGCCCTGCTTTAATAATGACCTCCTTCTTCTCCTTGGCACCAAAACATGCCCAGGGCCTCATGCAGGGAGGCCGCATCTCAGGCTTACTTCCTGCCAACACACTGGCCAAATCCATCACCCTTACACAAATCCTTGGCTCCCCTGGCCTCCCAGCTCTGCTTCAGCACTTTTGAGCACAGACAGCACAATTCAGGGCTTCATCCACTGCCAGCCAAGAGCTGGATGCATAGGACTTTTGTGCACAAAGCTGAGCTTACTTGCTATGGTCCTACAAAATAAACAAGGCCCCTGCAGCAGGAGTAGGAGAAGAAACACCCTGCAGAAATTGGCTGCGAGGCACTAGCAATGAAGGCTCCCTGCATTTCATCACATGCATGGGCATAATAATTTAAACACCTGGTTAAGAAATGATGGAAAGTCTCTTTCCAACAACTTAATGATATACTGTAGGATATCATCATATCAACAGGAAGCTGAATTCGGACTGAGGAGATGGCAACCAAAGGTGATAGTGTCTAATGGCTTCTAAGGCAACAAGCATGTGAAGAAGACTACAGGAGCTGTGTATCATTTTTCAGTCACTAACATTAAACCACAGTGACCACAAAGATAGTGCCCATGCAAGGTCCAAATTAAATAGAGTCAGGAAGGGCAGCATGAATACAGAGAAATAATCAATAATCTTTGCTATCAACAAATCTGGGACAAGATTGGGTGGTTTTTTACAAGAAAGATTCCTTCAACATGAAAAGCACATAGGCTTTGATTTCCCCCAGTTTTCAGGAGTTTTCTGATGAGACGCTGGAAGAATTAATTCTCTCTTTCATAACATTATCTCCTTTTGAATAAGCTGTTCTATTTTCCATTGTCCTTCCATTGGTCCTCATCATATAAAGGCAAGCAGATGGTGAAAACTTTCAAACACAGTAGCATGTTTGAAGGAAAATTTGCATCTTCCTCAGTTTTGCTGCTCCCTACTCACAGAACCAGTTGTGGTCCTTGTAGAGTACAATCCAAAGGAGGCTATTAATTTGTGAAAGGCTATAATTACCAGTAACAGCCAGCTAAACCAACAGCCCACTTCTGGAAAGCGACAGATCACCCAACATTATAAAGCTGGGAAAGAAAAATGCTTTCCAAAGGAAAAGAGAGCTAAGTCTTACATAGGAATCTATATTACAAAAATTTATATATAATATACCTTATAGTAAAACTAACATAATTACAAGTAAATTTTGCTGATGTTTGTATTGAAAGCTGTGTATTCAGAAGGGAAGGAGGGGCAAAAAAATCAGATATTGTTCCATATTTTGAAAATAATAAAGTTAGTACTAATTCTATAACTGATAAAATCAGGAGCAGCCTTCCAAAGACTTCATTATGTCTCAGGGTAAAACCTTGGTAGCTATCTCTAGGGAAACCTGCCCAAGATAACTTCATCTATGTTTAATGCAAGCCCACTGAAATAAGAAGTGGGCAATAGGTTCATCAGGACAACAGAAGTTTCCCTAAAACCTACACATCCCATAAAAAGGAGAAAAATGCCCCAAAAAATCATGAAAGGTATACTACATCATCACACCTCCCTGCCTAAAATCTTATAAAACTTGATTACAGTACACAGATGTTCCACTAAAACCTTGTTTTCCTTGCATACGAGCAGTTATTTAAACACAAGGGTTTGACCACAAGGATTCAAATGTAAAAATTTTACTGCTGAGGAGTAGTGTGAGCAGTCCTGGCTAAAGGTCTAGGCTTGGAGCCAGCACACACAATGACAAACAAAAGTAGAGCCACAGCCTTCTATTACTGGCCAAAGTGAGGAGCAACTGCAGATGCTGCATTAAAGAAAGCTAGTGCTCTCCAAAGTTGTTTACAGAAGAAAGTACTACCAGAAAAACCACAGCCCACATGAAAGAACTTAAATAAGCTTCAGCTGAAAAGGATGAATGTCCAAAGCTAATTTCCCTTGGTTCGTCACAGCTCTAAACTGGTGGCTCTTCTATTACAGTGTGTAGATGGTCCCCTAGATATGTCAGTGGAGAGCAGGGACCAGTGGGAAGCATTGTCTCTCCAGTGCCCTGCCCTCCAACCTTTGTAGTCCTGCCCAAAAAATTAAGTTCATGCCTCTTTCATGAGATGTGGATGTTGTCTCCAAGTATTTCATGACCCAGTGCTGACTATAGGGAGACATATACATCCACATCACAGTTGCCAAAGTATTGGTTTGCTCTTTTCCTTGTTAATCCCAAAGGTGAGCTTTTCCAGGCTTTCGCAGTAACATGCTCCCCAGTCTTCCAGGAGCTGCACATTACATGGTGGTTGTTGGGCAGTGCTGTCTTTAGCAACAGAGGCTGTAAGACACAAGCCAGCTCTGATCCAGGAGCCGGCTAGCCAGCACACGCACCAGAACTTACAGACTACTTTCAAATTATTTCTGAAGATGACCCTTTATCAGGGCAACCACTGCATATTCAGGCAAGCTTGGCCACTTACAGTTAAAAAAGTGGCCCTGATGAAGGAAAAACATGCAAGCCCTTTCCAGCACAGCTCTTAATTATCACTGTAACAGGCTGCCTTCTTTCAAAGACAGTAATAGCAAATTCCCTCCCACCTCTCTAACTAAAAATTAGTGTTTGAAATTAGGTGGTATATTTTAAAAGAAATCTATTTTGATTTTAGAATCCCACACTTATCTTTACACATGGTGTCAGGATGCCTTAAAAGTGTTAAATAATTCCCTGCCATCCACTTCCTTGCAAAAATGTCATTTCTCTATTCTTCTCTCCTCCTCCTTTGACATTAATAATTATAATTGACATTATTGTGCTGGCCTAGAACTCAGACTGTCTTGCAATAGGTCTTAGCTTTGCCACAGATTTTTTGTATGACCTTGGAAAAGTCATTTCATATCACGTATCAGTTTCCACGTGGCCAGATGTAAGAAATTTTATTTTGTATAATCCTTCCCCTCTTTGGCACAGAGGATGCATAGTGCTTAACAGAATGGGGGCCCGCTCCAGGTTATCACTAGTAGACATTCCCGCTAAATAAACCCTGCTATGCTACTGTGCATCTTTCTCACAAGCACTGCCAAAAAGACAACACAAAAACCAATGAGCCATAACTTGAGCCTTCTGGAGGGAGAGACAAGGATGATTTTAGGACTCAGCTTCAAAGGGTAAATGTTTCCATTATAAAAGAGCTCCACATTCAGTATTAGAAGACCTAATCATAATATCCTCCAACAGATCACAGCTACAATCAGTCAAAAAACAACACCTAAAGTAGTAAAATAGCCAAATGCTACTGATCATCAGTGGGATTTCAGTGCCCAATTCCCTTCCTGCTGCTTTGAAAGGCTGGGATGGAAGAACAGCTGATAACTTTTGGAGCTTTCATTATGCTTTCTCTGCATCATGCCTCTTTCTGTATACTGGGCCCTTGTCAGTGATATCCATTTAAGAGCACTCTCCTCAGCAGAGGCCAATAGCTGCACCTAAAATAAATTGCTCTGCTAATCAGCATAAGTTGAAGTTAAAGGACTGAGTGGCTCTGTGAATATCAAGAGTGGCATTCCATCTGTGGGATGCCATCTGTGGCTTAGGCTCAACCAAAGAGCCTATGTTTAATTAATGTGGCTGTAATTTGCTCAGATCTTAATAGATCATGGACCATTCCACTTAATCACAACACACAATTTGGCATATTTGAGCCATCCCACGTGATATTCTGTGGGCTGAGGGCTGAGTTGATGCAGAGTTTGAACTACCTCTTACCCTCCATAAAAGTTTGGGTCATTGCAGAAGTCAGTGCTATGTAAAGCAGCAAGGGAAATCTTGGATTGCTGTTGCCTGTCCTGTACCTGACCTGTAAATAAACATAGGATTGATGTGTCTATCTTTGCCAGTGCTTTCACACTGAAAAAAGCAGAGGTCTCTCACTTGAAACAGGAGAGCAAATCTGACAATAAAGTGAGGAACAGCTGCCAAAGACCAGGAGCAGAGAGAAATCAAGAGTAAACTCTTTCCTTCTGGATTCTGGAGCAGGAACTGCAAAGTGACAGTTGTGTCTGCAACAGGCAAGAGGGGACCTCAGCTTGAGGGAAGTGGATGTGGCTGAGCAGAGGATGCTGTGATGCTCAAAAAAGGCATGAGAAAGTATGCGATACAGGGGGAGGGAGGGAAGGAAGGAGGGAAGGAAGGAGGGAAGGAAGGAAGGAGGGAAGGAAGGAAGGAAGGAAGGAGGGAAGGAAGGAAGGAAGGAAGGAAGGAAGGAAGGAAGGAAGGAAGGAAGGAAGGAAGAGGGGTGTTCTTTCACAGCACTGTTCTTCCTTCTTCAAGAGGACTTGTGTATATATCATCGTACATATGTTAATCATAAAAAATAGGCAGTTACAGAGTGCCCCTCCCATCAGATCAGAAATCATGGTTGCTTATTAACCACGATACATGATTAATATAACTGAGGAAATGGAAGAAAAAAAAAGAAACTGAACTGTTTTCTGAGCTGGTAGCATTCCTCAATCTAATCTTTGTTAATAAGGTTTTACTTAAAACTAACATCATGGCCTACCTTAACCCTCACCCCAAATCCCCATTCCTTCCCCAGACCTAGAATCCCACTATTCATGTCTTCCTGTTCTCCCTTCGGCCACATATTATTCATTGCCAAAGTTTGGTGAGCAGTTAAGTGAATATGTGCAGGCACTGGAACTTGGGGTCTGAGCAATCCAAACCTAAGGATTAGCTGTTGTGATGGTCCATCCGACTCAGTTGGTGATCAGGGCTGAAAAAGAAGAGAGGTGAATAAACAAGCTGCTCTGATTTGAAAAAGGATCCCCCCCGTATCACATATATCCAAAAGCTTCCAAAGCAGAAGCGTTTCTCCACATGCATGGCCAAATTACTTGTCAGCAACTGCTTAAACCATGAGGAGTACGTGTTGTTCTGCATGTGTGCATGTGTGTAAGTGCACACATAGGGAGAGGAACAACAGCCTAAGGAGGAGAAGAGCCAGAAGCCAGGTGTTTCCCCCTTAATACTTGGGGTGCTGGGGCTGGTAAGCAGAAAGTAGCAGAGAAATGCAAGTGATCCAAGCCTTTGTTTTTGCATTTGTGTTATAACAAAAGTGTGAATTGCAGCAAATGATTGCATTTCAACTTCTTCAACAATCATGAAAAGGTGTCCATTTATATAAATACTGGATGTTTGGTTTCCTTAATGAAGCTTAATGAAAGCTGAGGAAGAGCAGCAGAAAGGTGTAGGGAATATTCAGTTCAGAACAGACTGGGGCCCTTTATTTCATGACATGAAATCCGTGATATGAACATTAGAAATTACTAGCCAGCAATTAACCAATTTCTGACACAGAGAACGACCTCTGACTCATGGAGCAAGTTTCCACTTCAGGGTAACCCAGCCTTCACCAGAGAAAACTCCCAAGTGCACCAGTTGGCATACACCCTCCTCAAACACGTGTCAAGGGCCTGCTGAAATGCATAACAACCTGAAAATCTACATGTATTACCTGTCCTTTGCTGACTATAAAAAAAAAATTGAAATAAAGAAGCTGCAGGTTTCCTCCAGAGGCTGCACCCTTAGCAGAGATGGGGACTGAACTCAGCTTTCCAGAGAAGGACACTAAAACCTGAACTACCGAGACATCTTCCTTCAGTTTTTTCTTTAAAACAAACTCAGGAAAAAGCCTATGCAAGACCCAACTAAAAACTGTTTTCAAAGACCTTAACATCTTCGTGTGATATAAAAAACTCTCTTCATACAGATGACAAGACTATAACATGACTCAGTGGAGGGGATCTAGGGACAGACAAATTCTGCCAGAAAATAAACACTGGTTAGTCTTTTGCTGATGCCGTTTATTACTAAAGTAACTGACCTATCTGTAATATGGGAGATCTATAATCATTTGAAGTCTAAGCTCTTCCCCAAAGTCCTATTTCTGAGGTGATTTCTCAAATGGCAGTGCCTGTACCACTGGTGGGAAGTGATCCTGAACAGAAGAGGGAGAGTGTCACTGAAAGGTGTGCCATCTCTGACTGTGGCATCCTCAGTGTCACAGACCTGTCAGTTTTGTATAGCGAAAGGCTGAGCACAACAGTCTTGTAAATAGCTCTGGAGGGCAGAGAGGCTCTCAGAAATACACCTCTAACACTGTTTGCCTCAGTCAACATTAAATCAGTCTCTCTGGCATCTCTAGCATGCTCTTGTGGATCACCCTGAAATATCAGCACAAGTGTTTCCCAGCAGTACTAAATCCATCAGTTCTTCCCATATAATGCCCCAGGTTTAGCCATTTCAGCTTGCTATGCTGTTGTATTTGACACTTCCTCAGTGCCCTTTTTCACCACTATTCCTGGGATTTGGAGATGTTTCCCATTACTCTGAATACAAAGACAATGCCACCCAGCTGTGGGGACAGCTTTCATAACACTGCTGCTGTTTGCAGGTTTTGTTTCTGCTTTCAGACACTCAAGGCATCACTCTCACGAAGTGCTGGCTATGTGCATGGCTCTACCCTACACTGAGTGTAACCTGGAGCTTTAGCTCCTTTCCTTTATCTGGCATTTTATACAACTGCAAGTTGCCACTGTCTTTCAGCATCTAATATTCCTGTTTTCAGCAGGCAACAGCTCGTGCTGCACCAGTGGTGCTTCACCAAACTGCAGCCAGACCAGACTCATCCTATAACCCTGCTTAGCAGATCATTTACAGGAGAGACATTGGTTCCCTTCAGTCCACTGAATTACAGATAATTGGAATTAGCGGCAATATGCACTCTCTGCAAACTGCTTAAATTTATGCCACAAAACTCTGGAACACTGTCAGAGCTAATATGTCTACTGGAGATAGATGTGACAGGTCTCATCTCAGGCTTTGATCCTCTTCTAGTAGGACAGAACTATCAATCCACAGCATGTCCAGCTTAGTGTGTCACTTTTTGTGGTACATCACTTTGAACATCCCCTTTCTTTCTAGATCTCCTTTCTTATAGTGTTCTGTATTTCTGTGTGCTTTACATATTTCATTTTAGTCTTGATAACTTTCTTTGCTTGTCAAATGCTGTTAAATTCTTTTTGCCCCACGTCCCAGTCATAAATACAGTGCAGATCTGAGACCAAATCCTTCCACTAAACCAGTTCAGTCCCAGATCAGTCCCAGATCCTCCTCAGTTTCCATGTATTGCTTCATCTTTGCCCTCCTGAGTAACAGCAAAACAAAAAACTAGTTAAAACATTAACTGCTTTAGAAAAAGCTGTTATCAAAATCAGGTCACTTTCTGCCATATTCTTGTTTGCTGGCACTTGTACATTCCAGATACAGAGTAAAATTTTGGGGGCTTTTTTCCCCCCAAAATAGCCCGCATAAAGCAGGACTTTCAGTTGTTTTGCTTTTTCACTCAGCATGATTTCTTGTTCCCCTGGGTGTTGTTTTTTTTTACTTCTGGACCCACACATTTTTCAGAACTCACTCAGAGCCAAGGTGTTTGAGGGTGGTTTAATTTGAAACGTTTCATCTTAAAGACCCAGAACCCTGCGACTACAGCCCTTTGGGTCATCAATATATGCTATAGAGGGGCAGCAGTTTAGACACAAATGGCTGCAAGAAAGTTGCCAGAGCCAGAACAGGCGCTAGGAGAAGGGAATGGAAAAATACCAGTGTATAACAACAGAATTGTAATCTCCTAACGAAACAATCATCAGAACAAACAGCATCTCTCCTGGCACACAAAGAGGAAACGTGGGGTGCCAGAGATAAGGAAGTCACATCTGCTGTATTCCTGATGGGGCTGGCCACCAGCCCTTAACGATCCCTAGCATAGCTGTGTTCATGTCACTAAAATAGCTGGAGCAATGGGTACCAAAATTCAAACCAAGCCAATCGCCTACTGAAAAATCATCACTAAATCGTTTGTGTCCAGTTATTAAATTGATTTCAGCCTAAACAGATGGAATTTAACGATTTAACAAATGGTCAATATAAGACAAAAGGGTCACTCGTTTCTGTTCCTTGACACAAAGCCTGAGTGGTAGCTCTGCCCATGCATGAATTTGCCATAAAGGGAGGTTTTGCTCCCTCCCTCAAGCTCACCACTTGCTGTGAACCAAAGGTGGAGGGTGGGAAAGGGGAGTTGCCTGGTACAAATCAAAGAGGGCCCAGTTAATGACAGATGTCTGCAGCAAGCATGTTACATGCTGCCTGAAAGGAAAGCTACATCTCAGATAGGGCTTAGGGGCACAAGACAAGATGGCAAAGCTGACAAACGTGCCAATGTTGCATTGTGCATGGGAATGAAACAGAGACGGGGGCTTTGAGGAAAGGTTAAAAAAGCATCAGAACAAGGACTGAGTTGGAAAGGATGCAGAGAAGGAAAGCAGAGCAGTAAAGGCAAACCAGGAACCGAGAAAATTTCTAATTTGTAGCAGCCAGACAGCACCACTCCCACCCCTTTAGCAGCTGGGAGCATCGGGCAGCTGAAAACTAATGGAGTCAATTTGCTGCTGGAAATAATGACTAAATTACTCCCATTTGCCCAGTGAAGAGGCTAAAGTCTAAGCAGATGAACATCAGGAGGTAAGAAACTGTTAGGAACAGACTGATGTGTCGTGAGTTTTTTCTTGCCTGCAAAAAGGAGCTGACCCCAGCCCCCTTCAGCATTGCCAGACCCCTCTTACTTACCACAGGGCCCTTCCACCAAGTTAAACAAGTATCTAGCTCAATTCCTGCCAAACCCCGAGGAAAGACAGCTTGGCTGAAATGTCAGCTGATAAATGAAAGGGTTTATTTGAGGAATAAACAAGGGACAAGCCTTTCAGCAGCAGCAGTTTCAACCCTGCTCTGCTCACCTCCCCCCTTGCAGAGTGATGGGAGAGGATCAGTCACAAAGGAGAAGTGGGAAAGGGCTGGTTATTTACCACTTCTGCACAGGCAATAACAGTCAAGCTCTTTGCTCTCATGCACAGGGGTAGCTGAATTTGCCAGGAGTATGGCAGCTCCTGGGGAACTTTGACACCAGGGACACGTCCCTGTAAGAATCTGTGCATCGAAAGGTGCCTCCGGGACAGCATTGCTGGAAGACTTGAACAGCATCCGAGATGAAACTTGTTTATTGAGAGACTCCTACAAGATCCTGGTTGAGGAGGATACAGTTCAGCTCACTCACCTGGCTGCCTCTGCCCACTGCAGGGCGAAGGCAGGATTCCAAAACAGAAACCAATGAATAGCACAGAAAAATTCCCCAGCTGCTCTAAAATAGGCAAGAGTTTTGCCAAGAGGCAGATCTAGAAAACTACTTAGGCACCAAAATCCTCAGTGATTCATGCCTCACTGTAGGAGCTGCAGGCTCCACTGGCAGGCGGGAGACATCTCCCTGCTAAGCACTTTGGCAGTCCTTTGGGGCTAACCTTCCTCAGGCCCCATACTAAATGCTGAATTGCAGCATCAAGGCAGGCTCCTCATACTTAGATGCTGAGATACTTTGCTTTTAGCAGATCATCTCCTTTGGATCTTTTCCTAAGAGCCATCAAGATGTTTATCTCCCCATCCCATCTAGGCAATTACTCAATTACTGTTCCCAGGATAAAACCAAGAGTAAGGCCTTGACTATACAAGCCTCATGTATGACAAACCCTGGGGAGCCCTGTCAAAGGAGAAATGAGACTGAAGGAGACCATAGCCCCCTCTTCACAATCAGCTGATGATTCATATGCTTCCTGTCACTCAGTGGGAAAGAAATTGCAACACTATCAGCATCACCCATCCCTGATCTACACAGACGTCCCTCAGCCAGGCAAATTTCAGAGCTAAAAGCAGCAGCAGTGCAAGGGAGGAAGCCAAAATATTCCACAGAGGGCCTGCACCACCTGAGGACAGATGTAAATATACTCCTGTGGTCATGTGGCAGTTCAATAGCAGGTACCTGTTCATGAATCCACTCTCTTGTTCCTCTCACCTTTGCCACTCCATCTTCGCAGTCCAGCTGTCTGAGTGAAGGATGCCTACCATCCGCCCCCATGAGTGCTAATTCTGGGTGCTTGTAATTTCAGGAGTGTTGTGTTCATTTTATTTCCTAAAGGAATTTAGATCTAGGCCTTCCTAAAGCTTTGACAGGTTTGAAGTATTTGAAAAAGAGTCAAAGGTGGCTTCCAGCAATGCTCCACTCCTGAAAATGGTGATGAGCAAATCCTCACACATTGCAACAGGCAGGCATGAGCCAGTCTAGGCTCTACACACGTAAACAGCACTTGTACAGATTACATTTACCAGGTGCCTATCAGATGGTAGGACTGGCTCCTTCAAATACAAAAAAACTTTACCTTGAGAAAGTGGGGGACCTATCAGCCTATTAGATGCTCTTAATATAGTTGTGTTTTCAAAGCACGCTTCAGCTGCCAGCTGAAATGCTCCCTCCCCGCTCCAAGTCTCCCAGATGCCTGCCACAAGCCAGGACCAGAGTGACAGCAGGAGGCAGTGATCTTTCATCTGCCATACTGTCCTGCCATTTCTGCAGAGATTCCCAGAGCACTTGGGAGTGCATGGTTATTACTGGCTTTGAGTTTCAGCCACAGGACCAAGGGGCATGGCTCGGTCAGCTGGCCACCGTAAGCAGACTCAGAAGGGGCTTGTCAGCCCCAGCATTCAGATCTCGACGTCATCTTTCTGGCATGGTGTCTGTTGTGTGAGTCATGCGTTTAAGCAGATTAGGGATACAGATAAGGTACTCTGTGCATTAGGCATGACAGACATGCAGGTAGTGGATGAGCAGAGCTCATCTTCCTAACTGGAATGATCTTTCACTCTTTATTGCCCAGCCTACTGCATTGCAGCACTAGCATGCATGTCCCAGTGACTCTCAGGGTGAGTGACCAAATGTAACGTATTAGAGTGCAACTGAAGCTTTAATAAACAGGGTTCTTGTTTTTTTTAACTTGATCTCTATTTCCATAATAAAAGCTTTTTATTATTATCTGTGCATGTACTTGTCAAATCAGAATACTCACAGAGATACTCTTAATTCCCAGTCACTCAATAACTTATAAGGCATGCAGAGTAGACAGAAAAGCTAGGGCAACTGTGTCCCTTGTCTCCTGGTTCAAGTAGCAAGCAATGCAACTCCAAGTGAATGTACCGTGTATCTGACCCAGGAAGATTTCCCAGCCTGCCTCATGCTTACCTTTGATGAGGTTGAAACCTCAGAGGACTGGGCAGTTCTGTGCCTGTACCACACCAGGGTGTGTGGTACTTGCCCCCCATTTTGCCAGCATTCCCCAACCTCATCTGTCAGTTCAAACCCACACGCCAAAGAAGGAGCAACAGCGTCTCCTTCTCAAAGAAAAAAAAAAATCCAGTTAAGCACTGTGAGAAAGGGCTCTGGTTTTACCTGTATTTCCCAAGGGACGTGCCGCTTTTCTCGCTGAGCAGTAACCACAGCATCCTGGACCACACACCATGCTGCTGGCCTAGGTGTAATAGCGTTGCTTCTAGCTGGAGTCAAGTGTAACAGCCCCTAGAGCAATAACTTTCTGCAGTCTCCTCATGTCTCAAACAGTTCATTCATCATAGCCTGGCTCACCTTGGCTCAGAGACAATAAAAATCAATACTTGACCTATCTTTTGGTGGCACATGTGACATACCTCTCTCCAACACTTCTATAATATTTGTTTACCTCCAATGAGCTAATGTTTCCAGGATTTTCTAATCAGTATTAGACAGGACATTAAAATGGTGCTGAGCAAGATTATTCAAAAATAATCTTAATTAATCAATGAAGACAGCTGGACTACCAACAAAGTTATTACTATCATTGTATCAGAATGACAATGGAGGATGCTGGGTCAGTCTGATGTCTTGCAAGTTTGCTCCATGTGCAAAAAAAGTCATTGCTGCTAGGCTTCAGTGACACCTTCACAAACTCCTAATGATGCCAGTCATGGAATAGATATGGGAGACAACAGAGTCCCAGAAGAAAAGATTCACAGATCTGTTTTGAAAATTGGTTCCAGGAAGTACTGGGAGAACAGGAAGGTGAAGGGACTGGAGGAGCTGGTGCTGGGATCTGTGCTGGAAGCCCAGGGAGAGAGCAAAAGTGGAGAAGAGGAGAAACAGGGACCGGGGAACATAGACAATACAGGGTGAAATCTAAGCTGTCCAGACAAGACCAGAGCCAGGGGAAAGGTGCAGGTTCCAAAAGGCTTTTTCACCTAGTCCCTCAAATTAGGCAATTAGATTAATTGCCTCCTGACAACAAGCTGTGACAGGAGGCACCTGGGTTGCAGCTGTGCCTTTAGAGACTTAGCAGCCTGGTCCTGCCCCTGCTTTAGCCATAGGAGAGGTGCAGGGTGCCCTTCAGGGGACAGCACGTGGCATGGAGATAGTGAAGTTCTGACACTGCCACCATGCTGGAAACCCCCAGGGCTCCTGTAGGTCCAGGGCTCCAGCACCTGAGCAGGTGGGTTTCTGCACCGCCAGATGATGTGAGTACCTCTGTCCTTTCAAAGGCAGCAGGGTGCAGTGAAACCCTTGCACTGGCTTTGAAAGCTAAAAGCTTTGCTTACGCATTCTTTTTAAGGAGATGTCTTTTGACAGGGTGAAGAGAAATACCCCAAGGACCGAAGGAACTGAAGACTGGCAAAGGCCTGCTCTAGCCCATGAAACTGAAATGTGGATGTCCCCACATAAGGTTCTGCCCAGCACCAGGCATACTGCAGCAAGCAGCTGCACAGACCTGAGCACAGTCACACAAAATTTCAGTGCCTGTTCTCTCCATGTCCCCTTCTTCTAGCCTTTCCCCCCAGCCCCAGTCTTTCTGCCATAATCCCATGTGTGAACCCACTCTGCCTTTGAACTATTGTTTTTTTCTCCCCACTCTGCAGTCAAAATTGCAGCAGCTTAACTTCAAGAGGGTACATCTCTGGAAGACGCGAAGAGGCGTTACTCTGCATAGTGTCTGCTAAAAGCCAGCATGACTCACCCAGCAGCATCCCCTGATGCACTGCGCAGGAGGACACATCCCTTGGACGTCTTGCTCAGGGGCATCACAGCCATTTCTTTCTGTCCCCTTCCAGTGAGCAGAAGCAAGATCTCTCCCTGACTCAGCAAGAACATTGTTAAATTACATGTTCTGCCCAAGGAGATTTTTTTTTTTGCCTAGAGTTAAAAAGACTGCAGCCTCCTGGTCAGAGGCAGGACTCTTGGTGATCTGATCCAAAGCTCCCCCTGACTGTGCTGGATGTACTCCTTCACCTCACCAAAGGCAAGCAGCAAACAAATCGCAGTCTGCTCAGACAGTGAAAGACTATAGTCCAGCATGTAATTTTTTGAGACATCCTAAATCTTAGGAGGTAAGACTACATGAGGGAGTGAGAGTTTCAGGCTCAGGCCTCGCTCACCAGCAAATCCAGAACAAGTTCTGAAAGTACAGGCCTTTGGGAAGTGATTAAGGAATAAACTGCCCCTCACAGGCACAGGCAGGGAGAGGTTGGGTAGATCAGGTCTTGAGCTCAGAGGAGATAAAGAAACAGCCTATAGGGAAACTATAAGGACTGCCTGTAGGGGACAGACAGCCTTTGGGGCTAACCATCCCCAAAATTATACTAGAATTTAAATTCAAAGAGAAATAGCTGATTGCCTCTGAATGTCTTCTTCAGACCAGAGCAACAACCATGGAGTGCTGGCAATCAAGGGATCAGGATGTGTGAGCAACTGATGGTACTAGTTTGTTTCACAGTGCAGGAAAAACCTCTGAGAGCGGAGAGTAATTGTGGAAAAACGTGTTGCATTTTAGGAGAGAAAGAGAGCAGAGGACCTAACTTTACCTTTGGCAAAACATATATAAAAAGATTATAAATAGACCTTTATTATCCTGCTGCTTTGGTCAAGGTCCTGCCCTGACCAAGCTGACCTACAAGAAATGGCAGTATCTGAAATTCTTTCTGCTGCACCAATGTAAAGGTCTTTCACCTTTTTTGGGTCCAGCTTTGGCATCTCTGAAGGGCACTGTGATGCACTGACAAGACATACCCTGAGAGTCTTTTTGTATCTCTAGTAATTACCTATATTTTTAATTGCAGAAAGGGACTTTTGAAAACCACAAAAAGAGGAAAACCTAAAAGCAGATTAGTTAGGTGAAATAAAGATGGCCTGAAAGTATACATTCAGGTAGAAATGAAAAGACTTTTTTTATCATCGCTTAGAGGCATACAATAAAAATGTATTTTCAGTGCTTGGCTGCCACAAATAACTGTACTACAATTAGATGTGTGTATTATAAAATTGTGTGGGTGTGGTAATTATCACCCTTTGCAGCAGAATATATTTATACAGATCCTAAATTACAGCACAACGAAACATCATTTGAGAAAGTTTTAAAAAGAAAAAAACCCAACAGGTTGGGGGGGAAAGATTAAACTTTGCATATTATTTTTGAGAAGTATTCTATAACAAAGTAGGATGCATCACATGTCGTGTTGGTCTTGGAATGTGTAATCATGCAGTCAGACTAGAGGCAGCCTGCATACATCTCTATTCATCATAGGAGCGTATAAATGTGTGTGTGCACGCACATGCCAGGCCAGGCAGGACTTGCACACCATAGAAAGTCTTCCTTACATTAAGCTGTGCCTAATATAGCAATCCAGACCTCACTTGGGACATACAGTCATACAATACAACTTATACCTGCATAACTAAGATGAGAATCAGGCCTTCTCTGTGCAGTGTCACCTCACCTTTTGGTAGGAGGACTGCATCTGCAAATACTTCTTCAGCACACAGAAAAATCACGGGTACAGCTGCAAAGAGCCCCTAGATCCAGTACCTGCAGGCTATTGTCTCCAAGGACCTTCCTTGCTTCTTAGGCTTTTAAGCTCTAACCTTGCATTTCATTTCCAAATGCAAAGAGTCCTTGATCCTGTAATCTACTCACTGTATAGCCTGAGATTAATTGGCCTGTAATTCATACAGTAGCCTGAGACGAATCCATTGCAGCTTCCAGCTTTGCCTCTATACTGTGATTTTTGGGGGATTCTCTTTATCCTAAGAAGTGCTTCTGCTACATATGGAACCATCATATCTATCTCTTATGTAAAACTGCTTAAGCACTTGCTTGCAACCTCTTAGCTTCTGCCTAAAGACACTACAGCTAATTGCAATGAGACGGAGCTTGACTGGGAGCTTTTTATTATTTTGAATCCAATATTCCCAGCTTGCATATTATATTTGCAGAAGCCTTCTGTCATATATATTCTATTTTGATGGGGCTATTTTAATTGTGTTTCCAACTCCATTATTTAAAAATTGTCTAGCTTGGTCTCCCAAATGCCATTCTCAGGCAATTTTTTCTCCCAGTTTGATGAGCATCTACTATTTCTCTCTTGCTTTTTATAAAGCTCTGTTAAAATTTTCTAAGATGCCAACTTAGAGGGCAGAACATGTTCACTGTTAACTAGTGTATTTTGCATTTTTTTTCTCAGCTGTGTAAATTAAATTAATATATTATCCTTGAGTAATGTCATATTGACTCTCCATCTGTTGAAGGCTGTAGTTGTACTTGGTCACAGTATTGTTTGTACAAACGTGGGGTCAGAGGTTAATAAGGTCATGATTTTGTTACAGTAGTACTGTCTTCATGTGCCTTGTTTCCTCCCTTGCACGTTGGTGTTTTCAAAGGACTGGCAGACCTGGTCTGATGAAGCATAGTCATCCACAAATTCGGCATGGAGCAAGGTAGAGCATTGACTGCTCTTTGTGCCAGTACCACAGAGCAGGATAATGTCATTGACAGAAACTTTTTTAGGGCATCCTTGAATTAATTCACAAAGATAGTGTCCTCTGCTGCTTAAAGTGCTTTCTCAAGGCACACTTTTACATGATACATACAGCAATGGACCATATTAAAAAGCTCAAACTGTCATGACCAGCATATACCTATGACAGATCCACTGTTAGCAGAAGCCAGCGCTGCACCTCTTTTGGAGGCCAGGAGACTAATGTAGCCTAAGTGCACAATTACTGGCCCTCTGTGACGCCTATGACAGACCTGGCTGATGAGGTTTCAGGTCAGGTGTGTGGGCTACAGGTACCATCTACAACATTAAATCAATGTTCCCAGGCCAAAAGAAAAAAAAAAAAAAAAAGTATTAGTAATATGGTCTACCAATAACTGGAAAAAAAAAAAGAAAATGTGTGGTTTTATCTCAGAAGTTTTCCCTTTTCTGCTTGTACTTGAGATTTTGATGAAAGGCAGATTTTAAAGAAGAAGCATTTTCTTTCCTTGAAATTTTCCATTTTTAACTGAAAAAGATCAAGTACTTCAAAAGAGAACATGAGTACTTAGACAAAACCCTTGAGATTTTTCACTGACGATTTCAACAGACTCATTTTAGGGGTCCATTGTTTCTATGTTGATGAAAAACTCTGTGCAAGAATGTTTTCCCTAGTCAGTTTTGAAAATGAAAATTAAAAGTTCTTGCTTCTTTTATTGCATTTTTCTCCTATGAGCCCTTCTCACCCAACTTTACTATTTTTGTGTCCCAGCTGCTAACTAAGCCTTGGCTTAGTACTCTTAGTGCAAAGATGAGGCATTTCCATTTCTGATTTCTAGCATATATTGCACTTAATATAGCACTGCCCTTGTGCACCAGTTACCCCAGAAAAATGGCTGTGCCAGCAGCATAACAGTGGTATAGTCCCTCAAGAACCACCAGGGCATGAAACCATGTGCCCATATGCAGACGTCACACAGTTAATAGAACAATAATAGATCCTTGAACTATATAGAGAGGTATTTTCTTTTAATGTATACAGAAAGATGCTTGATACTGTGAGGAAAACTTCTTTTTTCTTTTTTAGCTTTCTCTTAAATGACCTTGTGAAAAAGTATCTGCAAAACAACCAGGAGAATGATGAAAACCTGAACCATTAATTCTGGGCATAAGGCATCCACAGACTGAGCTTAAATCCCAGGTTTTGGCTGACGTGGGAGAAAACTAGTGCTACCTCCCACCCATGCAGCACAAAAGACGTGAGACATGCAAACACAGGGGTGAGAGCACTTGCAGAAGGGGCAGCTTTCCCTGTTGCAGGAGTAAATTTTCTACTTCTAGCTAAGTCAGAAGTTAAAAATAAATTCTACCCAGGAGATAATAGTGCATTACATAAAACTTCAT
The DNA here is from genome assembly GCA_013400055.1 of Nycticryphes semicollaris. Lineage (NCBI taxonomy): Eukaryota > Metazoa > Chordata > Aves > Charadriiformes > Rostratulidae > Nycticryphes > Nycticryphes semicollaris. The sequence goes on from VXBJ01004485.1 coordinate 82,650, forward strand.
ATAAGGTAAATTGTCATCAGATTTATTGCAGTTAGAAAAAGGCTGTCCTATCTGTTGGCGGAAAATAGGAACTTTGTGAGAACTAATGAAAGAAAACTGGATATTTGGGGCTCCTTGTCCTAGGGCTTTCTGTGCAGGGATCTGTTAAGCTTTTGAAGCTGAAATGTTTTAACATTTAAAGGAAAAATAGCATAAAATGATGTAAGATATTAATCTAAAGCAGTAGGTTTTGATCAATTTTGCTTGTATGTGTAGTATTAGAACAAAACAAAAAAATCAGATTTAATTTTCCACAGTAAATTCTGATCATTTTTTGTTTGTTTTTCTCTCCAAGCTGGAGAAAAGGCTAAAATATCAAAGTCCCTTTCAGAATTTAAGTTCCAAGATTATTTAAACCATGAAATATCTTGTTTTAACATGATGTTAGAAACAGCTTGCTTCAAGGCTATTTGGCAGTAACAGCATCAGCTTATGGTCTTCGGTGCCTACTGCAAGGGGATGTTTGCGAATGCACTGCTCTTATCCTTTCTGTGGGTTGGGCTTCGTATCCAGAATGTGTCTCCTATGATGCCTGTATAGGAGCAACTTCCATGATGCACCACAAAGAAGCCCAACCTAATCGGAAAAAGCAGTCAAGGAGCCATGTCTGTGCAGTTGGTGGTGCTTTTAAGATGTGGACAGACACAATTTAACAATGAGCTGATTCAAAACAAGATGCTTCAGTTTCGTTCAACAAACAAAGTGTTTTTAATCAGATAAAAAAATACTGATTTACATCTTTTTCCACCTCCTGGATATTTTTAAATCAATAAAAATTTTTCCCTCAGTTTTGTGGAAAGTATGGATTCCATCAAAAGCAATCACAGTGTACAATTCCTTACTGATTCTTATGAACAGGTACATTGCATTTAATCAAAAGATCATTTTAATAAAAAATAAAAAAAAGAAAATCACTGTAAAAACCAATCTCTCCTTTAAACTGATACTTTCCTGTAAGTCACACAAAAATCTCAACAGACAGGAAAGACAATGTCTCTTGATTGGAAAGACAAGGAGGCCAGTCAGTAAACTCAGATCACAATTAGCACGAGCTGCAACCCGAGTGAACTCCCCAATTTAATGGTTCACAGGAGAACACATACATACAGTAAAAGCTCCCAACCAAATCAATTCACTCTCCTTCCCCTAGACTCCCCTCCTCCACCAGGTCCTTCAGACAAAAGTCTATTTTCCTCCGTAGCTATTAAAAATATTTTTAGAGCTCTTCAAATACGGAAAGCAGAAAAGGAAGAAAAAAAAAAAAAACATTAGAATTTGACACAAAAGCACCCTTCTCATTAGGGCTTTTTAAATAGCATTAGAGCTCATTGAATTTCATGCACTAATAAAATTCCTACTCAATCCAAGGCAAACCAGTCAAATCTAAATCTATCAAATTTTACAAGCAAAGGAATATTGCCAACTTCTAATATTTCTCCTGCATTCACTGTCAGAATGGGGTAGGGAGTCTCTTCCAAACCCCAGATTTCCTTTTTACAAATCCCTTTTAAAGCTGCTACTCCATGGTGATAAGATTAAAAAAATAGTTAAAAAGGAAGTTAAATCTATGTACAATTCTCAGATACACTGTTTGGGGAGTGAAGCAGTCATGAAGTTGGCTTTAGCACAGCAATCAGTCAGGATTTGAGATTAAAAAGTAGCTAAGAACCTATCAGACAAAGCCCTTGGGCAGATGAAGCTGACTGTGACAGAGATAAAGCCTCCAAAGACACAGATACAAGTCTGAATCCTTGGCCATTCAATACCAAGCTACATCTTCAACTCTGAAAAAGCAGCCAGTGAGCTAGGTCCTACTGATACGAACAAGACCAGTAACAGGCTTGAAACCCAGCATGAGATGTTGGCTCCTCTTGCATTACTGTGCCCAGGACACTGCTCGGTCAGGACCGTCCTGCATAAGCAGTTAGACTCACATGGCTAATGACACTCGCATAACTAGACTCACACAGCTGGCTGTTCAAGCCATCTCCAAATAGCCCTTCTGCAACTGCCAGCCACTTCCAAAACCTCGGTAGGAGCTGTATGAGGTGCTGTGACTGCCTGAACAACTGCCTGCTGGGTGTATGTAGTACATTTTCATTGAATGGCTGGTGAATATAAGTGATAAGGAGGAATAAAGCATGTAGTTACAGCTCATTTTGTATGGTATGGTATGTCTTGGGGGGGGCTTATGGATTTAATATACTCACTGCTCGTGCTGGATCTCAACACAGACCTCCAGATGAGAATACCTACTTGTGATGCAGGTTGCACTACAACTTATTTATAATGAATATAACAACTTGTGAAGTGGATTTAGAAGTCATTGACTTATAGATTATTTGTGTAAATGTGGCACAAGCACTACAGCAAGAAACCCATTTAAATATTAAGGAGAGCTATAAATTGAGAAGAGAATGGATGGTAGAGTAATATCATGTCAGAACATGCCCTTGAGAGAGAGAGAGCCCTACTGTGTATTGATCAGAAAGAGCTCCAGAAATCATTCTGAAAACCCATACAGCTCAGTCATAAATGTGGCCAGAAAGGTGAGCTTACAAAGAGCAGCAGAGAGATGGGATACAGAAGCTGGACCAAACCCTGCCAGCCTTATCTCATGAGGTATCCTACAGTGGGCTCCCCTCCCCTAGTCTGCAGCATCCCCACCAATACAGTGTTAATCCAGTGAGTAGAAGGGAAAGTCACATCCTTGGACTGAAAGGCCATTTCTGGGAGGATTTACTCCTCACAGTATCAATTCTGTTAATGTCCATAGGTACCTTCTTAGTGTCTAAAGAAGCACATTTCTGGAAGAGCTAAGAAGATGCCTTGTAGGCATCTGTTATTTTGCATCACACCCAAGGGTTCAACTGGCATGGAATAAGGACCATAGGTTTAATCCTTCGCTGGAAATACCAGGTCCAAGGTAAATCCTGGACTATGAACTGCCAGCTGGACCTAGCATAGAGTTTTATTCCTGCTATAGCCATTTGGGATGCTATTCCTGAAAGCAAGGGGGAAGCCTTACTGATTTTAATCTAACACTGGTGGCAGAAGAGGAGTAATGAAATTGCCAATGTGGCACAATGTTGAGAGCTTTTGGAGAGATACTGAGCACTCCTGAGCCTGGTGAAGATGTACAGCTTGTTACTGCTTCAGAACCACCCAGCAAAGCAGAGTCTGATACACAGACCCAGAAAAACACAAAGGGCTTCATGCACAGTCATTCAGACAAGTAACCTGAATACAACCATTTCCATCAGTCACCATTACTTGTTGCAGCACCCACCAAATCAGACATACCCATCCAAGGAAGGGCTGTAGAAGCAGACTTTGGCAGATGACCAAGTGTCAGTAGAAATACTCAGAACTCTGTACAGAAGAACCAGGGAAGGAAAAATTAATGATCAGCAACAACAGAAATACTGGCAGTTTTTCCAAAATGTGCCCATAACGTAAGTAGAAAACGGGCTTTTCAAACTTCCCTGGCACACAAACCCTGCTTAGTTCAGAGGCATTTTATTAAAGTTTCGGAGCCTCTCTTGAACCCAGCACTGTCCCTCCCTGCTGCGTTATACGCACGGGGACAGCGAGACAAGGTTGTGTGATTCAGCAGGAAGTGGCTTTAAGAACTCAGCAAGAGCCGTAAGCATCAGCCAATTCAAGCGCACACAGGGCCTGAAAAACAAGAGGTTCCTGTTTGGCGTGCAAGGGCCCTTTGAAATACAAAGGCACTGTTACAGTCATTTATTTCGAGATTGTCCTCTTCCCTCCTCCCACTCTTGTTTAGAGAATGCTCTCCTATTTTTTGCAGCATCAGAGAAAACTCTCTACATCTGGCTAATGGGCCAGAAGCACCTGACACTACCTACATGAAGTTAGCAGTTGCTTTTGTCATGTAAACAGAAGCTGTTTTGATGGAGGGAGCACCCAGCCCATCTTAAAAAGTGCTGAGGAGCAAAATTCAGGGTGAAGTGCAGGAAACTGTGAAGGCGCAAACTGTTGTTCAGCGAGCACAAAGAGAAACAAGCTCCCAGTGAGACAGACTGGGGAGAACAGATACCTCTCAGTGCTACACCCAAGTCATAATACAATTTATAACATGACATTATAAGCAGTAATAATAATCTAATGGGAGGGCATAGCTAGCACTTCTGAAACTCTTGGATGTGAAGGTCACTCATTTTGTCATCGAGACAGTCTTTTAAAAGCACTGTTGGTGTGAAGCATTGACAGGAGGTGATCAAGGCTTTTAATATAAAGCTTTTTATCAACAACAGGCTGCAGCAGCACATCATGCACCTGAAGAGTGGGACACCTCACTGAGCAAGTATGGTGTGGTACCAACCCCTGAATCAAGTTGCCCAGACGTCCAGGAAGGAGGCTTTGTGCAACATGACTCCTTGCAGGCTGCCATCTGCAGTGGTGGCCGGTGAAGCAGCACAAAGGCAAATTCCTGCACACATAATTCCAGAGCATCTGCCAGTCAATCACCCAGATGATGGTACAATGGAGGTACCACACCAATGGGGGTGGCTTTTATTAGGGTCAGAACTCACCTACAGCAATTAGTGGCAAAGCCTAATAACAGGATTAATTAGGATATTACCAGAAGAGTCTTATTGTCTATTGTGAGGCTGACTCTTTAACCCATTTTTTGACCAAAAACTTTTCAGGGAGTTGTGTGAGATTTCAAGAAGCCAAATACAGGCATAGCCCTAGACAGAAGGTGAGAAGGAAAAGTACAGTAAGGGGCAGTGAAGAGAGGGAGGGAAAAGCCCTCCATTTGTTGATCTTCTTTAAAGTACATGGACACGGTCCCACTGAGCCTTGTCAATTAAAGCCATGGATGATAAATTCCCTTCTCTGGTAATATTTTATGAGTTCCACAAGTCACATTTTTCTAATGGATAGGTAACTTATATATGAATCTTCACTGAAGAACAAAACAGTACAGTTATTTTTCCCTCAGCTGTGACACTAATTCCTTTCAGGGCAGAATTAGAAACATGTTAAGCACAATTAATCTGGTGGCTTACATTCTGTATTTTACCTTTTGAAGCCACTTCAACTGAGGAGACACATCACTACCTTATGTGAAAAAACACCAAAAAACCAAACAACATTTCAGGGCTTTTTGCATATATAGAAGCAGAGATGTATATACACAAACTGAACTTATATCACTCTTCAACACTATAAAAATCTAGAGATCAGAAATTGCCTTACACTTAAGGAATATTAACTAGCGGACATTTCTTTTCCTCCAAGATAAGAAGAATGAGATCTTCAGTTAGAGTTAAGTCCTGAAAATCTGGTCCTTAGCATTTTACTATTGCCCTTGGGTTATGATTAGAGGTGCAAGTAAGACAATTCCACAGTACATCCATCTCAGTCCGGCCTAGGGCTACATGGGAAAAACTCACTCCAGTTTCATACAGAACTGTAAAGGTTTTCATAAACATTCTTCATCCCAAACTGTGGCAAGAGGCCAGCACATCAAACATTTTTTGTTACACTGAAGTCCCCCAGGACTGCATTTTGGAAACATCAAAGCACAACATGCTCCCCAGCATTTTCCAGCTGCTAGTCTGGCAACCAGCAATGAAACCATAGCTGCTTCAGATTAAAACTGGCACAGTTTCTCTCTCACCTATTCCTTGAAATAAATTTAAAATCCATCATTGCTTCTGCTTCAAAGGCCTGCACATCACCTTTGGTGAACCCAGCCTTTTTGGGTGCCTGGGGTGCTTAAATAACTGTCTGGGATTCATGGCTGATAAGAAGCCAGACAGGTGAGCTGGCAGGAAACTATCAGGATGTCCTTGGAGAAGTCTAGCATTGAGAAAGATCTCCAAGAAAAGTCCAGGCCCTAGAGGAAGTACAATTAGTCACCGACAACTTGCTCTCACGCTCATTTCACCCACACCAAGTGACTGTGGCTCTAAAGGGGAATTGCACACTATCTAATTTCCTGGTATTGTACCACTGCAAAGAGCTCAGGTCACACTAATTGCTGATTTGTGTTCAGTGCCCACAAGCTTTTAGCAGCAGGATTTGTCTTACCAGGTGCATCTAGTTTCCCTGGAGAAAGAGCTTGTGCTAGCACCAGTCAGGTGTGACACGGGGGAAGATCCAGTCCAGGACAAAGTGGTGGAAGGAGACAAGGAGAAGGCAAATGGAGAGCAGTGGGAACTGGTAAGAGCTAGATATGAGGGAAAAGTCTGGAATAGCCATGAGACAATTCTTCCAACTGGCTGGGAGTTGCAAGTCCCTCCTGAGGACCATAGGATAAATTAACCACATAAGGGCAGCACCCATCCCGGCACCCAGCAAGCAGGATCAGCTGCTAGAAGAAATTCTCTTTCAGGATCAGGAGAGGGAGCTTGCCAACCCTCCTGTCCAAGCCTGAAACTAGGACCCAATTCCCTAGCTCACAGAAAGGCTGCTGAATAAATACAGAATACTCTATCCATCACCTGAGAAATGAGGCTTCCGAGCAGGCTGAGCAATTGCCTTCCACTGTGACACACTGAGCCAACAGCTAGCCATCCCTCACTACAGAAGTTTTGTTTACACTGTACATTTGGGATGCTGGATAATCACATGTTCTGCCTCCTATTTATTTCCTCTGTCATTTATCCATGTCAATATTTTATTGAATAAAATCAGATACTCAGTTCTGCCTTTGCTTTTTACCCCCTACCACTAGGATGACTTAACTAAAATGAGTTATTTGTTTATTCCAGTAAAGTTTTTCCCCACTCTGGAGCCAGGCAGGAAAGAGAAATAAGCTTAATTTAGAAAGATTTGAAATTCCTGAAATAGATGACAGCTGAGAGAAGACTGGCATGTTAAATCATTCCACATCATAAACACCCTGCTCTCATTTAGGCTTGACAGATGTAAATGCCAGCCAGGTATTGCCTACCAGTAATGCTGTCTTTCCTTTATTTATGCAAATACATAATACAAAATCCTTTTAACGTACATTATCCATCTGCAGAAGAATGGATCTATAGCTGTTTTTTCCCCAGTTTTTCATTTACATCATGTGCAGCGGTAGGAGAACAGGCTTGACACCTTCTTCAAGTTAAATAACTAAGAGATCATCAAATGCTTCACCTTAACCTTACAAATCATGCCACAACTTCTGCCAGTGTCCTGTCCTGAATGACATAGATTTTTCTTAGGCAATTGCCAAGAAAAAATACTTACTAGGCCTGCAGTAACTGTGGTGATAAGATAGCAGGATAAGGTAAATGTATAAGGAAGCCAGCCTTTGCAAAGGTACGTTGTTTAAAGATGCCTCCCAGACAAAATAAGAAACTGAAACACACTACCCATTTAGAAACCAGGCAAAAACCACACTCTGTGCCAGACAAACTCAACCTGAACAAGAGGTTCAAAGCCGATTGCTAGGTCCACCAAGAAACAACACCTTCTGCTCTGCTGACTCCTAGTTATATTGGCAGGCACAGAGAGATCAGTTTTGAGCATGACGCTAAGGTCATAAGGCAAGTTTACTGAAGGTCACTCTGAACACAATATGCTCCAGAGACATCCTTTATCTCAGCTGAAGATTGCAGGGGGTGGAAGGATGGGATGGTGATATACTTAAAAAAAAAAAAAAATCCACATATTTCATGCTTTTCACTAAAGCAAGGAGATTTTCCATCAGGAGAATTCTCAGCTGCAGTCTCAGACCCCATGGCTACCCCTTGCTTACAAGGTAGTTCAGTCAGACAAGCAGCTTCCAAACCACAGCATTTTCTTACTGAGTGTGTGAGTGCCAGGCAAACAGTCGACCCTGGTTGTTTTAGTGGTGGGAAGTCAGGTTACTCTAGCGCTCACTGCTTTGCAGACAATGCTTTGCTGCAGAGGGGTGGAACAGGAGCTACTTCTCATTTTTATATTGTCCAAGCAAATGAAAAGTCAAAAATGCAGGGCCAAGAGATTCAACAGTGAAACAACAAGCAATGCTGTCTGATGCAAGTGGTTCCTGCCTTTGTGGCAGTCCACGCATCAAAGGAGGACCTCTCAGACATCCATGTACAACCTCCTCTGGAAAACACTTGAAACTTGGAACAAGTAAATGCATCCTAGAAAAAAAAAAAACCAAGAAGCTCAGGATATGTAACCAGGTACGTCAGAAACCTGTGACACTTACATGTGGGCAGATACAGTTCTCTGCCTTATGCCCTATCTGCGGTTGTGCAGCTTTAAGAGGATTGTTCACAGCACTTTCTTCTCAATGTATACACTGATAACAAGAGCTGAGCTCACCTCTTATTAATTATATCACTCACTGGAGGAATATCGTAATGTTCTTCCAAAAAAAAATTTAAGAAGACAGCATACTTGCTCTCTCTACCTTTTTATTAATTCAAATCAGTCGTATGCTCTTCTGAGGTTGCTCAGCTCTGCTGCTGCATGGGTAAAAGAGGAGAAAAATCTTGTTGTCCTGTAAAAGGACAAAAAGATGCTTGACATATCCTGAGAACTTCAGGCAGTTTCCACATAATCAAGTACAGCTAAAAGTCTTGGGGGCAGCAATTAGGAGGACCAAAGGTTTATGCCTGCAGCAAGCTGTGGCAGTTCCACCCCAGAAGCCTCAGAGATGCCAGGACTGAGACAATATAAAATCTGCCTAAGAAAAACATATCTCAGAGCAGCAGCCTAGTGCCATCAGCTCCACGAGGGCAAATAGAGCAAGGACCAAGTCCAAAGTCGTCTGCATGCCCCTCCAAATGCTCTGCTGGGACTACCAGTCATTGCCATGGCCAGGCCCTGATGACATGTAAATTCTGGTGAGCTGCTGAGAGTCTTTTACCTGTGTGGCCCCTTGTGAGACCTCATGGTATTCATCTCTGCCCAGGAGGTGCTTGTATACTGGTAAGGTCAAGACTTCGGTTAGCAGGAGGAGTCAAGACTTCGGTTAGCAGGAGGAGTCAAGACTTCGGTTAGCAGGAGGAGGGACATGCAGTATCTAGCAAATTATGACTCTGCAGCAAGTAAGAGCAAATGTTAGTGTGCTAGACATTGTACATGTTTTACACAAAATTCTGAAGAGATAGGTTGTAAAAATTTATGTAGGATATTAAATATATAGAATACCAAAATCTGCACTAAAGTCACCCTTAGACTGCTGAACTGCATCAGCTCCACTGCATTTTGGACATACTCGGATTCCAGCTCAGGCAGGGATGTTTCCCTCCTACTTGGCAGTGTAGCCTATCCTTCAGGAAGAGTTCAGAGAGAGGTATTCCTCACTGCAGGGAAACAACAGCATGTTTTAAACCTACCTCTAAGTAATCCTGACAGTCTCTCTGATAAAAGGACTTGGTTTCTTTTAGCAGCAGCTTCTGCTTCAGACCCAGATGCTTTCTGTGCTCACCCCAGTCGGCTCAGCCCAGCCCAGAATCTATCAGGATCTCTGACAGAGGCAAGCACCAAAGAACAGCCCTTCACTTCTCTTTGAGATGCACAGAAAAATCCCTTCCTCTCCGTGAGGAAAATTCCAGCTCTCTCCACACCTTTGCACGCCCCCCTCTCTGCTACTACCCCTGGGCCTAACTGCCACCAAATTTGACTGATGAAAGGTGACAGCTCTATTATATTAACTCCCACCAGAAAATGGAAAAAAAGCCTCTCATGCTTTTCATATCAAACACATAATGCTTTTCAGAGTTTCTCTGCATATGCTGGCTTCTCTTCTGCAGAAAACATGGCCAATGAGCAGAGTGCTCCCTAGACAGGATGCTCTTGTTAAACAAATGGCAGATTTTCACTTATTTTTATATTATGCACACATGCAAGATTAAGCATGCTTGTGCTGTCTTTGGCTGATCCAGTATGATAGCTACCTGCAGCTGCTCCAGCCTAGTAGACCCAAGCCCAGCCTGCATGTCTTGAAAGGTGTGTTTGTAGAAGACAGCCCTTAGGCTATAGTGCTCCAATACATAAATTCACACTAGAGACCATGTATTCTCAGAAAATTAACAAAAGAAAATGCCCCAAGTTTTCCTAAAACAGGAAACTTTTCTCTGCAAACTGTCATACTCTATAAATTCAAATTTTAACACTTCCTGTAATTAAATCTTCATTTATATGACAGTCTGCTTCCATCCTCACAATCCTCTGCCCCTCTCACCATTATGGATGCTTTTTACAGCTTAAATACCATCTTGATATCAGCTAATTGCACCAATCAGTGCAAAGTTTCTCCACATGCCTGTCATTTGATTTCGTGTGTCTCAAGTCTTTTTCTTTAATTCTCTTTTACAAAGCCCATACTATGGTCTGTCCCAATAATGCATGCTGCATGTTGACAAAACTCCCTCTTCATCACAAGAGAAGGATCTGGACCAAAGAACCCATTTTGCTCGATAAAAAGGTTATTTATTGACAACCTTCACAATTTATTCAAGGTAGAATGCTCTGAGGGAGACCATTGTCTCTAGTGTCTTCAGGATTTGGTGGTTTCCCCACACTACATTTGCTTTCTGAGCAAGGCAACTCACCAACACCCCTCCTCCCACCAGGGCTTGATCAGTCTTGGAGAGTATCCTCAAGCCCACAGCCAATTCTTCAGCATCTTCCCCAAGTTTCTGACCAAGCCCTCCATCTCCAGAATGAGCTCAGCCCCAGCAGAAGCAAAGCAAATGTCCCTAGGACACCCAACCCATGTCAGGAAACTGACCTAGGCAGACAGCTTCGTAATAAGGAGGAATCTGCCAGAAAAGCTGAAAACACTTGACCGTTATCTTCTCCACCCATGTACAAAGGAAAAAGCAAAGCTCCCAAACTCTGGTCACAGCCCGAGGACTCAGGAACACAGTGAGTCCCAGCTGAACCCCAGCGAACAGAAGGCAGCAGGATACGGAAACTTCCCTTGGCAGCCAGATGTGTCTTTGACAAAAGCAAAGGAACTAACTGCATTTTGCCACTCCTCGGTTTTGGGCCAGTTCCCAAAGCCTCTTTGTGCCCCACCAGGCAGAGGAAGCCGACCACCCAGAGGAACAAAGGGGTGGGGGACAGCCTCAGCTTCGGGCTGCTGCTGCTCGCCTTGGCAGCAGACTCTTCCCTAAAAATCCCTCCTGGCCCTTCTCCTTTAAGGCTTTGTCCAAAATACTCCACAGTTTGGGGACTACACACCATTCAATGGCCTTGGAGCCAGACCCCTTCCTTTACATTACACTACTGCCCACAGCAGTAAGGAACGGCTTTACAGCAGTTCCTGGGAAACAGATCAAAAACAATGGGCAGCTGGACACACATCACCTCATTAACACAGTTTTCTGGTACAGTCCAGCCAGTACTGCTAGATGTAGGAGTTGGACTCTGACAGAAGAGGATTATTTTAAAATCTAACAATGAAGGATTGTTCTTCTCATTACAAAGTGAATGAGTGAGAAGGAAAATCTCTTCTGCAATAGTTTTTCAAGCATGAGAGAGGATATAAGCAGGTTTTACAGGAACAAAAAGGGAATTGGGGGCACCCCTTTACTCTCTTACTCCTCTGGAGGGAGAAGCACATTTAAAAAGCTATTAAATTGGATGCACATGCAGACATGCACATTTAGACGGCACAGCTCCTTAGGGTTCTGCAGCTGAAAGTCCCACTGGGGGATGTCTCTGTCTCCTCCTCCCTGCATGACTCTTGCACCCAGATGGACTGGTTTGAGGAGCTTTGTAGACCCCCAACCACATGGGAAAGCAAAGCTCACCAAAATGAGTGCCCTGTCTCTCTCCACATCAGACCAGAGCTCCTACTTCACCTCCCCAGCACAGCAACATCTTCCCAGCCTACAAAAGTAGTCCTTTCAGTGTGTCAATGGGTCAAAAAGCTTAGAAAGGAAAAGGGAAAATCATGAGGAAGTTTTTATAGCAAGGAGATACCCTCCCAGGTAACTTCATATGGCCAAAATGGCCAGTGAAAGGGTAGCTTTCATCTGCAATCTTTGTCTGCTGACCTCAGAAGAGTAAGAAAATCTCAAAGCTTTTGGATGACATTTGGAACATAGCTAGAACATCTGCATCTGTCAAAGTTAGACACAGGATGCAGCATGGGTGAGCAGAAGACACAGAGGTGCCCAGGGACAATGGCATTCTGCTGTCGCTCCAGCACTGATGTACCAAGCAACTTGTGACGTCATTCCTATTTCAAGCCTCCTCCAACCCAAGTCACTGCAGCAGGGCTGTGCGTGTACAGTGCCCTGCTAGAAGCTGGGCCTGACCTCCTCTGGGGCTTTCAGGCCTTATTGGAACAAAAACCCAATTGTGACAACTATAAGGATAGGTGCTCACATTAATTTACTAGTTCAGAAAATTCATCTGCCATTGGGTTTAGTGAGAAGGAAGGTGTCATACAATCCTGTCATCCAACCCCATCACACAGCCCACAGTAGCATCACCTGTCCTCCCAAAGCCAAGTCTGAAAACCATGAAAATGTTTCTTGCTTCCAGAAAAGTAGGAGGCCAGTAAACTCCCCCTCTATGGCCTGTGCACCTTGCATTTAGGAGAGTACTTCCCTGCTGCTGGAGAGACACAGGTCTGCTGGGAATGGAGATTTTGCTCCCTGTTGCCTTCCTGTCCCAGTCCATGAAGCCACACCAGGCAGTGTTAACAGAGGGATGAGACGTTGCAGCCCTCTCTTTTTAGCCTCCCTGAGGACCATGGACCTGATATATTCAGTGTATCCTCTCTGTTTTCTGTGTTAACTTAGTGGCATTATTCTGTATTAGGAGCAGCAGAGCAGCCACTGACTTGGATGGGGAAGACCAGAACAGTGGTTCCTTCCACAGCTGAAAGATTCCACATGCCTGAGGAATTTTCCTTTCATGATTATTAGTAGCAGTAGGAGTGAGTGATGGGGGCAAGCTTGTTATTATATTACAGCCTGGTGTCTGTGCTCACAGTCCCTGCTTTTCCACTGGACATAAACACGTCCACCTCACACCCCAGCACATGGAGACCAGCAGCTCTGCCATGGAGGTGGCCAAGGACAGGGAGTGAAGCACAGTTTGGGTTTCTTGCCAAGGGAGTCCATGGACAATCCAGTGTGGTGCAAAATCATCAAAAGGGCTGCACTTTGAACCCGCCCTGCTCTGTCTCTATCAACTCATCCCTCATCCAGCTGCTATGAAAAAACTCCTGGAGTGCTCAGAGGTTATTACTGTGGTTTGGGTGTTTGCCAATTCAGTGCAGCACCTTTCCCCCCCCACCACCCCTGTAAAATTAAGGCCTTAAAACTCCTGTTAGAATTGGGTTCTACAACACAAACCTTCATTGTTATGGCTTAGCTGCCAAAACATCAACCACCACAATGACATCAGCCATCACAAATAGCCTGGCATCTACTAAAGTAATATTGCACCTTCTCCTTATGCTTGGCTCAGTTCACAGATGTCAAAATCATCAATGGCAAGAGCTGTTTGGAGATTTCAGGATGAGACCAAAGTTTTGTCAAAATATTCAAGTCGCCTGGAACAAGAGTTGTTTTATTCAAAGCCTAACAATTTTGATAAATGTTAGCTCAGTGCAAGGCAGAGGTTTCCAGTGGGTCATCAACAAGAGCTGGAACCAGTTCGAAGGCAGGTGATGAATGCAGTCAAGACAGCAGAGCCCCAAACAGCTGTATAATGTCATTGCAATGCTGGCCACCATCCTGATAACAAAGCTGCTTTCACCAAGCAGCTGCATGGTCTAGGGATATCCGCTTTGCCAGAAAACTGGAAATATTTTACTTATGTTCGTAGTGAGATCAAAAGCAGACATACAGATCCCAAGATTTCTGTCCAAACAGACTGCCTGGTTTCCAGACAACTGTCTTCACCTTCTCAGATCCAACTTTCTGCCTCCAGACTCTTTGCATTCACCCCATCCTCACTCAGACATCTCATCTTCCTGAGGACTTTTTTCATTTGAACTCCATTACACTCTCTTCCATCCTGTTTTTATTCATACCTCCCTGACAACCTTTCTGAAGATGCTCCTCACCTCCTTTGTCCCCTTATGAGAGGGCCATGCTGGATTATGCCCTCAATGCTGCCTTTTCCCACTGCAACTTGCCTCCAAGACCTCCCCCGTCTTAGACACAAGTTCAACTATCCCTTCCATGTGGATGGCTCCTGGTTTGATTCTGAGTCCAGACCTGCTCATACAAAGCTTTTCACCGTCCCTCAACTGTGAGCCTAGACCAAGTCCCCGACGCAAACTCTAGGTTCCCTCTTCTTTCCACACCAAAACCAAGCAAGCTTCCAGGGGCCGTTTCACCAAATAGCATGCCTTTCTCAGGATCAACACCTCCCAGGCTAAACCTTCCAGGTTCAGTCCAAATACCACCACTCAGATATTGCTTTTTCTGTCATTCTGCACAACAAAAGCCAGGCCAATTTCTCAGCTTCTCAGTTACAGCAGCAGCATCTCTTCTGCCACTCACAAATAAAGTCCTCACTCCTTCAGACCTGCTCTGAACGCTGCTGCAGAGACCCACTACTCATAGTTTGTGCCTATACGACCTCCAAATCTCCTCCCATGACACTGACTCCCATGCAAGCCTCCTCCTTTTCTTTTTCACCCACTCTCCCCACTACCTGTTATCTCTGAGCCAAGAGGCTACCTTTAAGAGCTCAGCCTGTAATGCAATTTTCCACACACACGCTTCGAATCAGGTACCTTGACGCTTTCTACATCTTGCTCTGAGCTGAGCCAATCCTTCAGATTCTCCTTTGCCACAAAATCTCCAAAAACCTTGGTCTTTCCTAAGCTGCTGCTAAAGTACCATCACAGCACTGTTTCCTTGTGCTGCCCCATCTGTCTGTACCTGCCTGCTGTTGCTAATCTTATATTTAGAGTGCAAACTCTGTAGGGCATGGCCTGGTTTCTGCTCTTTGTTAGTATAAGCACTTGGAACCACTAAGTTCTGATTGCGTCAGGAAAAACAACTGGTAATAGTAATAATAATCATAATAATAATCATAATACCTCTGTCCAGAATAGTGGACTCAATTCAGTTTTTTGAAAAAGCTTTAAGGCACCTTGTATTTTATCAGCTGTATTCTCTCCCTAAAGCACTTCAGCCGACACATAGCACTATTCCCCACTGCTTGTCCCAGTGCAGCTTCCTCAAGTCCACCAACATCAGCATTGGTACCACAGCGAAAACTGTGGTCATATCCACCCACACAGCACCCAAAGCACTGACAGGCAAAGATCCCGTATCCTATTCGCAATTCCCAAGTATCCAAGATGGTGTCTATATGGGAATCCAGCTAGCTGCTTTGTTCTGCTCGAGAAAGATATTATTGGCCTCCAGCTAAAGAAACATTTTATGGCCTTTCACAGCATGCCTTATGTGGGGTTTTATGAGCGACTTCACCATGCTTGCAGCTTCGTTATTCCTGAGTGGGAAGTCATGCTGCAGTTACTTTAGGCTGTGTCCAAAACAGTGCTACTGATATTTACGATACACAACGTCTTAATACTGTAACATCACTGTTAAAAATAACTGTTTTCAGTGGGCACAGAACTGAAGAGAGACAAAGCTCTACACTGATGTTTTTCAGTGCTGGCACTAGATCCAATTTTGATTTTGCCAAGCTGTTCAAGGCCATGGCTGATCAGTAGCTGTCTCTCATTTTGGACCCAGAAAGACCAGAGCTGGCTGCTCACTCTGTTTTGCGAGGTCAGTCCAGATGGTTCCTGCTCCATATACTCATCATCAGACACTGCCATTTTGGTTTCTGTAGGACCTGTCGTGTAGGAGCTGGTCTGACAAATGAGTGGGGTAGATATTATGGCTACACTGTGTAGCGGAACACAGCCCTGCGCTGAGATACCCGCTCCCCATGACAGCAAACTGGCAGGCACAGCAGTACAGAGCTGTACTAGGCAGAACATTTGCCCTGCTGACTGGGTCCTAGCACTCGGCATGACCCAGCCATCCCACTTCCAGGACCAAGCTGGTATCACTGTGCTGAACCATCATGCCACCCTGCTCAGAGGCACACAAAGTCTGTTCATATGATGGATACATGCCCTCAGCCAGCTGGGGTCATGAACCTGCCTGGAAGGGTTTTATATGGTGTCAACCAGAACAGCAGATTTGCATTAGGGTCACCTCTGCCTACTTTTTTTTTTTATTCCACCTCAGATACCTTTCTTCCCTCCCTCTCTCAGTGCCTCATTCACATGTGAAATGTAGTTCATCTAGCACACCCTTACCCACTTCTACCACTGGGATTGAGAGCACCCTCAGCAAGTTCGTCAATGACACCAAGCTGTGTAATATGGTTGACATGCTAGAGGGAAGGGGTGCCATCCAGAGGGACCTTGACAGGCTCAAGAGGTGTGCCTGTGCAAACCTCATGAATTTCAACCAAGCCAAGTACAAAGCCCTGCACCTGGGTCAGGGCAATCCCAAGTACTAATACAGGTTGGGCAGAGAATGGCTGGGAAGCAGCCCTGAGGAGAAGGACTTGGGAGTTCTTGTGGATGAGAAGCTCAACTTGAGCCAGCGTTGTGCACTGGCAGCCCGGAAAGCCAACAGCATCCTGGCCTGCATCAAAAGCATGGCCAGCAGGAGTGGGGGAGCTGATTCTGCCCCTCTACNATCATTCTTTATTATGAGGGTGGTGAGACACTGGAACAGGTTGCTCAGAGAAGTTGTGGATGCCCCACCCCTAAAAGGTTGGATAGGGCTTTGATCAACCTGGTTTAGGAGAGGTGTCCCTGCCAATAGCAAGGGGGTTGGAACACGATGATCTCTCCTTTCCAACCCAACTCATTCTATGATTCTATGATTCTGTGCTCTCCTCTGTGTCCCAGACTGATGTCTTCAGGATGTGTGGCTATACTCTAGATCAGTTATTCTCTTGCTAGCCTTCCCTTGGTACCATTGCAAAGAACAGAGACTATTTCAGCTCCAGATCTGTTTGCACACTGCTGGAACATCATCTTAGACTGAAGCATTTCTAGGTTTGTCAATACTGAACTATTCCAGGTTTATAGACCTGTATCCTTTCACACTGTCATTCTTCACAAGGCACGTGAAATATGATGGCTTAGAAACAATCAGCCTGGAGAGACACAAAGTGGAGAAACTATAGCTGTGTTTGAGCAAGATGGGGAGTGCTAGAGCTGCCAGGCTGGGTACATACCTTGGCCACATCCTGACCTTGTGTTGTAATTAACCCTATTTATCCAACTTCTACAGCATCCATGTTTTCACTGGATAAACATCCAGGCATGGAAAAATGATTTACAAGTCCAAAACCCACCCTGTGCAGGATAGTTTGTCTTAGCCTAAAAGAAGATTGAGGAAAAAATGCTAAGATTACCAAGCCGAACATCCAGCTATAATAAATGGCACAGGCCAGAGACTACTTTGCTTAGAAGAGCATGTCTGCATCTGGTCACCAAATGCCCTATGAAGAAATGGCTAAAGGTAGCAGCCCTTTTGTGGTAAGAATCACAAATCACATGAATTAGGTACAATTCAGGACAGAATGGAGATGGAGTTGTCAATAACTGCACAGCTGTGGGCAAAGACCACAGGGATTGCAACAGGAACAGGGCTTGGACCAAGAAAAACCCCCAGCTGCTCTTGTCTAGATGTCAGAAAGTCAAAGGAGGACCACTGAGAGACAATTTCACCCAAAAGAGGCAGTCAGACACCGGGAGCAGACCTGCCAGTGCAAAGGTGACACAACCCTAGTTCAAAGCCTGGCAAATCCAAAGGATAAGGGCACCTGCTAGTCCACAACAGAATGACAGTAAAAGTGGTGCCTTTTGGGAGGCTGGCATGCTGGCAAACACTAGTTCCAGCAAATCAACAAACACTTGTACCATAAGTAAATATTATGAAAAGACACAGTACTCTGCCTGTAACTAGGAGAGGGGTAGCCAAATTGCAGAAAGGAAAAAACTTGTGAGAAGCACCAAAACTAAACCAGGGACAGTATAAATGCCATCTCTGAGTACATTTTGGAAATAACTCTGCTAATAAGGAACCTATGTCATTATACAAGAAGATAGGCTTTGTCATATTATCCCCCAGAACAAAAAAGGGCCTCCTATATAAGCACGAACTCTGCCCAGATAATATTTAGCTCATGAAGTTGTTGCTGCTTCTGAGCCTGTACTTCAAAGCAGCTGAGACAAACAAAGTTCACTCAGATGTACGTGAAGAGAAGGTAAACTGCCTAGCAAGCCAAAATATAAAATCTAGGGAAAGGGAAATAATTTATGAGACTTCTTATAAAGGAAACTCTCATGGATGGAGGAAACAATCTGATATTGAACTGAAAGGCAGTACTGGAAAAATTAGACTTCCATAATGGAATCACCCAAAGAGAAACTGGACTGCAGAAAATGGATAAATCACTTCAGAGGAAAGAGCTGGGGCAGAAAAAAACAGATGTCACCAAAAGAAGAAAAGGCTCTGCATTCCTTGGACATGCAGCCAAGAAGAAAGCACGTGGCCAGCAGACATGACAGTTACCAGACTGCCACTAGCAGCAGCACTTACATACATGCAGCAGGCACACATACTGCCATATCTGAGGAAAACATATTGTTATATTTGATGAAACCCCAAACGTGACAATGACACTTGGCTGGTGCGCAAGGAGAGGGCCCAGAGTGTCACTTGGGTTTCTCAGCAAATGCACAAAGAAAACATTGTAAGCCTCCAGCTACATCTTCAGCTGACAACACTGCTTCTCCACCAGAAAATGTTGAGCTGACTCTTTTTTAAAAATCTTATTGACATGCATCAACAGTTGTTCAACTACCACAAGGACTTCTGCAACCATATTAAGGCTGGACAAAGCATGCAAGATAGAGCTCTAACCTCCCACGTGCACACCAAGACTCCATCCAAACCTCTATGCTTCTGACGCACCCAGATAACATCTTCCCTTTATTAGGTTTTTACCTCCATTTCTCCTTTTTGCTGGAAGTGCGATGAAGTCCAGCCTGTCCCCACTACTCCAAAGCTGACTTTCAGAAATACAATAGCTTGATCTTGAATCTCCTCAGTGTATTATATCAATTCATCTCCACTGCAGTAAATCGTGTGAATAGACCTAGGTGTGCAGGGAGACAGACAAATACAGAAGGAACAGTTCTCAAGCTATGAAAGGAAAAGGGTTGGAAAGCTTCCAAAAAAGGCTTCACGCAGGTCAGTATAGGAGGCTCAGCTCTGTACCGCTGTGGAAGGATGTGGCTTCATGTTACTTATGAGGAGTTGAGGTGTGTGATAGTACAATAAACCACTTCAGCTGCAGGACACTTTAGGTTACACTTCAACATTTTGGGTGGTACCTAAATTAGTACGTCAGTAGTGGCATTCACAGTGGCAATAATGGCACTGAGCTGCCACAACAAAAGCACAGGGTTTTGTTACACAGGGCTTTATTACGCTCTTGCTTACAGAGAGGCCCCTTTACACCCGTCTGGCACTGGAGAATGGCCTTACAGAGGGCACAAACAACATCTCATTCATCTACGGGGCCTTCACACTGGCAGAGGGCTGCAAAGGGGCCCCATAGCTTAAACAAGAACTCAGCCCAACCTATTGTCTTAAGGGGCTATAATAGCTTACATCAGCGCAGTAAACATTCTCTTCCTCAACAAGCTAGGTTCAGAGGACAGTTTCACAAGAAACATGATTTTTAAGATCCTATGTCAGATTTCTTATAGGGTCATCACAAAAATGTCCATCCCATTATGCAGCTTTGTTTTATTAGCATTTTTTTAACATTGCTGTTGAATTCACACAGCACCTTCCAGATGCACAGATGAATTTTCAGCTTAGGTGTGTTGGCATAACTGGTCTCTTCTTTTCCAGCTGAATTTGTTTTTCTTCCAGAGGCAGAAAAAAAACACCCCAAAACCAACAATGCACTGGTCTTGCCTGTGCCTCTGGCATCTCAGATCTAGGTTACTGCTGAAAAATGAGTCTTACTCACTCACAGCTAATTTTTGCTTTCCCAGAAACTTCAGTGTGGGCCCAATCTTCCACTGTTGACCCCAAAAATGCCCTTCCTTCCAGGCAGCAGAGTCTGCTTACGGGTAACAACTATTGCCACAGGCAGAGAAAATATATTTTAAGGGAAGCTCCACCTCCCTTCGTGCACTTGTATGCCCCTGGCAATCCCATTGCCAGATTCTGGCTTCAGATACGTGAGGATACCATGAAGAGGACAGGGTGCCAAGCGTCTGGCTTGCAGACAGTGCCCTAAATGCTGCAGGTTTGCACGAACGCTTAACAGTGTGTGGTCGGGAATTAGGTTAGCATTGATTTGGGTGAGCTGGCAGGAGCATCCTTTGCTTTACCCATAGACAGGCTGGTCACGTGAGGAACAGCTGGAGTACACACAGAGCCTTCTTTAATTAAAGTGCTACTCATCATTTTTCTGGCTGGGCTCCCAGAAAACCAATGAAATGGCAGCAGAGAAAACAAATGCTAAAAAACGCACTTCCACTCTCCTTTATGTTCCCAACACCTCTGTCTCCCTCAAGCACAATCTTACTTCCTCCCCCCCCCCCCCCGCCTTTTTTCTTTGTTAATAATCATTCTTCATTTGTGACAGGCTAGGAAAGTAAAAGGTCAAGATGGAAGAAAAAAGGGTCAGGAGAATTGAAGCAGCCATTCACTGCCATTCATGACTAAACCTCGTGAACAATGTACCTGCTTATTAGGACATCTCCCACTCTGAGAAAACATCTGCAGAGCATGCACACCTTTCTAGGAGATATATGCCATGAACACACACCGGCACCTCGCAGGAATGTTAGCAGCATTCACTTGTCAGTCGTTATGGAAACATTTTCTCCCCCCCACCCCAGCTTTCTACCTCAGATCTATTGCTTAAACAAACTTGGAAGTGTCAACACACCAATTGCTACTGTAATTTCCCAAATTAGCCAAAGTTGCTGGGTTTTGCCTTGTTTCTCTAACCTCCAACTCCCACTGGAGCAGCCTAAGGAGACAGGAGAAGTGCCCTGTCCTGAGGCACATGGTCCATTTCACAGACTGATCGGTTCCCTCAAGGAACCTGTCCAAAGCCAATAATAACCACAAAGTTATTTTTGTTGTTGCCGTTATATTATTAGGCTCTTTTCAGCACAGGGCATGGAATGAAAGGCACAGGAATGTAAAACAAAAAATGTGAAACCAAAGACAAGTACACACTGTTCCTGTTGTAGAGGAAGTGTGTAATCATATTCTGAATGGGAGCAAAGTTAGAAAGGGCTTGGGTGCTGAAACATAAAGGGAATTTCACTCTGGGAAAGCAGCTTGGAGTTGAGAGAAATCAGGAGCTTATACAGTGCACACAGTATGGCCAGAGTTCAGTGGGACATGGGGTCCGTGAGCCAACCTTCTCCAAATGCAAAGAAAGAAGCTGGACCTAAACCAGAAACCAGCCCCAGATCCTCAGACCTGAAGCCCACAACAGAGCAGATCTGAAATAGAGACTGTCAGAAATCTGGATCTGAATTTTTCAGCTTGAGCCCATCTCTGTATCTGAGATTTACAGTTTGACATGTTTATATTGAAACAAAATGGCTATAAATACAGGATATTTCTCTCCCAGTAGAGTCTAAGGAGAGGAATGTTTAAAAGCACTCAGCAGGGGACTAGCACAACTCCTGGTGACTTTAATTATGAACTCTCCCTGCTTTTACTCCAAGTAGTTTAGGCTGGGAGTAGTTACGATTGCTTTTGAAAATCCCACTTTATTTGTGTGTGCTACAAATCATCTATAACTGGATTTGCATCATAAGAACATATTTTTACTAGCACAGATCAGGAATTTTCCATGAAAGATTTTTTAATTTAGAGGATGAAGAAGAGAATACAAAATTAGTTCAGTGCATAGACAAAAACTTCAGCAGCAATTGTGGCAAAACAATTTGACAATGTGAATATTCAAACAAATTATTTCTCTTTAGCTCAGCTGGGCTGAACTGTCATCTCTCTGAACCACTGGCATGCCTATGGGTGCTGTGGATGGAGATATGGACCTGTTCTCCTCCACCGACTGGGCTCTGGCCAGACCACGTGCCCCATTGTGCACAAGTCTCATTACTGCTTGAAAAGAAGTCTAGTATAATTCTGAATAAAAGCAACACTGCTATTAACTTATTGGGCAACACTGGCCTACAGTTTTATCAGATCTATCTGATCATCCATGGTCAAGACAAGAACCTGTTGCAAAATTTTATCTGTGGCTATGTAATACAATGTAATTATTTTTCTCATCATCTGAGCTGAATTATTGTGTCTCAATTATTTCTGGCCTTTTGCTCTGCACAGAATGAACCAATTTTAAAAATTAAAAAAATTGAAGGCACAGAAGCTACTGTGGCTATGTAGAGCTCTTAATTATTATAACATTTTACCTTTGGAGAGATCTATTTTTCATTAATTGAACAGGTAATAGTATATGATCGTGATTAAGTTTAATGGAGCTAAGACCAAAGCGGGGAAGATAAAGTTTCAACTGAAAATCTACTAAGTGCAAAACCAGTTTCTGTTTGGAGAGGCATTTGATGGAAAACCACTGCTTCTAACTAAATGAGGCTTAAATTGGTGCAATTTTGTATGTATTAAAATTAAGATTCCTTTAGTTATAAACCATGCAAGTTTCCATGCAATTACCACTCTTGAGAAGGAGCAGAGAGCATAAAAGATAAAGAAAATGGTACTTTTTCATTTTATAAATGAGAGCAAACACATGCTTTTCCAATGGGAGAAAGAAACAGAGCCATTAATGAGCTAGATTTAGTGAAAATAACTGAACAAACTTCAGAACTGTCCACTCCAGTGAATTTTGTCTGTTCCAGCCTAAGGAAAATATTTTTCTTCCTCACCCTGGCTTTCCTGCCTTGGGCTGTATCACATCTCCTCACTGGGTCTGTCTTTCCAGCCTCTCTGCTTGCCTCCTGCAGACCCTCCAGCCCCTCTGAGCTGACTGTAGCCATGGGACTGTGTGTTAGCATGGCCTTTTGACATCTTTCACCTGCCTCTGCTCCCTCCATTTAACCCAGAAGTTTCTTCTGGAGAGGAAGAGGCAGATCTTGCAAGTGGGGATTTCTCAAATGCATGCTAATTTAGAGTCAGACCCCACAGGGTATGTAATAACCTGCCCCCCCATCTCTCAAGCACAATGAAGTACAGAAAAGGCTATAACTTCTTCATTAACTGTTGTGAGCAGACAGAGCAGAACAGAGTAAAAAGGTGAGAAGATAATAAACAGGCACCACCTCATAAGGATGTCTTGATGAGACAAATATCAGACACCAAACAAGATGCACCCCCTCTTAAGTGCCATTTCTATATTTAACACCATCTAAAATGTGCCAATTTACACTGTCACAACAAGTCTCTTAGAAACAGTCCCGTTTTATTTGCAGTAAGCTAAAGTCTGAAACTCAAATTCTGACCTCCTTTCTAGTAGGGAAAAACAAAAAGGAAATAAAAAAAAAAAGGTCAAGCTAACATCTGGCAGAGCTGGGTATTTATTAGACTTTATAAAACTCCATGCTTCTGTTATACATAAGACAGGCACAAAAGGGGCCCCCAAAGTGTTATTTCCCCACCAGTGTGAAACAAGTGGCTTATTCAGTAAGTTTTCAAAGAACAGAGGCAAATGGATTATCTCAAGGAGAAGTTAAACACAGAGAAATGCACTGTAGCTTACTGTTGGTTTTAGCTGCCTGGTGGATATGGAAGGAGGGGAGGGAATCTAATAAAATCTATCACTGCAGTGTCCAGCTGAGACTTTACACTTCTCAGGGAAATCTGAGCTGTGAACCACCAACAGCTGCTTTTCTCCCACCTTGTGAAATCACCCACGGAAGGAAAGTGTTTTCTTAAACTCTCAAAAACATAGCAAGGAAGAGCCCGCTAAATCCTCTGGCTCCTGGTGCTGGGTCAAGGGGATGAGCTTTTTCCAGTCTAGCTGTGACTGTCAGGCACAATGAGGTACCATTTGTGACTAACATAGCTGGGCTGGCAAAAGCCCCAATTTTGGGAGAATTATTGGGCTTTTGCTTGTTTTCCTTCAACATCACCAAAACACAGGTTACCCTGTCAAAGGCAGGTCATCACCAGAGGTGCTTGACCAGTTCCCCAGTCCCAGGTTTCCAAACATGAACCTGGGCTTAGCCCTGATACAAGGGCAGGTACAAGGTAGGATCCAGCATCCCCTTCACTTACCACCCTGGTGTGTTTCTCCAGGGATCCGTTTCAATTGTTGTGACCAACACCTAGATCACACACCAAAATAGTGTTTTATTAGCTGCATAGAGTAAAGGAAGTACCAGTGTTACACAGCCAAGCTCAGCCAGGAACAGAGAATGACCTGTAACAGCAATAATTTTTCTAATTTAAAAGTAGAAAAACTGATCTAAAGTTGGATTTTTGAGTCATTACTGTTGCGCTTGCTGCCAAGACACCCTTTTCTGCTCATGCTGCCATCAGTAAGGCCCTTCACAAAGATGAAGAAGGAGAAGTTTACACTCCCACATGTGAATGTAGCCCTTCACATCACACTCTGCTGCCATTACAATGGGGCACAGGCAGCAACAATTCACGTGTGCTGGTAAACTGTAGGGTTCGAACACACTCTCTGGAAAACAGCAAATGCTTTTAAGGCAGTAAGTTTTGAGTCTGAGATGCTCCTGGTCTCTTTGGGATAAAAAAGGGAAGACAGAGAATGAAGAATACAAGTAAAGGGTAGAAGCGAGGTGGCCCTATGGGATGAGAAACACAATACTTAGTTCTAGTGTTCTTCTTTGGACACAGAAGTAAGGGTCAGTACTGGAGTGAGACAGAACTGCTGAATGTCCAGGCTAACCCCTGGCTCTGCCCATGACACAAGTTCCCTGTACGCTCAAGACAGACAGGGAGAGGAAGATGAACCTTTTCCTTGCAGCTCCCAGCAACCCTGTGCACCAGCTGAGCTAATTAATTTTCCTTCCCCACACCAAAGAAATTATGGCTGCCATTTGCCAAAAAAACAGGTCCTTAACACAGAGATACCATCAACCAGTAACACCGGTTTGCAGATGGGCTGCATTTCTGCTTGGCACAGCTATACAGCAGGCTGAAGGAAGCAGATATGATACAGGGAAGAACAATATTCTTTTTTAAAGCAAAAAGTGAAGCTGCTAAAAGATCCTCTTTCAGCCAACCTGAAACAGTTTGGGTTGCACTCATTGAGTACTCTTTAAACATATAAATAGTTTCAGGGCATTTGGCACCTTTCACAAATTGAGAGACACAGCTGATGTCACTTCTGCTGCAGCATCTCAGGCATTAATCTCAGTTCAAATCCCATCCCTGTTGAATTCAAAGTCTTTTTCCTCCAAAAATAGCCTAACCATCCAAGTATAGGTATATTTAGGGGTAGGCACAGCAGGGTATCCCCACATACTGGGATCTGTGTTTCCCTCCCGAGCTTGGCCTCACCAGGCTGTGAGCAGAGCCAGTCATGCCTCTTTTCCCCTCTGTCCAAATGTGTTTCACACAAACAGCAGGGGAGCTGGATGGCTGCCCATTCCCAAGGCACTCTCCTGGAAGGTCGATGACTGAGCCCAAGTCCTTGTCCCAGAATCTTCATAGTCATGGATCATCGAGTCCAACCATACACACACAAAAACCCCCTACATCTCATACAATTGGCCTTGTCCCATTGATCCAACCTGTCCAGGTCCCTCTGTAGCACCTCCTTACCTTCAAGTTTGGTGTCATCTGCTAATTTACTGAAGGGTGCACTCAATCCCCTCATCTAGATCATCAATAAAAATATTAGTGAAGAGTACACTTCTCTATGCCATGATATGCCATGATTCTCCAGGAGAATGCTGTGGGGCATGGTGTCAAAGGACTTACCAAAATCCAGGTAGGCAACATCCATAGCCTTCCCCCATCCAGAAGGCAGGTCACATGGTCATAGAAAGAGATCAGGTTGGTTAAGCAAGACCTCCTTTTCATAAACCCGTTCTGTCTGGCCCTTGGCCACCCTGCACTTGCCGTGAGAGCTCACTCAAGATGACCCTCGCTATGATCTTTCCTGGTACCGAGGTCAGGCTGACAGACCTGTAATTCCCTGGATCCTCCTTCAGGCCCTTCTTGTAGACGGATGTCACATTAGCCACCCTCCAGTCATCTGGTACCTCTCCTGTTGACCAGGACAGTTGATAAGTGATGGAGAGAGACTCAGTGACCTCTCCCACCAGCTCCCCGAGTACTCTTGGGTGAAACCCATCAGGCCCCATAGATTTATATGTGTCTAGGTGCAGAAGCAGATCATTAACTACTTCCTCCTGGATTATGGGGGGTGTTCTGTTTTCCATCCTTACCTTCCAGCTCAGGAGGCTCAACACCCTGGGGGTAGCTGGTCTGACTATTAAAGACGGAGGCAAAGGTGGCATTAAGTATCTCAGCCTTCTCCTCATCTTTGGTTGCAATGTTCCCCCCTGCATCCAGTAAGGGATGACAATTCTCCCTGGCTCTCTTTTTGTTGATGTATCTATAAAAACTTTTTTGGTTGTCTCTTATGTTAGTGGCCAAGTTGATCTCCAGCTGGGCTTTTGCCTTCCTGATTTTCTCTCTGTATGACCTAATATTATCTCTGTACTCCTCCAGAGTTGTCTGTCCCTTCTTCCAAAGGTGATAAACCCTCCTTTTTTTCCCCCCTAACTCACATCCAAAGCTCCTTATTCATCCAGGTTGGCCATTTGTTATGGGAGGAGATGAGAGGAGAGGAGATATTGGTACCTTTTCTGTGGGTCAAACCTTTTAAACATTTCAGTCTTATTTACAGGACTCTTTTTTGGTCAAATAAAGCAATTCATTAAACCCTGAAACATCTTTTTTCTTTCACTTTGCAAATCCAAACCCAGTCAATTTGGGCCAATTTAAGTAATTGCAGTAATTGCTTTAAAGCTGAGCTATTCACTCAACCTAAAGCAATTTATTCATTCAGCGTTTCCCCTTCACCCCAGAGTCCAGGTTTTATACCACCCAGCAGGGGTGACACACAACCCAGGATGTCTCTACAGCATCCTACCTACCCTGAGGATGGTCCCCCCTGGCAGGCACAGAGCAGCCCTCCTCTGCGTCAGGTCCTCTCAAAGAATCTAAAGAAAAAGACTGAAAGAGCATCCTCAGTCCTTGCCTTATTCTGTCTGCGCAGCAGAGATGTGCCAATTACCTAATGGCATCAAATTAACAAATGAACAGGTCTGGTAGACCAATTAGCAGAGAGTGCAAGCAATTTTGAAAGAAGCTGCAATTGTCAGCTAATGACCTTGGAAAAGGTTTTTTTTTTTTTTCCCCTCCCTCAGAAAAGTCCATTTTAAAACACAGTTGATAGCAGCTGAGTGTCACTTACTAGGCTTTCATGTCGTGGAAGTGCACTGGGTAAAAAAAAAAAAAAAAAAAAAAAAAACAAAAAAAAAACACCCCCCACAACCTGAGAGAAGAGGACAAAATTGGGAGTCTGAGTTGGTGTAATTCAAGAAGCACCTCACTGCTTTACCAGTCTTCTAAGAGCACTGCAGCTTTACTCAGCAGACGCGTCAGTTCTCTCTGGGAGCATTATCTTCTCAACTCTGAGAAATGTACCACATTTATGCCGTAGCAACCACGGCATGAGCTGCAAGCTCCTTGACATTTCCTTATGAGACCAGGTCATCTCAGCTGCACCAGACTCTTCCCAGATTTAACTAGTTTTCTTTAGTGAAAGACAGCTGCCTTCTTATACTGCTAAAGGATAGCAGAGGACCAAAAGTCTGACTGAAAGACTTTCTCTGCTGCTCTTCCTATTTTTAAAACAAAATCGAACCCTCAAGCAACTGTCCAATTCCATCTAGGAGTGAATAACCTGCATGTGCTAAGGGTTAGCTATACTTCAGCATCTCACAGAAGAGGAAGATGATGAACACAGAGTGAGACAAGATAGACACATGCAACACCAGAGTGTCTCATTCAGGACCACGTAACTGGAATGCATGTCATGCTATCTTACTTCTCCAGGTGACCCCTTCCCAGGAACTGCAATCAGTTCTGGACCAGTGAGATAGTTCACCACCAGTATCACACAACCCCTCCTGGCTGAAGATAGAAGGTCTCCTCACCTACAGGAAGCTGGCATGACTCTTTGGAGGCAGCAAAGACCCAGTGATTTGCGGCATGGAAAAGAAATAACATAATTGTGAAAGAAAATCCTGAGTCCCCAGAGCATACAGTTTTTGATCTGCATCCACATGACTCCAGTGTGGTACAGTCTCAATAAGGTGTCAAGTAATTTAGAGCAAGTTTCTGGTTTGTTTGGCATTCCCCACGCCCTTCCTCAGACAACTGCATTTCATGATTCCCAGAGGTAACCACAGCAGAGTTTAGAGAGGGAACAAGGTAGTCCAAGAGAGCAGAGCTGCTGCTGCTGGTTACTTTTCTTGTATGCCCCACATTTTTATACATCCCTTTGCAGCAGCCCACAGCCCCTTCCACCCCTGCCATATTTCAGGTGCTCCCCTATCTACCACCCATACCTGGGAAGATCATGCTAGAGTCTCTGGCATGGTCCCCCAAGGGCTTCCTCCTGCTGCCAGTTTCATAACACTCCCAAGAAAGGAGTATCTTTGAGATCTCTATCCCTCTCTCAGCTATAGTTGGAATCAACTGAAGGGCTCACCCTTACTAAAGGTCAAGAGGAGGATGAAGAGACTGCTGGTGGATGGCTCCTGCGATTGTGTATGTCTCATCGTTTTAGGAAAGCAAGTTAAATATGGGGTGGAAGGGATTAAATTCTCTGAAAATACTTCATAACAGCTTTTATAAGCAATGTACTGCATATCCACAACTCCTTACAGGAGAGGACGAGATGATAAGATTTTAATGATAATTTGCCTAGGAGGAACAAGCTATGAATTACTTCTGGCTTGGATGCTCCTGAGTAAGGGATCAGACTAAAATGAGCCTGCAAAGCTTTTGTAATATCTCCTTACTATGAGGTAGTACTAGGATCATCTGTCCTACAGCATGAGGGTCACAGACGATTGTGTAAGTCAACAAAGTAGAAAAGCATCTTTCATCTGAATCAGCTGTTCTTATGCTGTTTATTTGGTAATAAACTTTCTGAGTCACTCTAGTTCTAATTCTGTTATCAGACCTGGTTCTAGAACTTAGCAAGCCCTTGTGCCTCAGTTTCCCCCCTACAAAATGGGGATGTTAGCCTAAACCCTTAAGAAAGGGCTTCAAAACAGCAACTGATATTAAAATGTTACTGTGAACTACATTAAGTCTCCCACAACCAGCAGCCTTCAGTGTTAGCACTTCCTTGACTTGCTATTGCAATAATAACAAGTGTACACAAGCTGTCTTGTAGGCACCCTAGGAACTACCAGAAGCAAGGAGAGAAAAAAATAAAGAGCAAAAATGGATAGTCATCCACACCTTAACACTGCCATTTTACAGTTGCAGGCACAGAGGTGCCTGATGCCCTGGGGTTGGGGTTGCCCCCCTTGGCCCCAGACTGCCTTACTCTGTCACTGGGGATGGCGGAGATGGATGCGAGCTAGCTCTGCTCCACTTCTCTTATGGAGTGGTTACCAGGGTAGTAATGAAGATTTCCGCAAGTATGACACAACTGTTGCCAGTCCTTGCTCATAGACGGGGAATCAACAAGATAACTTCACAGCAATTCTCCCAGATTTGTTTTCTGTGATCTGTTCTATGCCAAGCATTTTTGTGAGCTCTATCCCCACATTGCATCTGGGAAGCTAAAGGGCAAAATCATTCATCTAAATAAGAAGCATAAGCCAAGAAGATTCAGTAAGAGAGAAGACATTTTCTGCTGAGATAGGAAGTGAGATGATGAGCTGATAAGTAGGAGAGGTTTTATGTGGCTATGAATATATGATGTTTATATGGTCTTATAACATAAGTATGAGTTAATAAACAAGATGTACTTATATGGCTATCTATCACATCCAGCTGGCGATAAGTACATTGTAATGACATAACTATACATCCCACATATCCAGATATAAATGCATTGCTTCTTTTGGCAGTACACTAGACTGTTTCTGGACAAAGCATATGTACTTGGTAGTTATTCAGCATAGCTATGTGTGTGACAATGATTACATTTCAGCGACTTTTCTCTGTTTGTATCCATATATTTTTACCCCTGTTACAGGCTTATTCAAACTCCTTAGGATTCAAACATGCCCTGCTTCTGCTGCCTAAAAGCTCACCAGCACATTTCTCCAAGTATGTTGTGTTCAGAGCACTTGCAGATCGAATTGGGGCACAGTGCAAGAGTTCACCACACCATAAAAAGGAATACCCTGATTTTAGTCCATCATTTTGAAATCATTAAACACAAGCCAGGCAAAAACTAAAGCTTAACACACACACACACACACACACACAAAAGAAAGTCCAAAGTGGACCATAACATTTCATAGGCTCATAAAGATACCCACCACTGAAAGGAAAGAAAAGGTCATTTCATATGGTTGTTGCAAGGTCAAAACCAATAGGAAGCTTACTCCACCATGGTGGTCCACATCCTGGAGACACCTCACCAGGGGCTTGCTCACGGGATACTTTTTCTCCTTTCACAGTTTCGTTCACAGAAAAAAAAGAAAAAAAATATCAGGGTTGATACAGCCTGTTGCTCCTCCTTCTTAAATTCAAATTTCCCTTTAGTCATTGCATCAAGTATGCATTGATCCCCCTCGAACAGGACGCAATTTCACCAATTTTCCCTCTAGGGTAGGGAGAGGTCTCCTCTCTTTGGAAATGCAAATATGCAGTTGGGTGACCACGTGGAGTCATCTCCTGTGCTTGAAAGCCATTAGCAAATCATTTAACTACTAAAGGATAAGCTGATCTTTTCTACCTGGGCAGGTGCTAGTAGCCCTCAGCGTGAAGACTTTCTGCAGACTTGGTCACATCGACATGCAAATTACAGGATCAATTCTGTTTCCAGACATGCATATATGTTAATGTAGGGTGCTCACAAATGCTTCTTGATTGAGACCAGACCCAACTGAAATCAGTCACTTTAGAATGCAAATGACCCTTAGGGGCATTCTCCTCCTCTGGTGGAGATGAATCACTTCAACACCACTGAGAAACTTGCTGCAGGTGTGAGCACCTGCAGGGGGGTGTCCTGTATTTTCTTTGGGTAGCTATCATAAACCACATTTGTTGTTTGTTTACAGTGAAACAATTTTTTTTAAACTTGTTAAAAGTTAAAATCCACTTGAAGTGTTCTGAAATATCCAAATTATGTTTCCATTTCCACAGTAAGATGAAGGGGGTCAATTTGCAAAAATGTGCTCATTTTCAATGAGCACCCGGATTGAAAGGGAAAGGAT
>VXBJ01004488.1:1444-20007 GCA_013400055.1 Nycticryphes semicollaris
AAAAAAGAAAAGAAAATATAATCTCATGCAAGAAGGGACAGGTTTTGCTAAGCACAAACCACCAAGAAGGTCTCTGGAGGCTCAAGCGGTGTTTATGGAGCTTGGTTTGGACTTCACAGCCAGCTCACCTGCAGGAAAGGGATGCCGCCTGAGATTTTTGATGGCTTACTTGGTCATAAAACAGCCAATTAAGTCTGAGACTCCCATGAGAGGATTTCATTTATTTCAGCTGGACCCCATATGTGCTCTCTTTTCTCTGGCTGGCCAGCAGCCAGGTCTGCTAGAGCAGCCTTGGTGTTTCCTGTACCTGGAGAGGTTTGTAAGCACTCAGTTGGTTTCCACTTACACTCTATAATGGAACTGGAAGTCAGGACTCCTGGGTTCCTTTCTTGCCTCTATCTCTGCCTTGAGGTATGACTTCAAATAAATCATTTCCCTTCCCTGTGCTTTGCCATCTGTGAAACATAGCTAATGATAATTAGCTATGTTTAGCTACTCTCTCCTACCTTTTAAGATTGCTCTGAGATTCTCTGTAATCGCAGGGTAGTATTATTGTAGCAACCATTCTGGATTTTCCCCGTTCAAAAATGATTTTCTGAGATCTGATTGTGTTGAAGGCTGGTGTTTGCTGATCTGAGGCAGAGCAGCAGCCAGAGGGTAAAAGATCAGGAGACAGGATATGAGAGGCCTACGATCAGCAGAGATTATGGCATCCAAGGAAGGGTGTAATGAGCGAAAGGAAAGATCAAACTTGGTTAATGTTGTGTCAGGAATGGTCTTTCCAATGGGATGTTCACCAACAAGGGGACGGGGTCATTTTCTGCTTCTCCAAACCCGTCAGGAGTTCTGGTTTTGATACTCCAGGGTGGTGAAACATCCAGGATAGTACCTGGGCTCCTGATTTGTAAAGATAACGTAACAACATATTCAGCTCAAACTAAATCTTTACTGATTGGATCACATTGGATCATCAATATTTTGATAGCAAGGAGACTCTCAAATGTTCCTCCAGGCAGGGGGATGTTGAGTAGACAGTCACGGTACGACTCTACTGCTTCAGGGAACAGAAAGAAATCTGATCTTTGGGAACTGGGATTTGAATCATTCGTGTTAGGTAACGAGGAGCCACTGCCCATGTCTCCCGGCTGCTGAAGAAAAGATTTGGCCAAATTTAGCCTGGATATACTTAGACTCGAGCACAGTATGTTCAGGGTCATTTCACACTGGGGAAGATGTCAATGTCTAATTGAGATTGAAAAATTGAAGGGAAACACAGGCAACTGAAGGCCTAAATGGGGTTTGTCTGTGACTACTCCATGGGGCCAGAATTCTCAGAGGTATTTAGCCTGGGGAGGAATGTTAATGGCAGGAGTATTTTAGAATTATATGAGTTATAGTGAAAAGCAATTTATTGCTCTTCTTGCCTTATCTCATAATATGAAAACTATGGTCTTATTCCATTAGATTAATGGTTAGGCAAATTTAATACCGGTTAAAAGAAAAAAAATCCCACCACACCTGATGTACTGTGTAGTCAGTTCATTTAATTCCCTGCTACAGGAGGTCAGTGATATGCTGTAGCTGGAGTTAAAAAAGGGCTTTGTAATTTTACAGCCATTAAAAGCATGTCATTATACCTGTGAATGGGGGAATGGAAACCTCAAACTTCAGAATGCAGAGAAAGAATAGCCTTAGGAAAGAAATATCCCCATCTTCTCCCATCTCCTCTCACACTGCTGGGGAGTTGTATTAGACAGGGTTATTGCCATTACTCTTGGAATTGCTTGCTGGCAGCCACCAAAATGTATGCAGGTGTTCACTGGTGCGGCGAGACACATTGAGGAATACGGTCTCGTTCAGTTTAGCGAGCAATGCTGTGTTTCCTCGCAGCATCCGAGAGCCCACGTGCCTATTGGTTTCAGGGAATACACTCTCCCTGCACCCTGAAATGCAGCAGCCACACCGTTCACCACAAGCAGATCCCCTCCACCCCCAAAGGACCTGGTCAGGAGCAGACAGAAAGAAAGGCAGTGCCATTTGAGTGGCGCTTGGTGTCCTTCAGCTGACAGGTCCCTCTTCCTGTAGAGGCTCTTTGGTAGTTGACAGCAAAGACTGGCCTTTGTGGGGAAAGTGATGGGAATTCAGCGTGGCCCTCTCCCCACGAAGTCAGTGCCACGCAAGGCAATATCCACTGGCCTTCCTAAAAGCAAGCTGGAGGGAACTGTATTTCCATGGAAGCAAACAGCATCAGGAGCAGCCAGAGGCCTCCACACATATTATTTCACCCTCTAGATATTCCCATATTCATACGATCGATGAACTGGGAAATCTGGAGCTCCTTTCAGTTTCCTTTTTTCCCAGGGAGAACCATGGCGTTCGATCCCCGGTGTCACGCTCCTACTGTCTACACAAATAGCTCCTCAAGTTTAGATGAGGAAGGCTATCATAGAAGGGTATTCTGAGTCCAGAAACATGTCATGGATGTTGCAAGCACAAGCACACTGGGACACTTTCTTGGGTGACATAGTTCCTTAGTTCATGGTTCCTCTGCACCTTCAGGTGCCAAGCTGCACCTGCCTCCCTAGCAGCTAAATGGAGAGAGTTTGCTTTGTCACATTCCTAAGGATTAGCCACACGTGGGAACTCAGTGCCTTTTCCACCTCCCTTTACCTTCAAAAATCAAATTAATCTGGATTTAAATTGGCATTATTTTCTGTGTTGTGTGAGGAACTGGGGAATAGATTCATGTTTTAGTCAGGTTCTAATTTGGTGGAGAATTAAAGCCTCATAAATAAGGCACAGTATTTATTCAGCATGCTTGTTGAAGACATCCTGCCTATAGCTCCAGTACAGTCTTTTTTTTTTTTTTTTTTTTGAGGCAGAACACAGTGAAAAGCAAACCTTTCTCTATGCCATCGGCACATGAAACTCATGGCCCAGGTGCTCAGCTGGTGCAGACTGGCACAGATTTGGGGCTGGCAATGCAAACGCATCCACGGCTACTGCAACAGGAGGAGATGTCAGAGCTGACCTCTCTGTAACGTTGCTCCCGACTTCTGCAGTCACACGTCCGTCTCCCGTCTCCACACGAAACCCTTTGCCAGCTTTGGACGTGGGGAAAAAGGCTGTCATGGTTGAGGAAGCCACAACAATTGACTGTCATTCGGACAATTATTCTCTCCCCCGTTGACCCCACCTGGGAAAAAAAAGCAGGAAACGTGAGGGGTGAAATATAAACAGGTTCAGTAGAATAGGACTAGATAATTAACATTAATAACACTAAAGAACCAATACTGACACCAATACCAGCATAAAATATATGAGGACTATACTCAGCCCATTCTATCACACAGAACCACGCACTCCCAGCAGGGACAGCCAACGTGGGACACTGCGAGCACTGCGGTTTTGGGAGGAAGGGAAGGGCTCAGGAGTATGGAACCAGGGCAAGGAGTTCTCAGGATCACAGCCATCAAGAGAGAGATAGCACTACTCGGCAAACTTTCCAATTCATATTGAATGTGACATTCATGGTGTGAAAGAATCCTGTTGTCCAGCTTGAGTCAGGTGCCTGGTCTTGCTCCTCTTCATCCCCTCACCTGGCGAGCTCAAAAACACTGTGACCTTGAAACCCACATACCATAGCTGACTATAAAGTAAATATTTTCCCAAATTCAGTGACTGAAGTCTTCTAAAAGTGCAGTTTTCCCAGGCATTAGAAGGTAAATTAGCCCTGTGTTGCTCAAACCAGTTATTTGCTCCCCTGTGTGGCTGAAAACTTGCTGTGCCACCCGACTGCCCGTCTCCACAGAGAAACACAGTTGGATGCTTAGTGGAAATGTGCTGGAGAGCATTTCTTTGGCTTAGGTGAGAGATTAGCCTTCAAGCCACCTTTGGCAGGAGCAGCCAGCTCAGAACCTGAAGTAAACCATGGTTATCCAGCCCCATGTCTCAAATTTCCCTCCTTGCTTCTCTGGGCTTCCTGGCTCCTCTGAGATTACAAGAGGAACACACACCTTCGCTGCTCCGTGGGCTCCTGCTGCCGGCCGTTAGACTCTGCTGCCAGCCTCGCCAGCATCCCGGGGTCCAAATGGCCTTTCTCCAGCTCAACTAATCTGTCACTGCCGATTCTGTCAGCTGGCGGATAATGTATGTGCCTGAGCTCCGAGGTGGGTAGGGAGGAATGGCAGAGACCCAGGATTTACAATGCACGAATCCAGGAGAAGGAGGGATGAAAGCTGCAAACGTGACACTTTTCTCTCCCCGTTTTTAGCACACACATTGTGCTGGGAGTAGCCCATGAGAGGACAGTTTTGAAGATTTCACTGATACTGAATTAATCCCAAATTTTCACTGTCTCCCTGCAAAGTTCCCCTGAGTCAACACCTGCCAGAAAATTCAAAGCCGTGTGTTTGGGGCATAGCCAGCTTTTCAGGAGCAAATCTGCTCTCCCGGGTTGATTTGGATAGTGCTGCCTCCCAGTTCCCAGTGCCTGTTGCTGCGGATGAGCAGGTCGGCAGTCACAGGGTCCCTTTGCCAGGCTGATCCGGTGTTGTAAATCCACAAGCTGTACCTGTGTGCACCCTGGTTTTTCCAGCGAAACCCCATCTGTGCAGAGCAGAGGAGCTGCAAGACTAGACCCTGGGTGGCAAGAGTCCAGGTTGGCACCTCTTCAGCTGGAGACCATCCACCAGTGACAGGCCGTGTTAAAGCTGTGTTTCACAGCTTCTGAATCCCTGTCAGTGCCCAGGTGTCTCCGGACTCCACATGGCAACCAAGACCCCGCTCAGACCTCTCTCCTCCCTGTTAAACAAAGCTCCTTATAGTTAACCATCTCCAAGAGTCCTGCCCTTTCACATGCAGGCCACCATCCCCTCCCTGCAGAGCAAACTGTCTGTTTCAAAAGACGTGGGTCAAGCACCAGCCAGGTCTTTCAGTAAAACATATTCAAAATGATGCTATGGCAAGTAATTATGATGATTCCTTCCCTAGGGATCAGCGACCAGACTCACAAAGCAGCAAAGCTCATCTCTTCGTGTCAGTGGTAGGATTATTCTGAATTCTTGCATCCTGAACTCTTCCATCCAGGTCCTGGTACCCAGGTCATGTCCCATGGACCTACATCTGCTCCTAGAAAGCCCAGGAGCTTTACTTGGCTGTTGGAGGAGGCATTTCCTAGTGCAAAGGGCAGGAAAGCCAAAAGGCTTGACATAGAGCTGATGAAGCAAACGACACTCAGCATCACCACCAGCACCGTGTCACCCAGGAAGATGGAGCATGCCTTTGTAAGGCACACTCTGATTGCACGGAGCTGTGACAGCTCTCGTGTTGCCATCTCCATTACTATGTGAGCTGGACACTTATCACCAAGAAAATAATAAACACTTAGAAACAGGGTATATCAGTGCTGTGGATGGCCTTTGAAACACACTCGGTTCCCCCACCAAAGGAGCAGGTGTTTCTACTTGATGCTCTTCTTGTAAAAGGCAGAGAGGCAGAATCCCACTGCATGTTTCTGGTGACACAGAAAGTAAACAGTAATTTGCCACCCACTCTGCTTTCAAGTCCTCACTGAAGAATTGGGACCTGACATCACCTCCTGGAGAGTGACAGAAATCAGGGATTACTCCATGGCAGTCCAGGTGCTGTAAGCTGGCCTGAGCACTTCCTGTTTCTGTGGTTGTCCTAAAAACCGTCATCTTTTGTGGCTGGACTGGAATCCAGGGGGTTTTGCTGATGTACACCTGCAGATTTATAGAAGGTTTTAACACGGTAATTACAGACAACCCACATTTTCCTGTCCTTTACACGATTCCTGCACCTGCTCTCTCTCCAGTTCCAGCTCTTTGGAGCAGGTCATCTGTGCATCTTCTGCAGGATTGCCTCCATCCAGAGAGATCCTCGGATGGCACAGGGAGAACTGACCCATCTGCTTGCCATCCTGATGTTCCCTCGTAGGAGACTCAGAGGGATCCCTCCTCCCTAACTTCACCTGGACAGAAATCAAGAATTTAGTGCAAACCAATTGTCTGGGCTTTTTTTTCTGTGGTCACTGGAGAAAGATTGGCATGTCCCTGGACAAATTATTGCCAACACACAGTGGGTGTCTAGGGAAGGAAGGGTTCAATTACCACCTCATTAGGGCTATGCAAAACAGGGAGAACATGAAACTTGTTTGATTTGGCTAAAAAACCTGATCTGCCCCTGGTGTAAGTTAGTAAAGCTCTTCTGAACCATGCCAACAGCACGTTTGGATTGATCAATAGCCCTGGCTCAGCTATCCTTGATACACAGCAGCGCTCATCTACAGCAATTACCTAAAAGCCTGGGAAGGGGAGGAGATCAAGTAATTTAGCAAGGGGACAAGGCCTCTGCATTGATTAAAAATGTAATGGGATCTTTGAGATGGCTTCAAAGTTGCCCCTGAGGTACTTCATCAGCCAGAGGCAGAAGTCGCAGCACTGCTGGGGCTTTGCCTCTGTTCTCCAGGCCAACAACCCAACTGGAGTCAGGGGACCTCCTTTAGGAGAAGACAGTGCTTCTGCCCTGGGAGGGCTTGTCTCTACAGCCCAGTTACAGCAACGGTGGATGGGAGATGGAAGGAGAGAGAGATGTGACAGAGATTAGAGTGCACAGAAAGAGGGGCAGGGCCAGCATGTTTAAATCGATGGAACAATCAGTCGGAGGCTAAAGCAATTTCAAGATTAGGCCTCCTTTATGGAAAGCAGTGATCTCTTTTTGATGAAAAAGCCATCCCAGCCTATTGTTGTAATCTTACCTCTGCTCATGCAGCTTCCCTGTGTCTCGTGGCTGACCCACTTCCTTCAGCTCCTTTCCTTGCTTCCTTCAAGTGCAGTTTTAGCTCCAAACTACATAAACACCTTGTTTAAATTGCTTTAATCTCCAAGTGCTCTTTCTATTGATTTGAAACAGTTAAGCTGTCAATCAGCCCTTTCTCTTCACACCGTGGACCAGGGAGGAAGATTAAAATAACAAACAAACAAGAGGCGGATGGGCAAGGAAGTTAGTCTGAATTTCACAGCAGATGCTAGCTCTTAGGAGTCTGGAGAGAAGTGAGAGGAGGTCCTTCCAGAAGCTGAACTCTACAGAAGGGCCCCTTCCAGCACAGAGAGCAGTGTGTGATGCCCCGCAATATTCAGTTCCTAAGGAACTCAGACATTCACAGTGCCAGTGTAGGACCTGGATGTCTCTTCGTGCCAAGTGTTGCGCAACTAATTCTAGGAGACAGCGTCAGTCTTACCAAGTTTGCAGTCAGCACTGATAAGCCCCCCAAAAAAAAAAAAAAATGATAAGAGAAATGTAAATAGATACACAGAGAGTAAAAGTAGTTTTTTTCCAAGGTCGATGCATGAGTCCAAAGAAAGGACGTCTCCTGATCAGGATCTAGCATCTCAAGAAACACACTCAAGGTGACTTTTTTCTGTAGTAGTGAGGAAGTGAATGGCTCTGTGCTCTTACAGATACATGTGGCGTC
Source organism: Nycticryphes semicollaris (assembly GCA_013400055.1). Classification (NCBI taxonomy): domain Eukaryota; kingdom Metazoa; phylum Chordata; class Aves; order Charadriiformes; family Rostratulidae; genus Nycticryphes; species Nycticryphes semicollaris. Next base: position 8,940 of record VXBJ01004488.1, read on the forward strand.
TGAAACCCTGCCTGCCTGCAGCTCTTCCCCTGCAGGCTGTGCAGAAGCGCCATCAAGCAAGGACGTCTGAGCTACTGACACCGTGGATGCTCATCATCGTGGGATACATCCCCTGGCACGTTCCCTCGCTTGGATGGTACACCAGGCCATCTGCACTCAGGACAATCCTGATGGCAGGCTTGAAGCAGCAAGCTATTATTTCATCGTTACAGGAAGGATAATGATGGGGCCAGAGAGACTGATTGCTGCTGGAGAGGTCAGTGGTCAAGGAACTAAGAAGGAGAATAAAGATGAGGCACGGCACATGTGGCTTTGCAAGAGGTGTGCAGCTGGCTTAGCCTTGTTCTGGTCAGGGTATTGATTACTAAAATGAAGCTGAGGGTGTCTAGTTAGAGCCTTCAAAGGGGAAATGCACTGAAGTCCAGTCCAGCTAGTGATACACTCTGAAAATCCATCAATTAATCACATTATGCAAAGCCAATATTAGACACAGCAGTGCTCAGATACTACATGGGCTTCCTCTGTCACGCATCAGCTGCGGAGTAACCTCTCTGGTGACCTACATGTTCCTGACCCTCCCCATAATTATTTTTTTTCAGCCTCATGAGTATGATAAGGATTTGCTTTCTACTTGGCTCTCACAAGAAGAAAGTTGAATTTCCCAGCAGACTTCCCCTTACACCCAGTGCAGAGGGATTTCCAGGGAGATGCTCCCCATGCACTGGGTGCTGAAACTCTCTGAACGTGGCCAGGGAGGGACAGCAGAGTGTGGAGATGATGAGGGGACTAGAAAATATCTTTCTTACGAGGAAAAAGGCTGAGGGATTTGGGTCTTTTTAGTCTGGAGAAGAGAAGACTGAAGGGGGACCTTATTGATGCCTATAAATACTTCAAGGGTGGGCATCAGGAGGATGGGGCCAGGCTTTTTTCAGTGGTGCCCTGTGACAGATGAAGAGGGAATGGGCACAAACTTGAACATAGGAAGTTCCACCTAAACATGAGGAGAAATTTCTTTCCTGTGAGGGTAGCAGAGCCCTGGAAGAGGCTGCCCAGAGAGGTGGTGGAGTCTCCATCTCTGGAGGCATACAAAGCCCATCTGGACATGTTCCTGTGCAACCTGCTGTGGGTGGACCTGCTTTGGGAGGGAGTTGGACTAGGTGTTCTCCAGAGGACCCTTCCAGCCCTGTATCATTCTGCGATTCTGTGTGATGATATACCCAGGGGGGCTGGTGGGACAGCAGAGCAGGGAGGTGACATCCCCAGAGGAGCTGGAGGGATGCAGGTCTGAGACACAGCTTTTGCTGCAGTGCTCTACTTTCTCCCAGGCTGAGCTGCTGGTCCCACGTCTGGAACACATCAGATTCCTGGGAAAGGTTCACAGAACAAAGAGGCCTGAAATTGATTAGGTCATTCATTTGTATGTTTAAAATAATAATAATAATAAAAAACCCCAAAACCCTCTTTGAATGGGTTTCTTTCCCCTCAAGCAATTCAGGCAGCTGCTCGATTTCCATTTGGCCTCAAGATCCTTTTATTGATATGCTATAAAAATTTGCATGCGGTGGAAAGGTTGCCGGAGAGCTGGCGGTCTGTGGGTTGTACCTTTCTAGCTCCGGGGGCTGAGGCTATTTCACTTTCTTCTTCTGACTTTCGGGAGTAAGAGTGGGAATAAAGATTGGGGCAGAGGGGTCACAGAGGAACCAGCGCAGATAAAAGAGAGAAAAGATCACTGTCTGCACGAAATGAAACGACTGTCCTACAGACAACAGTCTCCCACGTTACATTTCAGTCATCCACTCTCAAAAGGCACCAGCGTTAGACAGAATAAGGTCCTGGGGGGAAAATACAAGGTGATGAGAAGAATAAAGATGCATCATGAATTTAAATAAGGGGTAGGTTCAATATTAGATGGACAACTGGCCTTTCATTTCTGGCTATACAAATGCTTCCTTTTTAAATCCTTACTAATATTTTTTGGTCAAGTGGGAGAAGAAGGGGAAGGAAGGCATTGGAGGGATTATTGTGGGGTTTTTTTGGCATGACAGGCAAGGCTGAAGCAGGGAGACAAACTGCTTCTGCATGGGGGAGCTTCAGAAAATCCTGACACCTTGGAGAAAACAAGAAAACCATCTGGGGGCTGGTAGAAGACAACTCTACACAAGGAGCAACGTAATATGGAGAAGGAAGAGTGTATGTCGGCATTCCCTTTCTGATGATAGAGCAAAGTGTCATTCCAGGAAAACAAGTGAATTTCAAGGAGGGAAAAGAGAGAGGCTATAAAACAAGCAGATTTTTTAATTTTGTTGGTTTCTTTGGTATACAAACCACAGAGACTGGATTGATTTCATGTTTTTGGAGGACTTCAGTCGTATGAATAATGATGGCTTTCCTCAGCTCCCCTTTCCCAGTTAACATCGGGTTGATGGCCATCGTAAGCAGGGACAGAGCACAGAACTGAGCAGCCAGAACCGACACCGGTGGCTGAAGACAATGAGCCCAGGGCAGAGAGAGGCCTGGGGAAAGGTGTCAACTAAAACAATAAAAGGACAGCACTAGGGCCACAGCACAATGACTTAATTTGTGGGCTTGTTCTGCTCTGTAGGGGTGAGCTGATATGACACCCACGCGCTGAGCCACAGCTGGCAACATCTGCCACAGCTCCTCCTCTTCTTCAGCTTTCAAACACTTGCTGTCCTCATCAGTTCTTCTTACTTCTCCTCCCCTCGTGCTTCCTGACTGCTGCAGTTTGCTTTTTTTGAATGAAGTCCCTTATAGGAGCTTCAAAGGGGAGGTGCACAGGAGTCAGGAAGGGGAGGGAGCGTTGCCTTCCAGTCTTTCAGGTTAAAATTGCAAACACACACATATGCATACACATTGAAAAAGCAAAGCAAGGAGGGAAATCAATAGCTCTGGTCAAAACTCATTTTCAAATCTTAACGAAGCTTGTGATTAGTAGAGCCCCACAGAAACCACTGTTTCCAGTCTTGATCTGACCCTTAAATGTCAGCCCTGCAGAATCATAGAAAATTAGGGGTAAGAAGGACTTCCAGATGCCACCTAATCTATCCCTGTGTCAAACAGCCCCATAAGCATGAGATTCACCAGTAACAGGAAATGCCAGCTCCTTTTTATGGTTTGGCGCTGTTTGGACTGGAAAAAAATGCAATGGACAGAACTTGCTTTCTTTACTGAATTTCCCCCACCCCTGAAAGCCGGTGTGTCCTTGGATCTCCAACATGAGCAGGGCTGATCCCAAACTCAGACCCTCCTCATCGTTAGCTCTGCCAGTGGGGTTCAGCATCTTTCCCCCTACGTTCAAAAGGGGTGGGGGAGAGTTGGGAGGGATGATCACGGGGAAGGAGTAAATTTAGTCAAGTATAATCTTGTCTCCAAAATTAGTGGTTTTGAGGTTGGTTTGTTTTGTTTTTTTTTTTAAAAACCTGTATTTCACGGAATTACACCTTACCACCACAGTCAATAAATAAGTGGTGATGGGGTGGGAGGGTGGAGGACCAGGCAGGGGTAGGTGGGGATATGAGAATGTGAGAGAGAGGAAATGAGGAAAATAAGCTCTAGCCACCTGAGCTCATTTCTGAAGGTGGACGGAACTGGTGATTAGCAAAGTCTGACTTAACCGCTATTACCATCTCCTCCCCAGCTCGCGATGTAAATGTCAGCTTCCTGCAGCAGCGAGAGGACCACTAATGGCTGCGGCACAGTGAGGAGGGGCAAGGAACTTCCAAATGAGCTTGACATTTTCTTAACCTGAAACAAACGGAGGCTGTGAAAGGCCAGGGAAGGAACCCATTGGAGTGACTGAGAGGGCTGTAAATGAAGCGCAAGACCTCGCTTAAACACAGCCATTTGTAATGGGCTGCTGAGCGGTGACAGAGGGCGAGTTGTGGGAGTCGGCATCAGGAGGGGGTGCCAAGAGGGTGGGTGGATGAGCAGATGTGTTCACACTCCCTTTTGGCAAAGAGGATAATAACATTTGCCTTCTTTAAAGGGAATACTGATGAATAGTTAGTAAGCCTGGGCTGGGCTGCTTTCCACAGGCTCACTATCTTCTCTGAGGACTTTTCTTATGGGAGGATTTGAGAAAGAGGACCTCTAAGCTAAATAAAACAGCTACGCAGCAGGAATCACTCCCTTTCTTGCAAAACTCAAAATTCAAATAAATTTTTCATCCTGTTCAGGGCAAATATGAGATCTCAAAATGTTATGGACTGAACTGAGGTGGGGGAGCACAACGAATAGGTTCCCTCAGATAAGTCAATATATTGATGATCAGCACAGTCCCCTAGGACACGGCAAATGCAGATTCAAGTCTTTGCTTCAGCCTGGTTCAGAGCAAGGCTGGTCACTCTTTGGGTGACAGTCCTTTGTACCTCACCACCATGACTCAGTTCTGCACCTCTCTGCCCATTAGACTTGTCCCAGTTAGGAATTCAAGTAGCCTGGCTCATTCCCTCAGAAAGAACCAATGTCAACCCATAAGCATTTCCTAATTAAAATCCATTTCAGAGAAATAAGGGCATAATAAAGGATCTGTGGTGCTGTGTCAGACCAAAGGTTCTTTTCCCCCAGCCTCAGAGAGCAGACTGCAAAGCTTCAGAGAGGGTCTAAGATCAGGACACACAAAGTATGACCCTTTCCATCAGCAAGTTTCCAAAAGTTACATCTCTAACCACATGTAGTTTGTGCCACTGGAAGAATACTTGGGTCTGAGGTGATTTGAATTTGAGGTGCACCTCAAGCTACTAAGACTCCTGGAGCCTTCCTTAAACCAACACACAGTCACCACATTATTTTTCCTGCACAAAGGTACGTGCATGGTTTTGAAAAAGCTGCTTATTACAGTTCAATGGAGAGGGATAGACCATATTTTATTGCAGATCTGCTTGTAAGGTTCATTATTGATTTTCATGTACCTGTGCCAAGAGGCAACAACAGACACAGTTTTTTAAAGAGAAGGAAGGAAGATTAAATATACTCAATCCTTGTCACCTTAGCAAACATTTATCCATCCGGTTGTATGTGATGAGAAGTTTCTATTCCAAAGAAGGAATTAAATTTTAATAGGACAGAAACATGTTTGTAGGGTTATCACGGCCCAGGATTGGAACAGACTACAGCACTGCAGGGAAACACCAGAGGCTGCTGACAGAAGAAAACCAGAAGGTGATAATTCACGCCCAAAACAACTGATAGTAGGGAAGTAGGTGATGCAGGACAGGAGTGATGTGGAGTGTGCTAGCCACCCACAGCAGAGAAATTCCCTGCTCAGAGCAGCCCTCAGCATGGCCCTGGCTTTAGTTACCGCTCACAAAGGTGATGCCAAAGTTACAATGAAAGTCAGAAAATCTTAGTACAGGCAACAAGGTGTATACTCACTGCCACAGGCTTCCCCAGCAGCAGGACTGTGCTTACAAGGAAGTCTCTTCCTTTCTTTGCAGACAGGCTTTGCTCCAGCCAGGGAATGTTAAACCCTTCCAGGTAACACCAGCCAAGCTCCCTGCTAACGGGAAGAATAATAATCTCCTTGCATGGATGGAGAGAGACGAGAACTGCAGGTGAAACCTTTGCTGGGCTCTTCAGGTTACAGCCCAGAGCCTTCAGCACCAGAGCGAAGTAGGGGATAGAAGAAAAGTTAATGAACTGGACCAGTGGAGGTTGGCAAATGGTTTGGGCAACTCACACCACCTCAGCTGTGTTCAGTACCACGGAACGAGCACAGCGGAGGTTGCTGCTCTCCCAAGGTCCTCTCCATGCTCCAACGAGGAACTCACTCCACCTTCTGCCCTTTAGTGCCTCCGCAGCTTCTTACTTCCAGTCATTACCAGCCACAGTGTGGATTTAATGAGGCCAGATTTCACTGGATGAAATAAATGCAGGTCCCCAAACCCTCTAAACCAAAGCTAATGAAAAATATATGCTCCCTCACTCCTGCTCTCATTTTCACATCCTGCAAATTATCTGTGCTAATGCACGCAACTCTCTGCTCCTCCGTGGCTTCAGATGTTGAACTTTGAGTCTTTGTCACATCAGCCAGCACCAAGTAATTCTGTACAGAAGTCTGACATTTCCAGTTGAAAAAAAATAAATTGATTAAAATTCAACAGGCATGTAGTGTTCAGCTTTTAAAGGTCGGCAAATCTAAGGAACTATCAACTGTAAAATAATTCAGCATTTAGAAGGGAGGGGCACCTGGGGGGTGTCCTAGGAAGAGGGGGGGGTGAGGGGTGCACAGAGTGTGATCATTTACTACCTGCATTTTGCTGTCGAGAACATAATTACAGGTAATTTAATTATATAGTGGAAAGGGTCCATCTTCCTGAGCATCACAACTAGATTTTGCTTTGGGGCCCTGAGCAGACATGGGGAGGGGACTCTGACAGTGACCAGGTGTTCCTATGGGTCTGCAAAGGGACCTTGGAGAATGAAGATGGGTGAGGTTGTTTCTGCTGCTTCTCACGTTGGAGACTGGATCAGAAGACTTTCAGTCGTCCAGTAGAAGGAAGAAGGATTAGGCTGTTGGTGCAAGAAGTTCCCCACTGGGAGAACTGCTTTCACATGGGAAGGATCAATTTAGCCAGGAACAGGTCCTGTTTGTCTGTTTGTCTGTTTGTCGCTCTCGTCTGTTTGGTCCTGTGTGTCTCCTGTGACATCTCTGTTACTAAGAGACTCCACTGAATATGGAAGCAAAGATGGATAAGCACAGCTCCATGAATAAGTTGCAGAGATGGGAATGGATCCCAAAGGAAAGGAGGACAGGGTTTCAAGAGCTGCCTTATCCATCTCACATCACACAAGTCTTACCAAGACCCAAATCCCACATCTTGAAGTTCCTCCAGTTCTGCCACTTGCATTTTACTTTTTGAGGTCTGCACTACCCAGTTTTGAGCAAGACCAAATTAGACAAACAGAAAGCAAAGCCCCTTTGCACCAACCATGATGAACAACCAAAATTTACATGAACAAGAAACCTGGAGACAGAAATCTTCAGCCTGAGCCTTCTTTGGCAGGTTACAAGTTACTGATTGGGACACTCCCTTCCCTTGCTTGCATGTATAAATCATGTTACTTAATGCATGGCTCCTCCTCTTCCTTCTACTATACACCACTCACTTAGTATAATCTTTGTTTTGCACACCCTTTGGTGCATGAACTTGAGACCATCTCTTTCCAGTCTGGAGCATGTTTGGTTTTACTGTCCTTTTCAGTCATCCCATGGGAAACATCTCCTAGACCTTAGTGGCAGAGAGAGCAGATAAGGGTTAGAGCCCACCTGAGTGGGGTTTGGGGCAGTGACTTGAGGACAGTGGGGGTTTGGCCTCCTGCTGGCTTTCCAACCCATAGTTTAGCAGGACGCAGGCAATCCAATCCTCTGATCATCTTTCCCAAGGCCAGAATCACAGTTGTACAACCCAACTGTGACCACTACAGGTCTCTGAAAGGAGAATCCTTAGCTCCTCAGAGGCTGGCACAAGGAGAGAAAGAGTGAGCAAGGCATCTCCTCCATCCTTAGCCCTCAGTACCCCCAAATATCAGAGCACAATGGGCATGTCTTTGTTATTCCTCGTAATATCAAATTCTCCCCTTGCTCACCCAGGTGCCCTGGAAGCAGTTTTAGTGGGGACAGGACCACTGTGACTGAAAGGAAAAACATGGTCCATGAAGTTGCTGGTGAATCGTGTTCTCCAGGCTAGAGACCACCAGAAGGACTCAGCTCCCAGGAGCAAAAATATCGAAGGAGAGCAAGGTGAATCCTACTGCAAGGTAGCTGTAGGAGGCTTCTTCAGGGGAAACTGTGTCTCAGCAACAGGCCAAATCAGCCTTGAAAAATTTAAATAAGGGGGAAAAAAAGAGAAAGAAAAGGGCCAGTGGGCACATTCCCATTGTGCTATTGCCCAAATGCTGCTCTGTACCAGTACAAAGGAGAGGCAGAGGAAAGGGAATGCTCTGGCTTCTTCATTTAAAATGCTTCCAGACTAGTCTTTGCTAACTCAGCTCCATCCCTGTCTTGCCTTATCTCATGAGGAATCCACTACAGCACATCACTGCAAGCTGCTGCTAAGCTTTTGCTCTCACTGGCACATCACTGGAAAAGTCCCCCTGCCCTTCACCCCTCCCAGCGAGTCCTTTTTGCAAGCTGTGGGACACCACATCCCTACACTACCTCCACCAGAGGGATTAAGGTCATTCATCTCCACATACCAGACCTTGACCTCCCTTCTCCAAGACCAAGAACAGCCAGACATAGTCTCCAGTGCACTACACACTTACCCTGGATCACGGTGGATCAAGCCCACCACCACCAGACTGCATGGGCATCTTCCCATGTCGTCAAGATGCTCCAGAACCTAACCCTTCTGGCAGGAAACCCCTGTGGCCTGAAGCCTGTGCCAGGGAAAGCACAGAGGAACCCCTGCAGCTCCACAGCCCATCAGTGTGGAGCTTGCAAAGCCTGGACCTGGGGGAAGGTGGGTGAGCAGGACTTGCTGATGGGCAACATCCAGAGCTCACTTGAGAATTCAAGGCAGACAGACTCTGCCTCCTTCCCCCACCTGCTGATACACAGCAGCCAAATTGCACCATGTTGATTATTCAAGAGTGGACTCTTAACAGCTCTAATCAGTTGATAATCCAATAACACACTCAGCTGAGCTGCACTCTCAGCTCCCAGGTCTCTGACGCCGAGAGAACATTTACGGCTGCGTCGTGTTGATAATAACTGCCCAGCGGTCAGAAGGAAAGCACAAGCAAATGACTCCCCACTCGCTGCCACCTCCTGCTCCTCAGCCAGGTCAGAGACAGGCAGACCCTTCTTCCCCATCTCCCCCCAGCCTTCCCCTGGCCCCTGTAGCCCTGCAATGGGAGAACAACACGGCACAGCCGGCTGCTGGTGGGGTCCTGTCTTTCACCTCACATGCAGCTGCACAACAGCTCAGCTCCTAGGATACTCAGGAAAATAAGTTGCCTGTTCTCTTGAGCTACCCCCCTGGCAAAACTGCTTTAAATGTAATAAATAAAAAGGGAAGCATCAAATCCATCATTTTGAGGGCTTTTGAAATGCAAGATGCCAGGGACCAGCCAGCACAGCCTCAGGCCTTTTCAGTTCTCCAACACTTCAGCGCAAACTGTGAGCATTCAGCCTGGGTGGCCTGGAGCCAGCAGGCAGGGAGAGACATTAAATGCAGAAATATCCCTTCCTCCGCACCACCCCAGCCTTCCATCCCCAACCCCATCCCGAAGCAGGCAGAAAACCATTCACACCTGCTTCTCACTGCTTTCACAGCCTCATTTCTCAGCTAGAGGCTGGCTGAGGCTCCTGGCAAAGTCCTCTCTTCCCCTCACCTTCCACTCAACCATTTTTTTTTTTATTTTTTTTTTTTNCTTGTCCACCCAAGCCCTTCTCTGGGTCTTTGCTGCATGTTTCCCCGTGCATTGAAACAAATCGTTGCAGCTGGGTGTGCATGTGGAAGTGCTTGCACGTCTGCAAGAGCTGGGTGTCTATTCCCTGAAGCTCTTTACTTGGTAGATTAAGAGAGAGACAAAAGGGTGTGGAGAAAGCTGCATCCCTACTCTAACCCTTTCTTGGGTACGGGAATAAAAAAAAAGTGCAACAAAATAACCCAAAGAGAGAGACCTGTGCCAGGTGTCTGGCTCTCATAGTGCCCGAATGTCTCCAAGTGGTTATTTTTCGTGAGCATCCTCATGGAGCAGGAAAACGTGTTGCACCTATTAAGATGCTTGGATCTAATGAAAATTAAAATGGAGTCGTTGTTCTAGACCTGGCATCCTCTGCGTCCAGGGGCTTGTGGGCACCACGCACCCAGGATCCCCATGCTCCCCATGGGTTTACCTTATTCTTTTCTCTCCTGGTGCAAAACTTCTTCCACCTCAAACCCCAAGGTGGGGCACACTGGCCTGCTCTTCTTCCCCTTTCTCCTCCTCCTGGGATGCTGCTGGTTGCCATGGCAATGCTGGCAGCCAACCTCACACACCCCCAGTTGCCCATCCTCAGCCTCCTGCAGCCACCCAGGAGGTTTACCAGGGGGGCTGTGGAGGGAACAGTCTCTCCCCAAAGCACAGACCATCATGGACCTGCCCTGCTCCACCCCTTCCACCTCTGTCTAGAAGCCAGCTTGCTCCCATCTGTGCTTTCCCCTGGCTGGCTCCAGCTTCTCCCCTTCCCTGCAGACCCCCAGTTACTCCTGGGTGTCATCGCCTCTTACCCTTCAATGCTCAGGGCTGCAAAACCATCAGCATTCACGGCCGTGGGAGCAGGACACGCACATCCTGATGCAATAGGAATGCAGGGACCAAGAGAAAAAGCCCATTAAAATCCGGAGCCCAGATCTTCTGGCCTGCACAGCACGTGCAGCAGAGGAGTCCAGTGTTTCCTGTTGTGCTGCTTATTTTGGGTAGAGCTCGGATCCTAATAGATTGTGATATCCCCAGTGGGGCTCTTCTGCTCTATTGTGTGTGTAATCCCCTCTGTAAAAACCAGTCCTGCCTGATTTTATGCTTAGGCGAGAGGCTAGAGAACCCCCAGGGACACTAGGATTCTCTACAGAAGAATCTGGGAAGAGCTGGGTTTCTGGAGCTGAAAACAAAGTGAAGTGCCACTGGCTCTTCCCTGCTTTGCAAAAATCTTCACAGCAATAATGATGCATGCGGGAAGGGGAATGGGGGGGAGGCTGGGGCTGGGGCCACTGCAGATGTGTCTGGGAGACATCCTGTCTGGTGGAGCGAGGAGTGAAGAGCAGAGGAGCTCATACAGCATATGGTAGAGGCTCTTGCAAATTGCAGCTGGCTGTACCCCAGCTCCATGAGTTGGGGCCGGATGCGACCACCCCACCGGGGGAGTCGAGGTCCTGGCCATTCACCCCTCTCCAGTCCTTTCCAATTTCATGTTAATTGGGCCAACACACAGCAATTTAATGTGATCCCACTGGGCCACAGAAGGTCCACGCAGGCCCTGACCAGCCTCATTTCACGCTCAGGGCTAATCCACACAGATACAGGGAACTGCCTTCACCCCCCCCCCCCCCCCCGGCCCACC
>VXBJ01004488.1:20020-33717 GCA_013400055.1 Nycticryphes semicollaris
CCCAGGACACCCTTCCTGAGACTGATCCACAGGAACAGGACCTGAGGGAAGGGAAAAGACCCATCCATGCATCAAGACCAGCCCCTGCCCAGGTGATTCCCTGAACCAAAGCCTTTGATCCCCTTTTCTGGGGGCTCTGGAGGTGTTTTTAGGCAGAACATAAGGGGTGAGGACGGGCAGAGGACATCCAGACAGCACAAGAGTTGGGTACATGGACTGATGGGCTGGAGGAAAGCTCTCATCATGGCACTTCAATATTTCCAGGGGTTCTTCAGCCCCTTCTCCACACGTGGCCCTTAGTCTCTTTGGTACATTCACTCCACAGCCTTGACGAGGAGGAACCTAATTAGCGGAAACAGCTTCCAGCAGAAACCACTGGGCTGAGACTCCCAGCTCATTTCACATATCGCTGGACCCTGCAAAGCCATGGCTTAGTAATGGGCTTTCTGGCAGGCTTGGACGGGAGCCGGCAGCCCTGAGCCAAACGCAGGGTGATCTGTCACGGTCCCCTGCACGTCCCACCCCATCCCAAATCCCACTCTTCTGTGCCATGGGCATACCCGTTGGGAAGAGGGGATGAAGCACAGCGGTTACTCCTGGAGCTTTGCAGAGATCCTGCAGGCACAGAGCGCCCAGTGAGGAGTTTCTTTGCTGATTTTCCAGAGTGCTTGAGGAATAAAGCCCCTCTCTTCATGGCGGTCATTTCAGCTGAGCACTCTTTGGGGTATATTTGATTTGAGCTGCAATAATCAGGTGTAGCCCTGTCCTCAGCAGGCAGCAGCTCTTCATCAGGAGAGTTTCTGCTGTGAGTAATAAAAGGTGAGCAGGAATCGCCCCACGTTTGCTGCCTCCTGCCACCGTGCATTGCTCACTGAGAATGGGGCTGGGGAGGGCGGTGCTGGCGGGGGGACACTGGCCGGTTTGGGGCAGAAAACATGGAAGAAGAGAGCGCCAGCATGTCCGAGATCAGGCAGCAGTGTGATTTTGGGATAATACCTCAAACATCTGGGCAGCACCTGACAGAACGGGGACCCAACCATCCTCCTGTGCCAGTAGTGTCCCTGCTGCCACCTGCTGCAGCCAGGAGCCCTGCGGGGACTCCCTGGCTGTCACCTGCCAGGATCGAGCCCTCTCCTGGGCTGGGGTTTGGCATGTCCTGACCCGCTGGCACCGCCGTGCTCCGCTCCTCTGCCCGCAGCCAGGGTTCCTAAACCCGTCTTGATGTCGCATCCCCGCGCTGCTGCTTCTGCCCCCTCCTTCCTGTCATTCAGTGACATAATGGAATCAAATTAAATCCCCATTTACCAGTTTTATTGCCTATTATTTATAATACTCCAGCTCCAAAGTGCTGTTTTATAGAGTGCTTAAGCTGCCATTGCTGGATAGAGTTTGCCATAAATGTCTCCACATGCACAGAACATAATGTCCTCACGTTGTGCAGGAAAAGGGAAGAGATTATTCTCAATTATTTCATATAGTCTGTTTTATTGTCTTATTGTAATAAACTGTCATACCCTACAACACTTTAAAATCAATAGTTTGCATTAAAAGTAATGAAAAGTAGTTATTAATCCCACTTAGTTCTTCCGCTCTTCTGCTCACCGCAAGGTCCTGGAACAGGGAGCGGGTGATAATTATTCATTTCCGATCAATAGGAACATTTCCCAGCGCTCCTGTGTGTATCGCTGCTCCTGCAGCTGTGCAAGCTGATGGTGATGGAGGGCAGGGGTGCAGGCTGGGGGGGGTGGGGAGAAAGGCCTCAGCCGTGCCTCAGTTTCCCCCCATCGCCCTTGCCTGTGGGAGTTTAAATGCAAATGGAGCGGGGGGGTTGTTTAGCTTCGTTTTGCCTCCCTGAGAGCTGCCAGATTTATGGCATGTGAGGGTTTGGGTTTTTCTTTCAAATGCAGAAATCAGATATGTGGTATTGGCCCATGGCAGTAGGTTTGTGCATCACTGGAGTAATTCAGCTGACGTCAGGCTCTTCTCTTTGCCCAAGCTGTGTCCCCTGGATGCTGGAGCAGCAGAGACCGAGTCATTGCCAGGCATTCCTGCAACACCCATGGCTGCTGTCTCATGGCATCTCAGGGGATATCAAGGCCCCCCATCACAGGGTTCTCTGAATAGATGCAGCCGATTCTCTGCAGCCCCAAATGGACTCCAGCAGGACGGGATGTGGTGGGGTGTCCTCTCACTTACTGCTCATATTACTAAATCTGTATGTGTCAGGACATGAAGGGAACCTGTGTTTAGGGCTCTGTGTTCATGCCTACATGTGATACCAAAGACCTTGTAAAGATTTAGGAGGAGCCTGGACCCTGGAAATGTGGAAACTGCAAGCCTGAAGCCGACCCAGTTTCCCTCCAGCAGGAAGAAGCATCCAAAACGCCACCACCAGCTGTTTCCAAACCTAGTCTTTATGTCTCCCCAGCATGCCACCCCCTGGAAATCCCCCCAAAATCTTGGATTTATGCATAGCTCTGAGGCATTCACCTTATCTTCTGCAGGAACAATCCAACATCCTCCATCCATGGTGCAGGCCGGACCTTGGTGCTCCCGCAGCAACACACCTCTTGCATGGCTCCAGGAGATGTAGCAGCCAGGGGAGGCAGATCTGAGCAGAGAGTTATGATTTTGTTGGTACTCATGGGCAGGGCATGGTGATTGTAGAAGAAAGGTGAGCTGGATTCCAGCTTTTTTTGGGATCCTGAGGTGAAGTCTGCAAATTTCCTGCTAGCTGGGCAAGATGAACCAAAGTTGACCTTGTTCACATCTCTCGTCTTTGCTTCACGACTCTTCATACTATCTGGGACATGGGAGTTCCTCCCTGGATGTTGTCCAGCGTTGCCACAATGTGACATGTAAAGTGTAGTGCGTGTTGGGACTTTGGTAAAGCAAAACATGCCTTTCCCAAGGACATACTTTTACGTTCACCACTCACTCCAGACATGGTAAAGTGCATCAAAATGCAAATTGTGTACATTTTCCAAAAACTTGACTTGTGCTAAACCTTTATGATGGGGGCATGGTGGAGGCAGAGCTCTGTGCCGCTCCACATCCTCAAGGAGGAGGCAGGAACAGTTATCCCTGTGCTCTGTACCGAAGTGTGGAGAGGAGAATTGACTGATGCAGGAGTTGAGGCCAGGAACACGAGCCTGGGCACCTTCCAGGTATGTCCTGGAGTGTCCTGCTCCAGGCTGGGACCTGTACTGATACGCAGGGCAAAGCTGGGAATAGCTGCTGAGCAAGGCTGAATTTCAACTGGGAAAGGATGGGGAGAGCAAACAACAGGATTAAGAGGCATGTTGAGCATCAGGTCCATTCTTTTATTATTATTTTTAATCATATTTCCAATACTATCTTTTTCAGTGGGAAAACCCAGCTGGTTGCTTGGATTGACTCTGTCTCTGATTCAATACAGTTGTAATGAAAAGAGTCCACCAGGACATTAATTGTCATGATAAACATCAAAATCACCCATCCACCTGCACGCACGCAGCTCCACGGCAGGCCCATTGTATCAATATCAGAGCAGCGTTTCCTCACCGCCATTGTCTGCAATAACTGAGAAATAGAACAAAATACTAGTACAACCCAGAAGGAGTTATCAGTGCCTGATCAGATCTCAAAAGAATTATTATTTTTTTTTATTTTTAATAAAGTCCATCTTCCCTCCTGCTTGTCAGAAGCACTTTGCTTTAAATGTTGTATGAGCCGAAGCAGGAATTACCTGTGTCTGTATTCACTCAGGGAAGAAGATGTCACCAGGCGCTTCCGCTCCTTCCATCTAAAGATCTCAAAGCAGTGAGGAGCATCCTTACTCCAGCCAAGTGGCTCTATTTTTGTAGGCATTGCTCTGTGAGCCCCAAGAGCCGCAAGCAGCAGGACCACAAGTGGGAGCAGCTCCTGGAACTCGGCAGAGCTGACTCTGATCCAAAAAGAGCAAGGGAGAAGCCAAGGGAGGAATAACATTAAACCACTAGAGCATTGACTTCCAAGAAAGGTGAAACATCCTCTGTGCACACTGCTTCTCATCCGCTGTCAAGTACCGATAGAGGTGTCTAATTTAGGGGCTGCTTTCATTTGATGGTACCATTCTAAGTGATGCCCCTAATTTCTGTATGTCTCTGACAGAGCCAGGAATAACCCCTCCCCCCTAAAATCAATAACCCTTTCTTTCTCTGCAGGCATTCCAGGAAGGGGACAGGGGGACAGCCAGGCACAACAGGGAGCTCTACCAATGCTGTTTCAACCTTGTTCTTTAATGGTTGACCCAACCATCCCTCACCTCTGCCTGCTTTTCCCACACCCTCCCACACTGGCAGCTCATTTCCCAAGTGTCAGTGAATGACAGCCCATCTATGCCCCCAGGCCCCTTTCCCTGTCCCTAGATGAAGCACCCTGGCATGTGCATGCACCCTGCGTGTGGTGCATAGAGGATACGGGGGGGCTTTTCTGCCCAGGGCCAGGGTCTGGGGGAGAAGATGAGGAAGGTGGTCCAACTTGCCATGCAGGAGCCTCAGCAGGGTGCCAAGACCCGAGTGTTTATCTGAAGGGAGAGGAGGGAGGGATGGCAGTCACTGTCCTGGCAGCTCAGTGAGATGGGTGGGAAGGATGGATCTTTTTTCCTACCTAGATGATAGGGCTTTAATCTGGCTTTGACATTATCTGAAATTAAAATCGAACCTGACACACGGACAGTGGCAGAAATGAATTACACCTCTCCTGCTGGTAGATAATCCCCTTCTAATTCCCCCTCTTATTCAGATGGGAGATAGTTTAAGAAAAGAGAAGGCAAGAAACATTTTCCCTCTCCCCCTTTGCAGGTGGCAGCTCTTCCAAAACCTCTCCCTGGCGCAGCCCTCCCACGGGGCGTATCTGCTGCTCCCAGGGCCACACCACGTCAGGTCACCCAGCAAACTTCCCACGATGAACAGCACCCTCGTCACCTCCTTGCACTGATAGAGCCCGTCTCAAGACCAGGCCAGAGGAGCTGAGAGTGCAAAAGGGAACAAAGAAACAAAAAACCTGAATCCTGGAACAAAGAATCACAGAATGAGGACATAAGCGCTAACACACAGCAGCTTTGTGTCTTCTTACCTACCTTTCCCCACCTCTCAGCTGTGGGTCTGTCTTGCACCTCATAATTTTTTCATTTCCTGGATTACTGTGGCTGTGCTGGATGGGAGGGTTCTCTCTCTCGCCCTTCCCTTCCCCATAATTTCTTGACTCTTATGCCAGTTTCAGCCAATTGAAGAGAGGAGCTAATGCAAAGCTATCATGTTCTTACAGGTTGCATAAGAAATAGGTGGCCAAGTAGAGGAAAGAGATAGGAACATTTTTAGGCATGAGAAAGGTCCAACTTGCCATGCAGGAGCCTCAGCAGGCAGCACCACAGGAAACCTGGCTTTGTCTGTCCTGCTACCCACATGAGGAATGGCTCACTATACCCCTGTGCCATCCACCAAGGTATTTGTACCTTCATCAACAGCCATGAGCCCAAGGCACCAAAAAGACTCAAAGGTCTCCAAGGACAGAATCAAGTGCTGACCTTGGCAAGCTGAACTTCTCAAGGACAGCGATGCCAGCCATCTCCCCTCCCAGTGCTCTGCCACCTTGTGTAGGTGACACCACCACGGCGAGGTGGCCCCTGCACTCTTCATGCATCCTTGATAAGCACAGGTGAACCTTCACTGTTCCCAGGCAGCTTGGTGTCCCCACAGGAGCTATTGCAAGATGTGTTGGCTTTTGAGCCCCTTCACACTCCTCCTCATGTGAAATTGTTTCTATCATCCCCTCTTTTCGCTGTCTCTGGAAATCTGTTGCCTTGGAGAGAGGTCACAGAAGTTGGTGTTTGCCCTTATTTCTTCGCATCTCCTCTGTGTCATTGTCCCCCTCATCAGAATCCCCCTAGTTGCTCTTGCCTCAGTGTCCCCATGCCCTACAGTTGACCCTGTCAACCGCTCCCCCCTTCCCACTAGTGCACGTCTGCCAAGCAGTTGCAGACAGAGGGTCCGAAAGCCTCATCTCCCAAAATAGCAAAGCTGAGAGAGCTGGGAGTACACTCAGAGAAAAGTGGGATGGCAGTGGGGATGCTGTTACCCTTTGGCCCATCACTGCATCTCCAGAAGGACAGCAGGGCATGGAAGTGAGGAGAGATGAGACCGATGAACTGTTTGCTTCTCGGTCACAGGTTCAAACCCATCTCAGAGCAGTATTGACTGAAAGCAGGGGAAAGTCAGTGCTTCTAATGGCTCTACAGCATCTCTCCCACTCTCAGCCAGTCTGTGGTGAGCACATACACATTCAACGCTTCCACCACAAATGGCCATTTCAGCCGAGGAGATCATTAAGGGCAGCAAGATGTCATCACTGTCCCCACAGGTGAATACAAGCTTGTGGTGGGTGCACCAGGGCAGTTTGGCTTGATGGGGTGAAGAGTCCTATTTAATGTGGGGTTTTTGTCTCCCTGATGAAAGTTTCTGCACAGAAAGAAATTATTTATGGAGCCACCCCCGCCCCTCCCCCGACTGAACCCCGCTCCTTCATCCACGCTTTCCTCTTCCCCAGGTCTAATGCACTCCCTGACCATGAGGGAGTGTGGGTAAAATCAGCGAGGAATCTGCAGCACAATTCAATTTCAGAGCCATTCCAGCCAATAATGGCTCTAAACAAAATCTAATGTGTATTTCACATAGTAATATCACCTTAATTACATTTTTTGGGACAGTCTTTTCTCTCTTGGTCTCTCCACCCTCCAGCCCCAATAAGCATATCTAAAACTAGAGAAAGAAAGTAATCCGTTTCTTAAAATATCACAAGGGATGGGAGGGAAATTGCAGGAAGAATAGATGAAAATTGCAGGGAATTTTGCCCTTTTTGTGGAGCAGCATTCTCAGCGTCACCTTTGCATGCCGAGTAATTGATGTTCCATGGAAGTCTTAGAGGCCTCTTTTTTCCCAATTTACTTTTTGAATTTTAAATTACTTTCATGCCAGTCAGCTGGACCTGCACATTGAAACCTCCTGTGTTATCCTCAGAATAAGCAGAGAAAAGAGACAGCAGACCTGAGTCCCAAAACACCTGTGCTACCTCTACACCTTAGTCCCATCGTGTCAACATTGATGCTTATCCGTTCTCACCTATCCTAGAAATGGTTAGGTCACACTGCCCCATGTACCTCTTCGATGTGATCTTCTCATGGAAACATAGATCCTAAGGCCAAAGGGACAACCTGGTTTGACCTCTGGTATAAGAGGCCATGGGACTTTCCTGCATCCATACCTGTTTGGAGGATAAATTTTGCGGAAAAGAAATCCAGTCCTGATGGACAGGGGGAAAAGTCAAGGACTGGAGAGCATTGTCTTCTACCCCTGCACCGTGGAAAGGAGTCAAACATTGCAACAGGTATCTAATGTAGCTTTGTCATGGCATCTCCCTCAGTGACACACCAGCATCTGACCAGAGAGCACGGGCACAGCTACATTCAAGCCTTTCACCAGGCACTTCATACCCCTTTGGGGTATGAAACCCTGAGACAAAAATGGAGCGCTGGGTGGGACACCAACGCAGACCTCTGCGTTGCAAGTCCCCAGCATCTGAGCTGCAAGATGCCACTCCTTTAGCAAAAGCTGTCACAGGTTCAGCAGCAGCTCGGTGGGACGCAGACAGCGCAGCGAGGGGGTACGGGTTACAAGTGCACCTTCTGTTGGAACAGCTGATCCCATCCATGGTGGCAGGGAGACGGCTCATGACACCTGTTGGGTGAGCGCTGGAAGGAGCAGCGTTTGCCAGCAGCTGCTACACGCCGGCTATTTTCATAACACGGACACAAGTTGTAATCTTGAGTGAGATTCCCAGCAAGAGGCTAACTGGGAGGCTGTAGCTAACAACACACGCAGCTGCGGCTTCCCAAGCAAGAGCTGAGCCAAGAGCAAGAAGCCATTAGAAGGTAATAGTGTGAGAACACTAATGGCCTAGAGCCAGATTTGAATTAACAGTGCAGGAGAAAAGAAGCCTATCAACACTCCTTAGTTTCCCCTCCGGTTTGTTAGAGGATTGCAGTGCTGTCAGAGAACTGGAAGAAAAAGGTGCCGTAGCCTGTCAAGGCTTCTGCCCCCAACGCATTAACCTCTGCTCAGAAGATCCTCTGCTCATGGGTCTTCTGGGCTGGGAGGGGCTAATGAAGAGAGGCACTGAACGGTGGACCTAAAAATTAAAGACCATTAGGGCTTCCCATACGTATTTACAGGCAACCTCAAAGCGTATCGTGTCACAAAGACATACGAGTGACTCAGACTGAAAGTAGGTTCTGCTTTATTCTCCCCGTCTGAATTACTCAAACTGAAAGCAATTACCCACAGAGTTTGCAAGAGAGCCTGTGCAAACAGCAGTGACAGATGACCATGCGATGGAGTGCGTTCCCTGAGACCTCCTCCAGCGTGCACCTGAGTCAGCATCGAACACAGCAGGAGTCTGATCTCCTTTGTGATGGCACACAGGAGCTGCTTTTATGTGTGTTTTTTCCTTTCCATCTCCAACACACCTTTCAATACACTGTTCACTCTATGCCCTCTTCCCCTGGCCTCCAAAGCCTTCTCCTCCTCTTTCTGCCCTGGCAGCCCATGTCACACAGCAGCAGGGACAGCAGGGTGTTGGAGAGCCCCACACAGAACCCCGATGGTCCTAGTTCTGGAAGCAAAGCACAGTCAGCACGTCTCCTCCTTTCCAAATCCCTCTCCCCATCATCCTGGACCTGCCATCCCTTCACCGCCCGAGCCCTGAGTTCCCACAGCATCTCTGTGGCACATCTCAAAGGTGCCAGATATTTTCCAGCTGCTTTCCAGCGCAGCCCCTTCTGGATGTGACTCTCCAAGGCCACATACTGGCCACGTTCCCTTCCACAGATGTTTTCTCCCCCTCCTTCCCCTCCCCACAATAAATATGAGGTCTCTCTGCGATTCTGCATTCTGGTGTGACCGACAGCACTGGGGTGAAGCCACTTAGCACAGATGGCACATTATCCTTCCCAGCTGCTCCTAAGCGATGTAGGCCTTTTCTAGCTTCTTCGCTCTTCAGCCCTGGGCACCTCTTCCTCCATGCTGCTACTGGACTTCAGCGCCTGGATGAAACTGGATTCCAGTCCTGCTGGCTCCCAGTAACTCCCAGTGATGTCAGTAGGGGCTACATTCAGACTGAGAGGACAGTTCCCACTGAAGGTTTTCTTCTGGGAGGAGGAAGGGAGTTTCCATTCTCTAGCCTGTGCTTTCATCTTTTAGTTTCTCTCTCTCTTTTCAGAAGTTCTTCAACTTCTTCCTTCGATGGAGGGAGTTCATAGAGGTTGTCAGGGAGGACTACAGTCTTGTAAATACATGTGTGACGTCTTATATCACTTCTTTGAAAAATAGTTTTTTTCCCATCAAAACAAGTCAGTAAAACACTGAAAACATCTTCCACAGATGCCCTCAGGGCCCCCTTATTCTGCCTACTCTTAATGTTTCATCTCTGGCTGATGCTTTGTCTGTTTTGATCTGTTCTCCATCTACAATCAGTAGTTCCTCAACTAGTGGTCCCAATAGAACAGCACTTTCTGATGGCCTCAAATAGTTTTATTTATAGTTAAAACAGCCCTTCTCTTTCCACTCCAGCAGTGGTCCTCTTGTCATCATTTTACTTAGAGAAGGTGACTAGACCTCAAACTGAAGAGGGCTGATGAGAGGATAGATGCTCTGCTTCATGAAGGGATCCATCTACTGCCTCTGTTCCAATTAGGGAAGAAAGCCCAACATTTCAAAGTCTCCCAGGAAAGACAACTCCAGGTAGAGGTGCAGAGGGGCAGCCTCAGACAGACCAGAACTGAGGTCTGTTGATACCTGCTGAGGAGCTGGCCCTGAGAGTCTGCCATGGAGAAGCAACCTGGTGACTGGCCTGTCTGTATCCAGGAAGTGATCCTCTCAGCCACTGCTTTGTGCTCCATGGTTATCATGGCCCAGGGCCCTACTGTGTCAGGACATCAAAGGATGTGTCATCCACTGTGTCTTTCCTTTCCCAGTGCTGGGTCCTTCACAGAGCCCTGGTCTGTCCTGGCCATTAGCTCTTCCTCCTGAACCTACATCTAACCCTCTGCAGCACATGGTGCTGATGGCTCCCTGGTGTGTGCTTGTGCCAAGCATGAAATAGCTTTGCTCAATACCCTTTGCTCACGTTTTCAGACTCCCAGATGACGACAATGATGCCCTTGAGAGTTGGCTTCAAATAACCTTGTAAGACACAAAGTACGCACCATTCTTCCAGAGAGACTCTAACTCCCATCCCCTATATATTGTGGGTCAAAGCTCCAGTCAACATTTGCTCAGCTAAATGCAAACCTTGGGAAAACAATCAAGAAATGCCATTCATTATTGAGGGGGAACTGGGGAGTAGGTGGAAATTACTGGCAAAATGACTTGAAAGCCCTCCCGTTTTCTGAACATTTCTCTTTGGTTTCTTGCAGATTTAAAAGGTCGCTAGGAGCTAATGAACCTCAGATAGCAAAGCTGTCTCTTTTTTGTTTGTCATTTTGAGTTTTTCTGGTTGATTAAGATCCATGCTGGCAGTAAGGTATAAATTAGCAAGTTTCTGTGTGTACAGTGTGGTCGAGTTTCCTACCCTGAAAAATTGCTGAACTTACCAGAGAGAACTGTTAGTCCCAAGGATTAACAAGTCAGCTCTCAGCAGAGGACACTTCTGTGTAGTTTTGTTACCCACATTTCCTTTTTTATTCCTAGTCCCATAGGCTCTTGACAGCATCTACCAATATGATGCACCACAAGGTGCAAGATAAGCTGCACCACAAGGCAGGCTCATTCTAGGGCTACCATGTATTTGAGAATGGTAAAATGTGTCTTCTTTCTCCATCTGAGAACTTTATCTGGGGTGAATTTGAGAATATTATTTGGTTTTCTGCCTGGTCACCCACTTGGAGTAGCGACAAGAGAAGTCCATGGATCACCTCCATGGTCTGGGCGCAGTGAGTCCTGCACACATGACCCCTTTCTGTTCTCTGCTGTCCAGGTGCCTGGTGTGACATGGTGTGACCATTGCTTTGACACACTGACACTCCGGTTTCAAGCTGAAAAATAATGGAACCTGGAAAATTGTCTATTGTTTGCTCTGCAAAAAAAGTCCTGCCTGGTCAACCAGATGTGTACAGGACACACCGGTCTGCACATACTCTGCCCATGAAGGAGAAATATGCCACAGCAGAGCTGCTGAGTTACGGGTACCACTGGAGCACAGGAGGCTTCATGACTCCTGGATTTGTCAGATCCATTCTAGTTTGCATTCATGCTAGGAAATGCTAGTCAAAAGTATGTTGATATCCCTATTCACTACCAGGACTGATGACTCACATTAGTCCTATCACACTGGAGAGTCCTTGAAGGCCTATTCTCAGTAGAATCATGTCACTCCTCATACACCTCCAGCTCTAGACCCAAGCAACTATTGTAAAAATGGAGAAAAAAATACCTCACAAATTCCATTTTCCACCTACCTGCTCCTGCGCTCAACCTACTCGGAGCTAAAGGACAAACACATCATTGTTCTCCTTCCTTTAATCTCCCTGTTCAGGAGAGCTCAGGGCTGGCAGCACAGTGCTGAGCAACCCGCATTGTTTCTGCTGAAAAAGCTGGAGAAGCTGAAGGTACCTCAGCATTTGCTGAACATCAGACTCCTCCCAAGAGCTGTTGACTGAAGTGAGAACTTGCTGTTTCCACTCATACAACAAGTGAAATAACCCCAGGGAAAGAAATCTTTCTCGATGGAAGCTTTTCTGGCTGTTTTTACACCAACTGCCCCAATTTTGCAGGCACTTCAGAGGATCCTTCAGACATCCTGGCTGGCACTCATTGTTCTGTCTCTGTCAGATGCCCACTGCAGACCTAAGAGAATCCTAAGGCAAGTGAAAAGTGACCTTACAGACCCAGCCCAAAGTTTTTTTAAGGTTTAAGGACCCTGTTTCCACCAAACATCTTGGCTTAGGTCAGATCAGAGCTTGGTATGGCCCACACCCACCACCTCCGCTGGTAAGAACAATTTCAGACTCATATCAGAAGGCCTCATGCTCCTTTCCCACCAGTGCCACCCTGAATGGCCAGCACACCTTTGAGTGCACATGCAATGCTGTCGTAACCATGAATTGCCATCCACCCCACGTGTTAGAGAGCCTACCATTGACACACAGGAGAGGCACAACCAACATCTAGGCCAGAAAACCATGACCATCTTGCATATATCGACATTATACCACAAAGTATTGACTTTAATGGGCAGGGAAGGATGTCTTGAAGAGAAATACCGTGAGGAGTCCGAGTTCCCCTGTTAACCTTGGCATCTGTTAGCACATACTGGGAAGCCACCACCATGATGAGACTTTGCAGCCCACTCTGCACCTTTTGATGATGGTTCATGAAGATGCCCCTTATCTTCCTGGACAGCAATCAACCAACGTAAGGGTATGTTTTCTCTGCAGTCCAGGCACGACAGAGTCTGCCAAGGAGCCCAACACTGGGCACACAAACCCTGGAGCTTCTTTTGAAATTCTTGCCTCGCCAACTCAACACAGGCTTGAACTTCCAAAGCAGCAAATCCTTTTCCACCTAGTCCATCAACAGTGGCCTCAAGATTCTTGCCTATCCCTGCTGCGAGCAGACCTCTATGGAGTGGCATTACCTCACTGACTGCGACCCTTCCACTGAAATGCATCCCAGCTCCCGCAGGGAACGGGGAGCAGATGTTTAATCACACGTTGCAGCACAACAAAGTGGTGCAGACTGAGGAGTGAAGGCGGATGCCACACTCCAGTGAAGCTGCGGGATGGATTTCGGTAGACAGAATGCAATTATCCAAATCATAATTTACTCAAGACATAAATCTTTTGAAATAACAACAACATTTAGGAGATATGTAACATTATGCGTGTTCAAAGCACAAATGGTAATGTTTATGCCAAAAATGTTTGAACTTCCAATAATTAATAACAAGTGAGGAAATTGCATAGCTGAGAGGGGTTTTCTTTTTCCGGCTTTAATTCACAGGAGCAGCACCTATTTTTTTTCCTGGAAAACTTTGCTCAAACTTCTCTCTGTCTTCTGTGAATCCCAACTTTCCTCCCAAAGCTGTGACAAGAAATATTTAAAAAGAAAAATGATCCCCACCCAATGAAAAAAAGATGGATGGATCTTAGAAAAGCAAAGAAAGCGAAATGAAGGTGTGATTCTATGAGTGGACCACTTCTTAAGGCTTAAATAAATTAGGTATGGATATACCCACTTAAACATCTATGTTATATATAGATACAAATGTGTACATATGTAGAAAAAGCACAAAAGCTCATACTTTGGATATGAACTTTTGGTTCAGTCCAGCTCCACGTAGCTCAGATATTGGTACCTAGCTCACAGAGACGTTTCCTATTTCCACAGATGTAGGATCCAAAAAGGAACAGGTTACATCAACTCATAACTTTAAAAACACATGGAGATGGTGGCTGTAATATAACATACGGGTTGTTAAGGTTCCCCTTCTGCCTCCTGCTGCCACCTCCGCTTCCAGAAACACATCGGTGTCATTGAGAAGCAGATACAGAATCACAGAATGATACAGGGTTGGAAGGAACCTCTGGAGAACACATAATCTAACCCCCTCCCAAAGCAGGTCCA
>VXBJ01004490.1:631-11334 GCA_013400055.1 Nycticryphes semicollaris
CTAGTGGCCAGTCTGTGATTCTGTTCCTTCTTATATTTATCCTTTCTACTGCCAGAGAACCATGAGAATAAGATGAAAATATTTGCCCGTCCCCTTTTTTTTTTGTCCCCTGAGAACAGTCTCTGCTGTCAGGAGAAAAATGTACGGGGCAAAATCTAACAACAACAGCAACAATTATAAATTATGGATGAAATGAGCAGTTTGCATTGCTGCGCCGAATCATCATTGTTTGTTGGAACATCTAGGAAAATGTTTTTGGAAGACTGCAAGGTCATCACCCTGTTGTTTTCACCCTTTAAAAAATAAATTAGGAGCAAACCATGACGTCAGAGTCTAAGCCCGGCAAATGGAGCAGACAATCCAAGGTCTAAATTTTTTTATGGACTTCTATACTGATTGTGGATCTAAAGAGAGTCTCAAACTTAAAATAATTCACTTTTGATGAGTGAACCTAATTTTGAATGAATCTTGTGACTAACTCATTTTTTGTCTCTATTTTGAATCTATCTGGTCTTTTTAGGAGACATTAGATAGGATGGATATCAGCCTGCTACGTGGCCTCTCCATCATTATAGGAAGTGAATCCCTTGAAGACATGAATCAATTTGTTCTTCTCTGGCTTTTTCTTCCATTCTCCTTGTGGTGGGTTGACCCTGGCCAGCAGCCAAACACCCACACAGCCTCTCACTCATTCCTGTCTCCTATGGGATGGGTAGAACATAGAAGGAAGGTGAGAAATGCTGTGGATAGAGATAATGGTGGTTTAATAGGGGAAGCAAATGCTGAGCACACAAGCAAAGCAAAAAGAGGAATTCATTCACTGCTTCCCGTTGGCAGGGAGATGTCCAGCCGATTTGTGGGAAGCAGGGCTTCAGCGCATGCAGTAGCTTGGGAAGACAAACGCCATGGCCATAAACGTCTCCCCCTTCTTCCTCTTTTCCCTGAGGTTTCATTGGTGAGAACAAGTAGCTGGTCATATGGAATATCCCTGTGGTCATTTTGGGCCAGCTGTATCCCCTCCCTGCCTCTTTTTCACTCCAAGCCTCCTTTCTGCGGGGAGAGGATAGAAAGGGTGAAGGACTCCATGTTGTTCAGCAGTGGCCTAATCAGGGATGTATTATCCACACACTTTTGGCCCCAGATATAAAGCACAGCTCTCTACAGGCTGCTGTGATGACAGCTAACTTTATCCCAACCAGAACCGATACATACATTTATCACACACAGAAGTATGCTAATTGCTTTTCTGAGTATTTTTTATAATACCTTCTTCTCTGAATTTCAGTATTATATTGGTGACCTGGCGTTAATAGACTCCAATATATTATATTGGTCAACTGACTTGAACAGACTTCAAGAATCAGAATTCTGAGGATGCTCATCATCACTACAAATACCAATTAATTTAATACAATTATTTCCAGTGTTCCAAGGCTCAAACCACTCTACCTTAAATATAATTATTGCTTAATAAATTGCATACTTTCCTTTTGAACAATATTAAATTATTGCCCCTCAAATTTACAACTGAAGGACTGTTCACATTATGCATAGTGCTGTATGATATACTAATTCATAGCTTTGTGCAGTGTCTCCATGGAATAATTGCTTTTCTACTGCAACACTTTCAATGAATAAATGCTTACTCGTTGCATTTTTTCTTTGTAAAGTAATTTTTTCTTCCACTGTAATATTTTCAGAAAGATTTCTGGTTTGGAGTAACTGGATCATGATCTATCATATCATTTAACTGCTGAAGCATGAGCTGTATAGCCACTGCTTCTATTTTTGGGGGTTTTCTGCAGGCAGCTTTTATTCCTTCCCCTTTAAGGTACTTCATGCTTGTATTTTCTGCTGTAAAGCATTTCCCATGCTCTATCCAAAACTGATGCTGTACCACCTCTCTTAGAAACCAATAATTCCACATTTGAAGAAAGACAATAAACCAGGGATCATAATGAAAAACTGTCTTCCCACTTTTTTGTTATCATAAAAAATTTTGATAGAATTGTTTCTGGTTGGAAGTAGTCAGCCCTAAACTTAAGGAGTGCTAACCATCATAGAAAAATCTGTAAAATCTAAATTGATTTGGGCTCCTGTGGAGATTTGATTTTTGAATAGTTTGTTTTGTGGTGAAGTTCCTGTCAGCGCACCCAGGTGAGCTGTCAGGTTCATCAGACGAGATTTATCTCTTGGCAAATCTCCTTGTTGCCCGAAGGAATGCAAAACTTCTAAAGTAAAAGTGTGGCGTACTCCATGTGCTTGCACTGTTATATCATCATGGTGCCCTGGTGGGATGAAGCAGAAGGCACACAGTCAATATTTGGAAAATTCTTCTAGATCCCATAGCACAGATCTAACATCAGTGAGCTAAATTTAAACATGTTTTGGAGGAACAACTGGAAAACAGACTGAGAATGAATCTGGCTATGAGAGACTACCTAGATAGTTTCTGGTACAGGTGGTATGCCTGATACTTGTCTTAGACCCATATCAGGACTGCAGAGTTATTGTGCAGTCAATAGCTTGTGCTACGGCATGTCTTTGTATTAAGGAAGAAACATGTTCAAATTCCCATAAATACATTTTTATTTAATCATATATTTTTAATACTGTTATGAAATGAAGGGCTTAGTAGGTTCTCTAAAGCAAAATTGCCTAAAGCAAAAATTCCTTCCTTTCTGAAAATTCAAAAGAGCTGAATGGAATTATGTCCTCAGTGGGTTGATTATAATGTAGATCGTTAAATCCCTAAAGATTTGGCATGCCACTCAGCAACTGTGTATTTGTCAAATATATTTAGAGATTTTCCAAATTTTTTTTTTCCTAGGGAAATACTAAACACAAAAAACCCAAATATTGTAACTCAGATTTAGTAGAAACCTTATTTATGAATGCTAAAATAGTAGATCACTTGGCATGATACTTCAATTAGAAACCTGTTTGCTGTGTTTTTTCCCCTTTACTTATTTTCGTTGTAATCAACAAACAGCCTTGCAGCAGTGATGTCATCTGGATCAAATGGGACATATACTAAGAATACGTTTCCAGTTTGCACCCACACCATGCGCATCATTGTGGATGTGCAGAGTGATGCACAAGACACAAAACATTAAAGAGTTC
Source organism: Nycticryphes semicollaris (assembly GCA_013400055.1). NCBI lineage: Eukaryota > Metazoa > Chordata > Aves > Charadriiformes > Rostratulidae > Nycticryphes > Nycticryphes semicollaris. The sequence continues at coordinate 3,755 of VXBJ01004490.1, forward strand.
CACCTAATCCCCCAGAATTTTAATCCTGAAGTGGGTATGCTCTCATTCCAGTGACCTATGTGCTATTCCATTTTGTTTCTCTGTAAATAAATACATTTTAATTACTTTGGCAAGTTCAATATTAAGTAAATAAAAAAGCATCAATGAATAAATGATAACAGTAAAGAAAAAACAGATGATTTGGAGATGAAACTGTAAATTCACAGATCTAGCATTTTACTCAAGCATAGTCCCTGATCTGTATTACTGTATAAAACCAACTATAATTATTTCTTATGTCAATCAAGAGGAAAAAAGTTTGGTTTTTTTTCACTTTCCTTTGGGCATAGAAGGATGTTTTTAAGTTTTAGAAAAGGAAGATCTAAAAATTTCCCAAAGAAGGATATTAGAAATACATTTGCGAGTAAGAAAATAATCTAGATTTTTAGCCACATTGTCAGAATATCACAGACAAAAAGAATAAATGACTGAGGATATCTGAGGACTTTCTTCTTCTTTATATGCCATCATGGTTTTTAGCTAGAATATAAAGTTTCTACCAGTCATACTAGCTTGCTGAAAACAAGACCAATCTTTCTATAGGATGTCAATGAGCTTTGGAACAAGATTTGTGGAACATGCATAGTTTGTAAGATTTTTATGAAGAAATCTTCTCACCAGATAGATAAACTAAAAGCCCCTCATCTTCCAGCCACAACATTTAGCTTAAGGATGTCTTAAAGACCCTATGAAATAAGACAGAGAGAGCACGTTCTTTTATGCATGCTCCTGAAATTTGGGCACATGTATGTAAAAGAAGAAAGTATTTATAGGACCTTAAACCTTAGTGTGAGTTTTTGTGTCACTCTGTGCATAAAGGAAGCATACAATTAGAGTTCCATTCTCTTCCTTGGCAGGCTGTTGCTTATACAATACCATGAAGGTTTTACAGATTCAGAAGCATAAATCTGAAATGTGGCTGCCTCATTACAAATCCTTTTGAGCCATCCAGATCTTACAGTATAACCCATTCTTCTGCTTCATTAAAGCTGTTCGTTCAGCAGTTCCCCTAATCCACCTACCTTGTGGCCAACCCACCTTAACAGATGTGAAGCATTTAGACATCTAAAATAAAATGTAATTCTCTTTGAATTTATTTATTGATTTTCTTTGTTTATTGTTCAGAGTTACTGAAACTTCCTACTTGTATTATCAACCAACAACGAGTATTCCATGCCTGAGGCAATAATATTATTTTTTTGAAATACTATGTTAATCTTTTTATTTCAATGATTTTCCTTGCTTCTTTTTCCTTTACCCATAAAGTATGCCTAGCAAAGTTGTTTTCTGTTGAAAATTTAAATAAGAGCTTAAAATAGGAAAACAAATTGTTGTGGCAAATGACAGATTTGTGCAGACACCATGAAAGCATACTCTGTAGCTAATTACTTCAGCTTTCTTGCATGCAGGTGCTTAGCCCTGGGAAGCACTAAAGGGTGACAGAGCTTCGAAACCAAGGCATCGTCAGATGGGAGAGTAAAATGTGGGAGTATTTGAAACCTTTTAAAGAGCTCCAGCCTGGATTTGCTAAAGCAAATGGGGATGTAAACTCCTCAAGAACAGGGAGCAAGACTGCTTGAAAACTTACTGGATGGGAGACTACGTGACAGTGTTTGTCATTGTCTCGGGGTGGGGGGAAACACAAATCACCGAACTTCCTGAAAAAATCTTGAAAGTCTTATAATTTCTGCCCTATTTGTACTCTTATCTGTCTGGACGTGGTGCTTCAGGACACGAAAGAATCAGGAACATTTACTATTGTCCCAGTGAATTTGCTGGTGTGGCTCTGTAATGAATTAGGGCCCAGCTCAGCTCCCATTACAGTCATTGGGAAAAGTCTCATTGCCTCGAAAGCACGTTAATCAAGCTCTGAGTGCTCAGAGAAGTGGAACAGAAGAGACCTGAACCAACTATTCTGTCTTATAATGTGGCATTTTGGTAGAAAGAGGAGAAAAAAATCACATGGGAAAGATCAGAAATGGATTACATTTTAGGATCAAGAGATAAAAAGTGAAAAATGGCCAAAACAACAACAATCCCAAGTACTTTCCAGTCTGGATAAAGGCTGTGACATGTGGCATTCTACTGAGGTATACACATTCTTAATGGCTTGGAAAATGCCATTAGAAATTACTATTTCCAGCCTTACAAACTCCATCATCTAAAGAGGATTATGAGATTACAGTTTTAAGACAACTAGAAGAATGGGTTAAGCCTCATCCAGTTCCTGTTCTCATTACTGTCATTGTCTCAAGGCGAGATTAAATTTGTGCCATTTGCTATTTCCATTAACCCCTTAATCTAAGAAGTGAGTGTCAATTTAGTCCTGTCAGGTTAATGTCTCACAGAGCAGCTGTGCTACTGACCTCGGATTTCTTTGTCCCTTCTCTCATCAATTTCACTGTTTTGCCACTTTCTGCTTTTCCCTATGTACCTAGTTAGATATTTTAGGAGTGTGGTGTGTCTACCAGTATTTGGTATACTGTGGTTCTTTGTATGGTTTCTAAAGAAATATTTTTTGTTCCTGTTTGTTAATGCTAAGTCTACACAGCCCTTGGGTGTCAGGCATGATAATGACTATATGATGACTCATAAATGGGGCCATTCCTGAAAGCAGGCCTTTTGCATGGGTGCAGATGATCATCCTGCTGCCATTGAACATGCTACTGGGTCCTCAGGCAGTCTGGAAATGTGAAATTCTCTAGGCTCCCAAAGCTGCATACACTAAACCTATCATAGATAATAAAAGGTCAGGAAAGGAAAACTTAATGCAGTGCATTTCCTGCAACGGACAAAGGTACTTTCACTGAAAGAGGTTGCGAGGGGAATCTGACCTCCTCTGTGACTATTTTAGGAAGAAGAGAGACTAGCATTATTTTCCCCAGCAGTCACTCCAGACTGTAATCTGACGGCCCTGCTTTGTTGCTGTGCCTGCCAGCTGTGGAGGGGGAGAGAAAGTCCTAAGCAGAAGCTGAAAGATAAACGTACTTGAAAGCCTGCTGGAAGCAGTTTTCCACGCAAAAGAATAATACAAATGCGTTACAGTTTAACAAGTTACTGAGACAAAAACTCTGGAGGTAATTCAAATAACCAGCAAGATAACATTCTAAGGGAAATCAAATACGTAAAGGAGTGACAGGAGGAAAAGGTTTTACAAATACCTTTAAAAAATATTACTAATAAAGAACAGCAATACTTCACTGACAAATGAATCAAAATTTTTGGAGCCAGACTTGAAGACATACTATAGGAAAATATCTAGCATAGTCGAAAAGAGCCAGGCTTTGCTTTATATATCAAAAGATAAGGCTTCAGTTTCTTATGTGAAGAATTCTGTCTCTGCCTTTGCTTTTCCAGAAGAATATGAGGTACTTTGTCTAAAAACACAGAAATAATAACAGCAGCAGCAACACCATTTTTGCCTGTTACTAAAGAAAGCAAAATAGTGGAGATGCCTGTCTTTCATTTGGGGAAATAAAGGATGAGTATGATATTCGGCTTGGCTTGAGGGGCACTTATGGCTGCTAGTTGCTTGCAAGTGATTGCTTGTCTGAAACAGATTCCAAATGCATCACTTCCTGTAATGAATTAAAACCGCTATAAACTTTTATTTACATCAGCTGCCTAAAGAATGCAGGACAGCTAAATCAAGAAATTTCAGGTACAGGAGAGACCTAGTAGTATTTTTCTGTCTTTGATAGTGTAAAGAATCTTGAGCTCATCCTCACTTCTCTGAATTACTGCTCAAAGACCACAGGCAACTTGGGTTTTTTGTTGCATTCCTATTTAAAAGTGGGGGTCCAGGTGTGGGAGAAAGTAACTAAGAAGGAAAACAAAGTAAAAATCAAAATGGTGTTCTTAAAGCACTATAAGTACTCCCAACAGAGAGAAAACAAAAGCACAAAGCCAACATACATTGTTTATTAATATTTATGTGCACACAGGAGAATTAAATACATATAGGCACTCTTTATAGCTTTTTCTTTTCAAGAGGAGAAAGGAAATGAACATGAAGTAAGGAAAAAGACCACAAGTGTGCTATTAACATCCTAAGATGTGAGTGATACCTGGAGGGTGAGATCCATATGGGGCATAACAACTTCTGTAAACACCGGGAATAGTTATGTAATGGAACCTAGATGGAACCAAGAGTGGCAGCAGCAATGACAGCAGATGTTTTACTTTGCTTTTAAGGATGACTACTGCAATGTCATAAAACTGGAAGTACTTGGCTATATTGAGTCTACAGCAATGTGCAAATCACACTCAAGTGAAGCAAACACTGTTACTAATTTATCTCCAGTAATTGCGCTCCTCATGTATATTAGCCTCTTGTCCTGTTGGAATAGAAGTTCGACCTTTTACACATCTGTGATATGCTCAGTCTGAACAAAATCTCCTGTGCCACATGCTTCTTTGTGCTTATATTCTGCAAAAAATGCCTATTTCAGTTGTACAGTTAATTTTCATCTCCAGCTACAAAGCACAAGGCTGCTGAGTTATAAAAGAATGAAAAGATCAGTACTAGGTCTCCAGTCTTCTGAGAAAGATTGTTTTCTGATGTAATACAGGGGTCTTGTGGTTTTTCACTAGTTTAATACTACATAGAGAAGTAACTTTAAAAACAAGCCATAAATTATTGTGTTTTGAGATGAACAGCACAATAATCTTTTCATTGAAGTTTCGTAAGAGTTTTGTTTTGGGTTTTTTTGTGCTTCATAATGCCATGTAAGCTACTAGGAACTCCCTTTCTCACTTCAGTCACTGGAAAACTCTGGAGCTGATTTGAAGTGACTTTCCCAGCTTGACTCATTCCTTGAGCTGCTTCAGCAATATGCTGTCATCTTCACTGACATAAACTCTGAAAATATACAGCTGCTACAGCAAGACAGTAATTTAAAATGATGGGCAGAAATGGCAGAAGGTTGAAAAGGTTTTAGTTGCTCTCTGCAAGCCAGAGAGGAAGTTGCAGCATTGCAAGAGTGAGCAAGAACTGAAGTCACAGAGAATGGTGAAAGAGCTGAGCTATTAAATGAACACTTTACAAGCGAGAACACCAGAAGATGCACCAGATAAAACTGGCTGGTGTATCCACTATATTGGTTGACTTCAGAGCTAGTGAGGCACAGATATTAAGTAAGTTAAGAGATTTTGAAATTGACAAATCATTCAAGCCACTTGCAACCTTGAGGCTTTAAAAGGAGGTTGGAATAGCCCACGGCTCAGGCCAGTCCTCACTCGGCAGCTACAAATGCCAAGTTTACAAATAGTAAAGGAAGACAAAACCACTATAGATCAAATACCAAAAAAAGCTTAGTTACAACCTTGTAACTACAGTAAGTTCCCACTAAGTCAGAATTTACATTTGTTTTCCCTTAGTAGAGGAGTTTATAGATTTAGCTCAGCATGTTCCACTCACATGAAACATGCTTTTCCATATCCTTGCACAGTAAAAAAGCATCAGAGGTGCTTATAGTGAGTTTTATGACACATGCCATATGATACACACTGTGTCAGCTCTGTTATTATTAATTCACAGGAGAAGGAGGAACTGATCTAAACAGTGCAGAAGTGGTGCCCTCATTCTTTGGTGGTGTTTTCTTACAGTTTTGTTTTTCTTTTTCTTTGGTGGGGAAGGAGAGGACAGCAAATCAAGAAATCAGTCTCAGAGATCTACCTGTGATCTCCATGGAAGGAAAGACACCCTTCATTTCTGAGAAATGATCCTTGTCACCTGTGGCACTTTGCTCATCACACAAGTTTTTCCCAAGAAAAGGCCCTGTGTGTTCCTCAATTCCTTAGTGGTGCTTCCTAAGAAGAAACAAGCAGGTGACCTACTCTACAACTCCATAAGACACTTGACTCTATCCTGTGTAGCTGGTTGTGGTGACTTGGCTGATCCACTTCCTTTTTCCATTCTATCTGTCTGCATGCAATAATAAATCAAATCACTCTTCATTCAAATGTCCACAGTATAATAAGATGTCCACTAAAAGGGATTGTATTTTAATACATCTTGAAAGATCACTTCCCTAGCTGATTTTAACTGCAGTAAAAAGAGGGCAAAAGCATATGTAGCCACATAACTAGCAGATGCTGACTGAAATATAAATAAAATGGGAATTAGGGTTTTGCATAAGGCAAAGGAAGGCATCACAAACCACCACTGTACACAGCAGAGATTTATTTTCACTCTCAGTGGCCACAGCACAGCTAATTAGAAAGATTCTTCATCATATACCTGTAGTCCTTATTTACACTAGTGGGATTACCCTTGTGGATATGAGCTGCAAGATAAAGTCTGTAATAATTTGTGCTTCAGGTTCAAGCTCATATATATGACAGAAGGATGATTTTTTTGTTGTTGTTTCAATTGGTATATAAAAATCAGCAGACTATTTTCAAAAAACAAAATAGTGTATAAGTCATCACTAAACTTCTTTGAGATAAAATAGCTACCGTTTTTTTAACTTCCATTGCATAATTTCTTTTAGGACAAAAATTAATGATAAAGTATAAGACCTGTTTGATGCCAGAATCAGCTATAAAAGGGCAAGAGATACTATGCTAAAATTTGAACAAAGCAGTTTCTGCTTGAAATGCTTACCGTTTATTACGTAAAATTTAAACTCCCCTATTTCAAAAACATTTTAGTGAAATGAAAGTGTTTATTTTTCATCAGGAAGCACACATTTCCAGTCTAAATTGAAATTTCCCCAGGAGATGTGATTTCATTTAAAAAAATTTCTATGATTTTTCTAAAATATTTTAGTCAACTTATTTTCACAGCTCTATTAACGGAAAACTTGTGACTGCTAAACTGGAGCATTTCAGACTGTTTGGGGGAGAAAAATTCTAAAGTAAAGGCAGATATTCATATGTGTTTATGTGTATAGTCATATAGAACCGATACTTTCTATTATGATACTTACTTGTCATTGTTGAATTACTCTTAGTGCTCTCTGGGGGGAAATAGGGTGGAAATGCAGGATGGATACAAATATGAAAGTTTCATTCCATTGTCTGTTATTATGTCCTGCCCCTGTCCAAAACATATTAATGTTTTTACTAGATATGTAAACGGAAGGAAAAACAGAAGACATCCTTATATTTAAAAAGCTTGGACGTTCACATTATTCTTCAGACCTATTGACAGTATATATATCTGTTTTATCTCATATTACATAGGCCAGTAACAGAAAGACAACCCCTGCTCCAAACAATTTGAACATCTTGTTCAAATATATGATAGGAAAAATCATTGCAATATTTTCATGAAGGGAGGATTTTTGGTTCAGAGTAAGCAAGATTTTTTGTGTATTATAAAATTACTGTAATTTCTCAGCAATTTAGGTAGGAATTGGCTATCTGCTCAGTGCAGAGGGTAGAAAGTTGTTTTTAGCAAAATTTGAGAACATTTTCTACCTACTCATCAAAGAAAAATAAGTAATGTTAAAAAATATCCTTTTACTAGAGGACAAAAATTCTCTATGCCTTAGTCTGTCTGAGCTTTCTAAGTTCATGGAAGCATAGAATCATGG
>VXBJ01004492.1:0-16545 GCA_013400055.1 Nycticryphes semicollaris
GATTCTGTGATTCTGTGACTTGAGCTCACCAAGTATCTCCCCTTCTTGCCTTTGCACCTCCCCAATAGCAGAGGGTTTGACTCATCTGCACCAAACCTGACCCCACAACACTATATGTATCACTGTAATATACATAATTCTAAGTCTCACTGAAAGAGCTGCGACAGTGTTACCACCTGACACCTCTGTTCCAACCTCTTTGCAGTGATGGACAAAAAAAGTTAGCACCAATAGCGTGCAGAATTTTCTCCCCACTAATATCTTGCTCCAGGACCTTCAGCCAAGTGCCAGTAAAGTTGCCATTACCCTTGAATTCCTGGTCACAATAAGAAGTGTTACAGCAACAAAAGGATGGGACACCATCAAAGTTTCCATCACATGGGAAATCTACCACACCTAAACACTGCAGTTTCCCTGAAATAAATGATGGCCATGGGCAGCAGACACAGAATAACTAAGATACTCAACCACATCTAAGGAGAGTACTACCCCCGACTGACCAGTGAAGTAGTAGAATCATCATTCCTAGAGTTATTTTAAAAGACAGGTAGATGTAGTGCTTCACTGGTTTATTGATGGATTTTGTCAGTGTTAGGTAGATGGCTGGACTCGATCTGAAAGGTCCCTTCCAAGCTAGACAATTCTATGATTCTATGAAAACATAAACCATAACTGGGGAAGTATAAGCTGCACCGTGAAAATTCAATGCATATGCCCTAGGAAACTCTTCAACTTCAAATCTCAGCCAGTAGATACATGCTTGCCTATCAGATGCTGCTTTTCATCTCTGCTGACCTGCACAAGTATTTCATATATCATAAACCATGTAAGCACTCTATTGTATAAATGTGGAGCATTGGTTTAGCCTGCTAACACACTCAAAGCCATACAGTAGCTACCACACTAACCAACACTACATTTACTACTGCAGCATCATATGTGTTTCAGAACATCAGTGAGGGAAAGGAGCCTGGATGGACTATGTGCTCCTGAGGACATTTTCCAGTAATTGTCACAGATATATTCAATAGGTTGCTTAATCTGTAGGATAATATGTGCATACTTTGTGACAACATATCTAAGGACCTGAAGAAGAACTAGGAGTAGAAACAGTTCCAGAAGGGCAGGTACTGTGTATCTAGCAAATTTTTAGGCTCTATGTTTTCTTCTCAACAGGACCTACCTCTCCTCACCAGCTGACATACTTCTTCTGCTTCACATGAGGCCACCTTCAAGGATTCCTATCCAACGCCCCAAAGAAACACAGAGAAGGAATCCTTCTTTAGTGAAAGTAAAAAAATCAGATTACTGGGATTTAACAAAAACAACAAAAAAAAAAAAAAACCAAAAAAAAAAAAAACCCTTGAGATTTTTACAAGCCAGCATAGAAAGGTGACTACTGCCAAATTTGACTCCTTTTCCTCAGATTAATTCTCCCATTTGAAATATAGTTAGTTTAACCAAAACCACAAGAAGTAGTTCAGTGCATAAAACACTCAGACACAGAAAAAGGCAGTAGTACTTCACATCCAGTACTTCTGGGAATCATGTAATCTTAAAGATCACCTTAGCAAGTCAAGGCATCAATATGAGAAAAAAAAAAAATCAAAATAATGAACCTCCACAGAGGTAATAGCAACATTGCTTCTCTACTAGTGAAGGGACCTAAACACCTGTAGGTGAAATTGAGCCCTGCAGCAAATCTCCTTTCCCACTTATTTGGCACCTAGCCTCCTTGAGTTGGGTGCTGGAGTGACAGGTGAAAGGATGCTAGTTTGATTGTTCAGTGCCAGCCTCCAGGGAGGCTGATGTCAGCTTCCTGTGCTGCTCCAGACTCCTGGGCCATGTCACCCCGAGGCCTGTATTCACAGGGCTGGCAAACCACAATTAGAATCAATAGCTGCTTCCAGCAACTCTGGCACTCAGCTCTCCACAATCAGTGTTTAACCCACTCCCTTTGCCTCATGCTTCTAGTACTGTTGATGAGCCTGGGCTAAGAGCCACCACTTTTCAGCACCCTCTTTCTGTTTCACAGATCTCATTCAGTAAGATTTCTGTGGAGGCTATTTGGTACTAGCAGCATTACTAACATCACGTTTGAATAGCACAGCATTCGAATAATTTGCCAAGAAATACCAAGTGCTCAATAAAGCTTATATTCAGAAATAGTGAGAAAATACTGAAAAACATTTTGAATACGAAGGAATTAACATCAAAGCACATACACTATAAGCTTCTAAATCCCAATAAAGTGCATTTCATATTTCTCATCATGAACAAAAAAAAGTAATAATGAACCATATTTTCACTACAAACAGGTACAAAAGTTTTTGGCCATGTTCCTTCTATTATGCTGTCAGGATTCAAGTAGTGAGGAAAGCCTTAAAACAGGTTTGTTAGACTACAGAATCTCTAGTCTGAGTTGAAAACAGATGGCATATGTGAGGCAAGAAGGCCACCTGTGGAACTGTCACATGCCTGTTCAGAGGTGTCACTGTTCCATTTCCTCAGGTGCCTCTTCACTAATGCACAAGGCCTTGGTAACAAGGGCAAAACTTATTCCCTGACCTGTGCATACAATACCACAGTCTGGCAAAGAGAAGTACAGCCAAGAGTGGCAGAACAACAACAGATTATACAGAGAGTTCAGATCACATCTGTGGGGCTGGAAGGAATTTACCCAAGTGAGTTGAAAGCAATGGCCCATACCATTGTGAGGCTATGGTTTGTATCTATGAAAAATGGTGGACTGTAATAGGGAGATATCTGAGAACTGGGGAAAAAAGCTGCCATCTTAAAAAATAAAATGTAAGAACGTAGATGCAGGGAACTACAGGCCAGACAGCGTCACTTCAGTCCCTGTAAAGATCAATGGAAAAATGTCCTCTTTAAATCCTTTTCCATGCACGTGGAAGACAAGAATAAATGCTCAGTAGAGACCTACCAAGGATTTAGAGTGCTTGACCAGCCGGACTGCCTTCTATAATGAAATATTTTGTGCACAAGGGGAAAATGGTGGGTGTACTGTACCTTCACTTTAGTAAGGCTTTTTATGTAATCTCCCATAGTGTGTTCATTTCAAAGTGGCAGAAGTCAAGGCTGAAAATTTATTACATCAGTGGTCAACAGCTTAGCATCCACCTGGTGTCCCACTAATGGGCAAAGCACCCCAGATTCAATTCCAGGGATGGTATTGTTTAATGCCCTCAATAACAACCTGGATGATAACACAGAGCGTGACTTAAACAACTGAGCTAGTGGGAACAGATGGCACAACAAATAGCAAAGACTCAATCCAAAGAGAACTTGGTAACTTGAGGGTTTACTCAGCAGAAACATGAGGTTTAAGAAGAAATGGAAAGTTCTGCAGCTAGGAAGAAATAACTATGAAGGAATATGGGGTACAGACTGCAAAACACCGACTGCTGAAAATGGTCTGTGAGTTACAATGGACAGCAGGAGAGTTTGAGTGCACTGGATTTATTTAGTCTGGAAATGAGGAGGCTAATGGATGGTTTCGTACAACCATTTGAAGGGCAATTACCAGGTCTCATCAGCCGTGCCAAATGATTTAAACAAGGGACATAGGTCACACATTGCAGCTTGAAAAGTTCAGGCTGGATATGAGGGAAAATTTCTTTACAAGGAGTGTAGTCCAGCAGTAGAACAACCTGCTCAGAGATCAGGCATCTTTGTTATTGGGTGTTTTCAAGATTTGACTGAAAAGAAACCACAGCAGACCTGATCAATCCAGTGTTGCAACAGCCCCAGCTTTGAAATGGGAGGCTAGATTATAGGTCCCTCAGGGGTAGCTTCCACCTAAAATTTATCTGAATCGACGACTATTTAGAGTATGCCAATACTCTTAATTCCAAATATTTGAAGAAAAGGAACAATTATTTTCTACTGGTCTTTTGCAATGCCTTCTTATTTTCTTTATTCACCTGCATTTCCTGCTTGGATAGCTGAACTAGTATACGGGTACATGACAGTTTTTAATACTGGGATGCGAGAGTGAAAAAAAAAAAAAAAAGTAGTAACTGATCACTGGGGACAAAAGAAATAAGTAGATCAGACGAGAAGGCTGGAATGCATCAAATACAAAGAGAGGATTGGAATAAGGTAAATAAACAGAGATGTCACAAGAAGTTTCTGGAAAGCAAGATTTGGGAATGGAGACATGAGGGAACAAATAAGTGATAACTAGGTAGGAGAGATGATAAAGTCAGGAGGGAGGAGTAGGGTGGACCTGCCACATGAAGGAAAATAAGAAGCAGGAAGTCAACATAAGCAACTGATTTTTTTAGTAGTGTACTGGAAGGAAGTGGTATAAGAAGGAAGTGAAAATTAGCTGAAAGAAATGAAGAATTCAGATGCGCATCTCCAAGTGACTGGATAAAAATGGTATTAAGCCCAGGCAAGCAAACGTATTATGAGAACTCAAGAACAGTAGAGATAGGACTGGTACAGGAAGTTGTTTGAAAAAATATAAAGAAATAATTAAGTTGTGGAGGAATCAGAATTGCAAAGAAAACCATAACCAAACCCACAAATGTTTTCTTTACAGTCTGTAAAGCAATCCTAAATTTCTGGGTCTAATCAATATATATTGAAGAGAAGCACTGTCAAACTGTTTCACCCAGGTCTTCCACATGGAGAATAGTAAACTCTATAGTCTAGAGTTGCAGAGGACAGCATAAAGCTGGATGAGAACGTCAATGGATTTTTGCTTGCCTCTTTAGCCTTTTGTTAGAAAATTGATATTTATCAAAACAGTCACTTCCTGGAAATGTACCAAGTTTGATGAATTCTGGCTGTTAGACACTCAGGTTCTTTTTACTGAAAGAAATGCTTTGCTTAACATGATTGGCCACTTCTCTTTATTTCAAGGTAGCTGTATACTTCTGAATCTTCCATTTACAGAACACAGTATGTACCTGGTGCCCCAAATAACAGTGTGGCTTCTACAACTCACACAGAATTTGCTCTGTTTATAGTCTTGTAACACTAAGAAAACATGAAATGCTCATTTTGGTTATAAAAAATAATGAACTAAAAAGAAGCTAGTTTATAACTGTCAGAGGAAATTTCTAGCAAAATTTCATTTTGAAACAAGAACACTTTATAAATGTCAAAAAATATCATGGCATGGAAAGTTTGTTTTTAACTAAGTCTGGGCTTTTAAATTACTTTAAGAACTAAAATTAATTCTGTAATCCCATTAATTCTACATTGATTCTAATTCTAACATTAATTAATTCTATTAAATTAATAATGTCAATACTCCATTAAATAAAATTCCTAGGGTTTTCTCAGGCTGCTTTTTTTTAAAAAATAGGAAATTTTGTATGCAAATATTGGATGAATTAGTAGCTAAAAATCAAACCCAGAATCCAATTAGATCAAGTGCTAAATTCAGTGCCTCACAGCTAATGGAGTATGTCAAATGGTATAAAAATGCTAGATAGGTTGCTAAACGCTCAGATCAAAGGTTATGACACTAAAGAGTGTATACTCATAATATCTATCTCATTTCATCCCCCCTTGTACTAAAGAGGAGAATGGCACCTCATGTTCTTTACCTTTCTTTTTATTCAGCATGAGTAATTTTTAAAGCATTTTATGTTCTCAAGATTATTGTAAAAATCCAAGAGAAAAAAGCCATCGCCTTCAGAACACTGTGAGCAAGAAGATCAAAGACTAGGTTCACAAACAAGTTGGATTAAACAAAATAATTTTAAAAGTTTCATTCTGTTATACACAGTGAACTGACAGAGAATCATAGAAAGAAAATTCAGAGACAAGACAAAATTTGCCACTTCTAAATCTCTTTCGTGTGAAACAATCTTCACAGTGGGACACAGCAAGTGACAGATCTTCCAGTAGAAGGAAGTACCTTCCCCTTCCCACAGCAATAAAAACATGGCTGATGTACATTGCCACTGTACTTTATAATACACATGCCTTTCAGAAAAGATCACTTATAGCTTTATTTCCCTGTTTAAGACTGAGTGCGGAAAGCTCATTCTCTCCTTATAACATCCTGAAGATATCTATCATCCTTTAGAAGCATTAGTCTCATAATTCCTGATGCTGGGCTCTTGTTGAATGAAGACCAATTTGAGATAAATCACCAGTAAGTATCAGAATAGTTAATGAAGGTATCAATTTTTATAGCATAGAAAAAGGGTGGATAGCAGACTGACTCAAGAACCTACTTACACCAGATGTGATGAATTAAAAACTTGAGGAAGAAAAATGTCCTTCTGCTTCAAATGTTGCAGTATTCCAAAAGTGACAGGAGCTCATGCAACTCATCTTGCCTGTCTTACCCCCACTTGCATCCTCCCTCCCTCTTTCCTTTTTTTTTTTTAATAATCCAGCTATGAAATTTGTTGTACTGTGTTCAGGACAGAAGCCCCGAAAGACGCGAAGGAGAAATAGAGGGCACAAAGACAAAAAAAATCCTAGATTTTAAGGGTCTACTTAGTGTTTAATAAAGGTACTGGAAAAGGCCCTGGCCCTCACTCAATTTCTAGAAAATATTTTTTCAACCATATCGGAGGACTGCAAAAGGAAAAAAAAGTGCCTCTGCTTCAGCTTTCTTTCGCTGACACTGAAAGATTTTGTAGTTTCAGCATGTCCAGGAGAAGAATCTACAAACAGTTATGAAACATACCATACTTTTGCTGCTCTTTTTGTTGTTTGCTTGTCTGTTTTTCAGTCTGGAGAAAACTGATTAAAGATAATCATGAGTTCTGCCCTATCACACCACTTGCATGGACAGGGTTTGGTATGTTTCTCCCAACAGGTAGTCTCTTATGCCAAGGCTCAGAACAATGTTCTGGCCTATCTCTCATAGCAATACAGGGTAGAATATTATCATTCAAGTGAAATATATATCCTAACTGCTTATAACAGTATCCCATCCTTGAGGATTGCAATTTGGATGCAACATTAAAATATCTGATTTTGCCTACATTTTTAATTACAACCTTTCCATGACCTCAGCATTGTGCATCCCAACTATCTAGACACTTATATATTCTTATAATTTCTAAATTATGCATAGCAAGCTAAGAATTTGCACAATAAAGTATTTTAAATAATGGACACCTGTAACACACAAAGCTAATATCACTTTGTAAAGAACAATACAAGTTATTCAGACCTCTGGTATGTTTTCATTCAGAATCCTTTTATGGATATAAGTCATTAACCTGCAGAAAAGAGATGCTATCTTGATTTAAAGCCCTATTTAACTGTACCACCAAAACAATACAGTTACAGCCATATCAAAATAAAATTTAAAAAAATTCCACGTCCTAACCTGCTGAGATACTGTGATTATGGATGAGGTTTAATAAGGCCAAGTGCCGGGTCCCGCATTTTGGTCACAACAACCCCGGGCAGCGCTACAGGCTTGGGGCAGAGTGGCTGGAAAGCTGCCTGGCAGAAAAGGACCTGGGAGTGTTAGTGGACAGTCGGCTAAACATGAGCCAGCATTGTGCCCAGGTGGCCAAGAAGGCCAACAGCATCCTGGCTTGTATCAGGAACAGTGTGGCCAGCAGGAGTAGGGAAGTCATCGTGCCTCTGTACTCGGCACTGGTGAGGCCTCACCTCGAGTACTGTGTTCAGTTTTGGGCCCCTCACTACAGGAAGGAGATTGAAGTGCTGGAGCGTGTCCAGAGGAGAGCCACCAAGCTGGTGAGGGGTCTGGAGAACAAGTCGCACGAGGAGAGGCTGAGGGAACTGGGCATGTTTAGCTTGGAGAAGAGGAGGCTGAGGGGAGACCTTATTGCCCTCTANTTTTGTTGTGTGGGGTTTTTTTGTTTTGTTTTTGGGGTTTTTGTTTGTTTGGTTTTTTTTTAATGTGGTTGAACTCGATGATCTCAAAGGTCCCTTCCAACCACTAAGATTCTAAGATTCTGTGAAAATTGTGTATGAATTAAATAACAGTATTTGATGTTGATTACACTTTTGGATATTTTGTAACTCAAAGAAAATCCAGAGAAATCTTGCCCAGCTTATATAAAGTGTCAGTTACCTCCAAGAAATACAACAATTACAAGAGGAGAAAATCAAAAGGGTAATGAAGGCTTTGAGATAGAAGAAAATTTCATGATTCCAAAACCTTACACTAAATATGTGTATGTATACGTATACACCTATTCCTGAACTACTACAAACTTTTTTTTGAATACACTATCTCCTGTGAGAGATAGTTCACTATTCATATCACTTAAATTGGAAGCATGAGAATGCATTGAGTCTGGATGACTGGAGAGCCTTCTCTGCACCTCAGGTTTGGAAAAATTATATAGGACTGAAATAGTGTGCAAGTTGGGAGATTTTTTTTTCTTTTTTTTACTATAAGCAAGAATCTTCAGCAATAAAAAGACACATGCTTTCTACATGTAGCAGCAGTGAGTTATCAGGCTGGCACCTTCTTGCAGATTTTACTCCCAAAATGGTACTCAGAAAAGAGTGGTGGCTAGGCACAAGTGAAGGTGAAGGGAGAGACTTATGAAGTTTTCTTCAGTCTTTGCCACTTTTAACATCAAGTTAGTAGGTAGCACATCACATTTGCTTATTGGACCCAGGAAGAGGCTGGTTAGCTTCTAGATGCTGCAGCTTATATATAGTCCAGATTCAAACACAGTTTAGAGAAATTCTACTTCTACTTATGGGTAGTTGTAAGAGGCACGATACATGTTATGGGCTATCCACCTGCCAGAGTCAGCACAAGCCTTTTGATAAGATAGGATTCCTTGAGACCAACCAGGATTTCAACTGTCTTCTTAGCAGCATTAAGAATGTTCCAGACAGTGCTTGCTAGCGCTTCTGTTACTTGGGAGTTCCAGAGCCAATTGTAGGGGTTGGGTGAGCAAGAGAAACCATACTGAGTGTCAGTCTTCAAATGAAAACTATATGGGAGCAAGCTGGTAAATGTAGAATTGTGGCAATGGACTGCTTTTGCAGCACAAAATGTTGAGTGGCAGATTAGTAGTAGATCACAAAGTTTAGTTCTTACATTCAAGCTGGCAATATCAAATTTCTCCTAGCACCTTAGAACTATTATGGTAAACCACCAGAATCAGCACAAATCGTTATTCCACAGTTAAAGAAATTGAATTGTCCCACTTTCACTACCATATTGCAGTCCTAACATCAACCTCCTTTCCCATCCCTAAGAGTATTCTGTTATCTCTGTGCCTCAGGTCCTATGCCAGGTTATTATTGCCTTTAATCTCAAAATCACGCAGATTTGGACCTTGCCAGGATGACTATCAAAGGATAATCCCAGCTGATGCAGGAAACCCTGCTGATGCTTCAGTACATGACACACAAAGTCAGTGTTGAACTCAGAGAGGAGCAGCAGAATTAGAAAGGACCGTGCTGCTAGAGGCATTTTTTCTTCTAAGGGACTTAATACTGAAGACTTGACTATTTTACTTTGGCTAATTTCTCAGCAGCTATAATTACAACTGACATGAGTATTCCAACACACAAAATATTTGGAAGACCAGCCTTTTTAATGCCCAGGTAGGAAATTACATTTTGCGTTCTTGACATTTCCTTTCCTTATGCTTGAAAAACAGTGAGAGCCTTCAACTTGCCCTAAAATAGAATTATATCATTGAGCACTAAAGTCTGCTATAACCTGCCTCAGAATGAGATTAATTTCAGTGTTACCAAATGTTAGTCGTTTGTATAGCGTACACGGTGCAATGTATTTTGGGATCTTTCCAAACAGAAGGGAATTTGTGAACTTCAGCCTTTTCCTACTCAGTTTCTGAATTAAACCCTGTTGTAGTGCTCCATACTGAGAATGAAAAGAAGCACAACTATCTATTCTGCCTCACCAAATGGTGCTGTGCTTTCTGTTCACAAGCTTTTTGTAGTACTTCACATAAGCTTATCTTTGTTAAAAGTATAACTGAGCAAAAATAATATAAAACCAAATTAAATGTAGTTTTTATAGCATCTATAACCCCCAGTCTATACATTCACCTTTATTCTGCTCCTGGAAGGACCTTTCAGCATTGTGCTGAAAAGTTATGTTGAAAATCACCTCACTCCATTTTTTAATTTTACTATATCAAGTTTCTAAGCCTAGCTTTCAGGAACATCTCCCCTGTGACTTGACCCAAAATCCATATAAGGCAATAAAGGCTTTTCCAAAGATTTTCCTCACCTTGGGACCCGGCTTCACTATCACTTCACTACCTGGGGTTGGGGATTGGAGAGGCGGGTGTAAGAAGTAAGAAAAGTTACACTTAATGTATGCAGGAAAAGAGACTTTGAAAGTACAACTAATTATAACATTTTGCTGAAATAGTAGTTTTTACACACCCAGCATGTATCTAGTTGCATTTTTCATATTATCCCAAATTGTAACACAAAAAAGAGTTGCTGATCTTTTAAGGTACCATTTACTACTACTTTTTATTCGACATAGACCATCTGTATTCAAAGTTTACTTCATTAGGAAACACCAAGTAGCACAATCTGTCTTATTAAAAGATGACTGGCATTAAATTATACTTATATTGCTAATTAAACTAATTCTCTTCTTTCCATTTTACAGTGATGTCTCTATGGTAATTATTTTTCTAACCAAGGTTTATTAAAGATGGCATACCAAATTCAAACAGGTATCATGTGTCTGCCAGTACAAACCTAGATTCCCTGCCCAAGTAAAACTTGGCACAGATGACACTGCTGTAGTAGAAAACAGCTGTGACGTCACATTTCCAAATAGGGAACATGGAGATTGCAAAGAAAACAACATGGATAACATCTTATTAGTTTAATTCTACTTTGATTCTAAAAGCGGTACATTATATAAGTAGAAGGAGAATCAGACTCTCAGTCTGTCTCCTTTGCCTGACCTTTCCTTGAAATGTTTCTGATTTATCTTGTACAGAACATGGGTTTTGCAGCTATCAAGAAGACTGAAAGAATATAACAAATAAAAACAGAAGTACTCTAGTATACTGTAAAAACAGCTATACTTGTAGAAAACAAAGGCTCGATGCAGCTGATACAATACTAATGGCATTTTAGGAAATCTTGATCTACCATAGAACTAGAATACTGCACATATCATTCCCTGCTTCCGTCACCAAAGTTTTGCAGTAAAAGCCAGTTACATTTCAAGACCGAGGATCAAATCCTTAGTGCCTTGACTACCTACAAGCATTATATGTCAGGTTGCCTTAGTTATGGTGGCAAACAAGCAGTAGAGGAATGTCATGGCTGCCAAAGTGGTAGTTACAAAATTAAAACAAAAACAACATACCACATCTTTGCAGTGAATTCAATGCCAACAAGAACTCCAGTTAACATTTAAGACTAGATTCCAACTCCCTTTTTCACTCTACTGGAAATGTTCAGTAATAATGCACCTTATATAAAAAATGTAATCATAACTGAAGACTGCCATTTATTATCTCTAATGGCCTTTATGTGCCACCTTCCTTCTGCTGAAAAGAAAAACAAGAGCCTGAACGGGCACTTGAGTACATAACATCAGAGTTCATTTCTTCTCAATTATACCTTAAAGATAGATTGGGTTCCCACTTTTCGACTAGTCATAAT
The DNA here is from genome assembly GCA_013400055.1 of Nycticryphes semicollaris. Classification (NCBI taxonomy): domain Eukaryota; kingdom Metazoa; phylum Chordata; class Aves; order Charadriiformes; family Rostratulidae; genus Nycticryphes; species Nycticryphes semicollaris. The sequence continues at coordinate 11,605 of VXBJ01004492.1, forward strand.
TTTACCAGGATCAGTAGTAGTTTGCTACAGTGATAAAAATCAAAAAAGAAAGTGTTTTCCAGGTTGACAGCTACAACCTACTGCATTGGAACAACAAACTTCTCTATGAAATATTTCAGAGAATCTGTCTGCTTTGGACTATGAGGTCAGTTGGGATCTGAAGCCTCACTCCAAGTCTCTGAATTCAGACTCCTGTTTTCTCTGTAGACCTTTAAGTACTGCAGGAAAATCATTGTGCCTGTGAACACAATACATTCTCCCAAATCCTCTACTGTAGTATCTCTCTCAGGTTTTCCTAGAGATACTTCAACAATGCTGTTAGATCCAAAAGCAGATGACAGTTCACTAGCACCCCTCAACAAGATCCTGTGCCTGAGATTGTTTTCCTTCCCGCTCCTGTTCCTATGATGTGAAATTAAAGAAAATCTATATATAGAAAAAAAGATCAGCTGCCTCAACAACAGCAGAGATAAAAGAGTAAGAGTATTGTAATAATAGCTAATAATGTAATAAAATTATAGGTTTTCCACAAAAAATTTAAATAACAATACTTACTGCTGCCAAATGGCATGAACAGAAAAACACCTTTGTCAGATATAAACATTTGTCTATCCTATGTTCTATATTCTTTTTCTTTCTTTCATCATATTTAGGTGGCCATGTCATTTTTACAATAAATCGTTTTACGAGAGACTTGATTCAAGATAAAATGTTAGAATCCTATTGACAAGAACCTCCCATAACTGTTCACACTGCCCTGGGTAGAAAAACAGACCACCAGGTCTCAAACTTCTCTCAAGGCTCTAAACATAGTTTATTCCAGCAAACCAGTTGCAAACATGAAGTTCAACTCATGTCTTCCATTCTATCATTCCAATCCAATCCATTTTTTCCTCAGTGTACAAGAATCAAATGATTGCCATTATTCAAAACCACATAATACTTAAGCCCTCTAATATCATTTCTGAAGGAACAAGCTCAGGATTTTCTTCAAACTTTCAAAAATATTTTCAGTCCTTGCTGACACAACACTTGAACCAAAAGTGAAAAAAGACAAGACAGAAATGTTTCAAGCAAAAGAGGGTCTTTTTCTCCAAGTCTCTGACAATAAACGGGAAATGTTTAAATGGGTCCAAATACAGCACTGAATATTAATTTGTAGCTTGAAAGACAACTCCTTTGTGCAACGAATACTACCAGACACCAGACACTTAGTCAACAAGCAACACACAGCAGTGGACACAGCAATATCTGTGACTGGATGCTAAATTAAGCTGGACAGGAGGCATTCCTGGAGCCAGGGAAACCCAAGGAAGAGCACAGAGCTCCACCAGGAGCCAGAAGCTCTCCAGAACGAAGCTGACATGGTAGCATGGGGATTGCTGGAAGCAACTGTGGGAGATTTAAGTGGCAGGGAGCACTAATGACCAGGCCACAGTGAAGCATTTTGTGCAGGAAGAGCCTTGCAACCTGCTTGCAGGTCCACAGTCCAGGCAAGTGCTCAAGGACTCCACCAAAATGGTGAGCAGTCACCTCAGAGCTAAAACCAGTGCTCCTACACAGAAATCCCCTCAGGTATCTGACACATCCACCAAGACAGAATAGGTAAGGAGAGAGACTTCAGTACAGTAGGTTACAGTGAGTGCCCAGACACTTCTCCTGGTGGAAAGGTAAGTACTTGCACACAGTGTGCACAGGTTGTTTTTGTTATGTCAGGTGGTCAAGTTACAAGAAATAGTTAAAAGGTTGTGCAGTATCAGAGGAGCTGAAGCAGAGATAGACAGATGGTTTCATAACCATGTTACTGTAGCAAATACAACTGAGAATGAGGCACCTTGGACCCTGCTTACCCACAACAGCAGGACTCTGCTTCAGTCCCCAACTCTGGCATCACGACCCAAAAAAGCCATGAAGTTTAAACAGCAATAAACACCCAGGAACAAGGTCTGCAAGGAGGAACTGCACCAGCAGCACACAGTAAGTATGGTAAAAATTAACAACTGCTAGTAGCGGGTGACTCTCATTAAAGGGCACAGAGGCGTCCATCTGCCTACCTGAGAGGGAGCCTCATGAACATTCCAAGAGCTAAGGTTTGAGACATTGCCAAGGTGATGCCACAAGTTGGCAAGAGTACAGACTACTACTATTCACTGTCACTCGTCCATGTGGGCACAAATAACACTGCAAATGAACCTGGGAAGACTCAAGGGAGACTATAAAGCTAGGGGGTGCAAGTGAGGAAAATTGGCGTTTGAGTTATCTTTTCCTCCATTTTACCAGTTAGAGAAAAGGGAGCAGCCAGAAAGGGCCAGATAATGCCTATCAACCCCTGGCTAGATGGCTGGTGCCATCATGAGGCTCTTATGACAATGGGGCATTCTTTGATGAATATGGCCTGTTAGAGAGGTATGGAATCCACTTGTCTAGAAGGGGCAAGGGAATCTTTGGCAGCGGGCTGGCCAATTTGGTGAGGCAGGCTTTAAACTGAAGGACTTGGGAAGCAGAGATAATAAAAAGGAAAACCTTTAAAAAGGTGTGATTACCTGAACTGGCATCATCAACTTGTGTACCTAAGCAGTCACTTACATGACAAGTGCCCTAACTGCCATGCAAAACAGCATAATGTATAAACCACAATAGAGAGATCTTATCCTCAACTTGTACCACAAGCATGGTTTCAACTGTTTCATGGCTTAGGGCAGCCATATAATTGGAAACAGTGACTTTTTGAAATAACAGTTTTGTGCTGTTTTAATGACATAGTTGAGGCTGTCAGGGAGCACCTGATTTCAAAACAAGAAAAGTGGATTTCGCATTATTTGATTCACAGATATGAACTGCTCTTTCTGATGTTTCAGCTCCTAGCATTGGTGGGGTACAAAGCTGATGGTTGCATTGAATTTAGGTCTTTTGTAAAAACTGTATCAAAGCTCCAGAACACAGCTTTTATTCAAGACACTTGAGGAAGAAATCAAGATTGTTGCATTGAATGAAACCGGCATACTGGAGTCTTAAGGCAGTGAAGAAAACGAGGACAAGGAAGACAAAAAAACCCCACCCCATTAACATACTACTTCATCGCAAGAAGTCAAGAAGTTTCATCTAACAGCATGCATACATAAAGATTTGCCACTGAGAAAATGCCTGCGAATATATGCAGTATTCTTTACTGTCAAAATAACAAATTACTATGAAAAAGCTTAATCAGCTCCCAGCACTGAAAGGCAATAGATTCAGCACGTCCCACCCATTGAGCCCACTGAACATTAGTAACATGGCTTCCAGTTTCAAGAATGTCAAGATTTTGTAGTCATTGCTTGTCAAATTGAGAGTTTACTGCTAACACTACAGATTCTTTTCAAAACTGGAAGAAATGAAGCTAAACTATGTATTTGAACAGTTAGTTGGCACATGGGAAAAACATAGTTTGTAAAGTAGTGACAACACATAGTTTGAGAATACAAACATGCCAGAAAGCAGTAAAATAATACCTTTTTTTTTTTTTCCTTATTTTCTTACACTCTCTAGAGGTAATATTGATGCTTCTTATTACATCTGTTTGGAATTCTAAGTTCCAAAAGACATTACCATGACAAATACTTAAAATTACCTAAGTCACATTACTGGAATATATATGATATTGCTCTTTTAATAACTGCATGTGAAGTCAAAATGTCTTCCTTCATTTCTGGGTCAAAATCTTGAGACTACTTTAACAACTAGTCATATCTCATCCAAAATAAGCAACTCTCACTGTCATTCTACTGGTAATTCTTCTATAAGGAAAAGAGTACTTCCTCCATCTATTTCTTTTTCTTTCCATGCACTCAGTATTGGTGGACACTACCCTGTAAACCAAATATTCATCAACATGTTCTGCTTGGTGTGATATGTATTTTGGGTATTCTTCCATTCAGGCAGGATCAAAAATAATTTAAGACCGACATTGACAATGACATCATACTTGAGTTGTGGCCAAGTCATTTCTCTGGTCAGTATCTCATTAGCTCCAAGCAGCTTTTATTTATCTTGTCCAATTAGGAAAAAAAATAAAATTATTCACTGATTGAATATTCTCTTTCCCCACATTTATAAAAACATTAACAAACTTGAAGCCAGATACTTAGAATGCACCACTGCCATAAATTAGGAAAGCAGAAGAAAAATTTGACATTAAGCATATCCACTGTTGATCAAAATAATCCAATACCTGAATTCTTTCATGCTAATCACCAAAACTTGTACTTAGGAAGGAACTTTTTAAGGCATCAAAGCTTTTTGCATCACTGCTGAAACTCAAAATATACCAAAAAACCCCCCAAAGAATAGTTATAGACTTTGGCTGTGACTCCAGTTCATCCAGAGGATCTCTCATCAGTGGTTTTACTTAATGTAACAGTAACCCAAGTGCACAGACTTGCAGCTGAGGAAAATGAAATATTTCCCTGAATTGTCTCAGGAATAAAGCTAAAGAAACAAGTAAGATCACTATTACAAATGGTAAGAAGGCTCAGGGAAGATCTTATCAATATATACAAATACCTAAAGAGAGAGTGCATAAAGAAGATAGACCCTGGCTTTTTTCAGTGGTGCCCAGTGCCAGTACCAGAGTCAAGGTGCACAAACTGAAACACACGAAGTTCCCTCTGAACCTCAGGAAACACTTTAACATTGTCATACTGTAAGGGTAACTGAGCACTGGCACAGGTTGCCCAGAGAGGCTGTGCAGTCTCCATTCCTGGAGATACTCAAAATCCATCTGGACACAGTCTTGGGCAACCCACTGTAGGGTTGCCCTGCCTGACCAAAGCAGTTGGAACAGATGACAGCCAGAGATCCCGTCCAAATCTCAACCACTCTGGTTCCATGAACAACCTTCCAAAATGAACTGTGTAAGCCTTCCTTCAGGATAAATTCCTACTGGGTTTTTTTTTTTTTTTT
>VXBJ01004492.1:18944-59217 GCA_013400055.1 Nycticryphes semicollaris
ACAAAAAACAACCAAACAAAAAAAACCATCAAACAAAAACCACACAAACAAAAAAGCACTGCAGAACTGTTACAGCCACAGAGTTAGGATGTTTCTGGTAATGTTGGCCAGACAAAACAGCCATGCACCCAAAGTGCTCAGCTCCTCCCTGCCAGTCAGCTTCTCCTTTGTGAATTCAGCTTACCATCACATCTGAGAGCGTCAAGCATTTTAGGGCTTGGGTCAAATTTCCTCTGAAAACGGCTGTGTAATTCCGACAAGGGCTAATAAAGCCAGTTACTCATTCAGTCACTCATTGCATCTATTTCAAACAAGTGTAATGGAAAGAAATTAATTCTTTAGGCAACTTCTATAATTTATGCAAAGTACCAGTCCTTCCATCTCTCTACAAGTTTCAATGCTCATCATTCAGACCCAGCTTTTTTACAGTGCACTCAAACACCGCTCTGCCATGATGAATTATCTGCCAAGCACAATATTTCCTGGAAGACTCTTTCTCCAGGATATTTCTGTTGTTCTCTTTCTTGAATATCTTTTGCAACGAATAACACAAACAGGATATGAAGGAACACACTTCAAAGGCATCACTGCTTGCCCTTCCAAAATACATCATCCACTCCTCTGGTCATACCTTTCCAGAAAAAAAAGCAAATAATTGACAGAAACTAAGAAAAAGAAATAAAGCAAAATCAAAGTTTAAAAATCTAATTAGTGAAAGAAAAAGAGTCACGGATCAAACCCTACCTAGCCCATATTATGAAAGTCCTGATAGATACTGAGACCTGAATGATAATGACAAAACAACGCAAAATCACAGAAAGAGTCCTCCTTACATGTATCTGTCTCCAGCTGGTGTATTTTTCAGCAGTCCCTCAAAGAAATTGAGTTCAGTGTTGCAGAAGTGATATTCCGTGCTTAAGATGGTAGTCTTCCTCAATTACTAAAACCTACCACAACTTTTCTATTCATAGCAAGTACAGTGAGATATAGGGGAGAGTGGAACTTATCTGCACAGGACTAATGAATCCCAGTTCATTAATGGAGGTGATGGTTATGCCTTCTGATTTGCAGATTTTAATTTTTTTTTAAATGCGAACAATAATGGAAAAAACAATTACAGGAACTGAATACAATAAAAGCTAAAGGAAAAATCAAAAGTGTGTTTTGTTGGTTTTCTCTGCTCGCTTTTTATTGGGTATTTTTGCTTCGTTGCAATAGAACACTTCATGCCATCTTGATTTTCAGCAAATAGCAAGGAAAATTACACTGTGAACTACATGTGAATTTTGTTTTTGATGCAATGGAAACAGAACACGTGTCCACAGAGGGCGACTGTTATTATAAAATAATGAATTAAGCAATACATTTCAAAAATATGTCATGATATCACTACTTGTGTTTCAGAATTCTTTTTGATCGCTAGTATTGGCACTGGACTTCAAAAATTCACACAGCTTGTATGTTTGCTGGGGCTGGCATAAACCATGGAAAATAAATTTTTCAGTGTCCCTGTGACTGTAAGGGTTTCTCATGTGAAACCGAGCACAGATTCAATGAAAAGTACCTCTTTTCTGCTCTCAAAATGCATGGTCCCTCTTAAGGCTGAGAATCCACTAGTGTTTCCATTACTTAATGCCACAAACCTTTCTTATGTTCTTTATCAAAACTATTGTCTTCACTTTTAAATTTCAAATGTATCAATCTTGTATTCATTCCATGAGATTTTCTGTGCATTTAAATACTTCCATATACAGAAGTGTTTCTGGTTTTAAAATATATGCCATAGTATTTAGACAACTAACCCCTGCCCCATGGAGTCATTTAGTCCAAGTTCCATCTCCAACTGCAGCCAAGAAGAGATAGCTACGATCTATTATTGAACAGATAAAGACTGATAGACAGACAAACAGATGGAGGTCTTCAAATAAAAAAAAAAAGAAAGCAAAGCAATATCCCATAGTCACCATTCCTTCTCCAATATGGAGAGTCCTAAAATATTAAGTAGCTTCTTATGAGAAGCTGCTGTTTTTCATACTCTGTATCTCTTGTTTGGCTCTTTTTAATATTTCTCCTAATTCAACTATATCTTGGGGGGTAGGCAGAGAGGGAATGATAATATACAGAATGTGTCCCATGGAGTCATACAGGAACTTAACCATATCTTCCAATATTTTTCTATTTTTTCCTAATAGCTGCTAACATATAACTTGACTATTGTTTTGGTTTGGATTTTTTGGTCGGTTGGCTCCTGTTAGTAACAACAGTGTTCTGTAACTCATTAGCTGAATTCTGGATGTATACAAACTGGACTACGTGCAGAAAAAACACTACTAAACAAAATTAAGTAGAAACTTCATTCATAGGAATAAATGGTTCCACTGTTTTTTGAGCTCTCCCCTTTATTCCATAGAATTATCCCACAAGTTTACAACCAAGAGGAAGGAGAGAGTAAATGCAAGATAATGCTTAAATGTAACTTCAACAGCATTGTGTTGTAGTGATGGTTATAAATAAAAGCCTTATGTCTTCCATGCTTTCAGTGCAGTGGCAAACAGCAACTGAAAAAAAAAAAAATCAATAGAGCGACATGAGAATCGGTTAACAGCAAGAAAGGATGAAGTCTTCAATACTGCAATCTTAAAAGGATCCTTGGCACAGAACCAGCATACATAGTACCCTCAGTAGATAAATGTTAAGTCAGGATGCATTCCTGAAGCTGGTCAGGCACACCACTGCGACATTTTATCCACTACAGTCAAAGGTGCACAGTACAATTTCCGTAAAAAAGTTTATGTAAAGCAAGAATCTGCCAAATATGCCAAATAATCAAGAGTCTCCTCCCATACGCCCGTGCAGTAACAAGTATTAACATCTGATAGCACACACGCTGTATGCTGATACATCTTACTTCTCAAAAGAAATTTAAAGAAAAAAATTTACTAAAATATTCATGCATACCTTTATCCAACAGTATAACTTCAAAATCCCATGAGGAGTTAAATCAACCATTTTAATTAAATGATTTCAAAAATTCACCAAGTTTCCATACAGAACTAACATATTTCATAGTGTTTCTTAGAATGTTTGGCTCATTAGGGCTCTAAAATGTCTGAGTCATGCTTTGTTTTGTCTGTTTGCCAAATCAAATTGCTTATTTTGTGTTAGGGAAAGGACAGTGATAATTATAGTTTCATCTTTTAAAGTTAAGTTCACAAAAACAAGTTTTACACATGTATTTAAGTACATACAAAATGAAATAAGCTACCTGCCTGGACTCCAACTGTTTTGGTCAAAAAGACAGAGAACACAGAAAAAGAAGGAAAAAAAAACCAACCCAGCAACACAAACCGAGTGGGACAGAGACCTAGGAGAGTACTCAACTCGGTCAATGCTAATGAAGTGGGTAATTGTCCTTTTAAGAGAGGAATAAATGTGGAGGAGTGATTCAGCACTAATTCATCATATAATGCTTCTAAACTAGAAGCTAAATTGGAGTCTGAGAGAAGTAGCTACCTCTAACTTCAGCCATTTATGAGCAATGTATGATTACAGCAGCATATCAAACTTTGAAGAGTGCTCTTATAGACAGAATGAAGGCAAATTATATGAAGGTCTTGTTTCTTACAGCAAACTTTATATCAATATAGTAGTGGGAGCCAACACAGAAAAAGCAAGGAAGAGGCAGAACTCTGGCAAGAATTCCTTATAGCTACAGACATTTTATTTAGATTTGATAGAAGACAAACTGGCAAAGTTCTGGCATATGCCTAAATATTCTGTATTGCCATTACCAATTGTCAAATTATATCCTTTACCATAATATCAATTACCTCCACAGCAAACCTAAATGAGGTAGGTATAAATTAAAAATTCTTGACCACCACATTCCAAAAATACACTTCACATATTCATCCTCCGAATTATACTGAAGTTACTGAAAACCATACTGTCTTTTGCTTCATTTATTTAAGCTCTTCTTAAGAAAAGAATACAAAGGAGCAAAAGGGTAGAATACTGATTTTGTAACCTTACAGGTGATCTGCACAATCTTAAAATTCTTTCTTGGCTATTTAAAGCCTCTGTGTTCCAAAATTGGAGAAAAAAGGCACCATCAGAGTTTAAGACTTTTATCCACCATCATTCCACCTATTGGGTTTTTTTACCTGATTTTTATTGAGGGTTCATTATATCTGCTAAGTTTTTGTCAATGGCCTCATTATTTTAGATTCTTCTACAATGATTTTAATAGGTCATTTAACTATCATACTTCTAGTTTAATAAACCAATTTTGAATTTTTTTTTTCTTTATTGACTGTTCCCTATGGTATCAGAAAATTTCATATTACTTTATGTTAAATTTTTAAGATCAGTGAGCTGTGAAGAAAACAAGAGAGCCAGTGTCTGTTGCTTAAAAATGTAGAGCCCTGTATAAAATTATTCCAACTCAAACTCTTGTGATAAAGAGTGAAATTCGCCTTTGAATGTAATGGATCAGCCCATATCAGAATGTATTTTTAGAGATAATAATTTGTCTTTCTAACCTGAATTGCTGCATGTTTCTTCTGTTCAACGTAGCAGCAATACATCAGTTCATTCTAGTAAATGTGATGCCAAGAGAAAGTACAAAAAAAGCCTACCTTATAAATAATGCCTAAATATAGCCATCAAACTGTAAGTTTAGTCATGAGTACCACAATCCACAGCTTTTTGTTTCTTTGAAAAGAGATTTCCTTGCACAAACAAAACAGGGCAATCAAATGTTTGTTGATTTACTGTTGAAAATTTAGAGTCAAAAGTGTCCAATATATTTTTTGTTCCTTGTCTAGGTAGAAGCCAAATCACATAGTCACAGATGGTGAAATTCTTTCTATTCAGAAGTAACAAGAGATCTAATCTGTTTTAACCAGAAGGTCAAGTAAGCTCCTGGTTAAATTTTATGGACTTATGGTTTAGATATGGTTCATGTAACCGAGTTACGTGGAGTGTTTTTCTTAATTTTTAATATATCTACATGGGACAAGGTCTGGAATGCGAAATAAGACCATTATCCCACCCACAGCATTTTTTAAAATTGTATCCAAGGTTACAACTACAGCCATGAAAGGCAAAACAGAAGATAAAAAGAGAGAAGCAGCTGCATTGCACTTCAGTAATATAGAAAGATACCACAGCAATATGGATTTTCAGAAAATAAATTAGCATTTTTAAGAGGATGGAAAAGCAATTTGAGGAAAAATCCTTAACTGTTTCTCTGCTTTTACTTGCTGTTTTAGGCACCTGTTATTGGCAACTATCAGACATAGGTTGCTGGGCTAGATGGACATTGAACTTGTGTGACATTCCCACATTTATCTCATACAAATTACCACTACATAGCTATTGCTTTGTATGAGATCTATTTCATTTAGTATGTTATGCACATTAGGTTCCTGATCATATACAAATTTATCTTTTTGATATTTCTATACTTAAAAAAATAATAGCCAAAACAAGAGCAGGAAAGAAATCATGCAGAAGGTAAGCCAGTGAGTAGCTTTACATATCTATAGCTGTGTATCATTGGCTTGCCTTCTGCAAGCAAACTTTGTATGTTTCAAACAAGTTTCATATAGAGCCATAAATCAAAAAGTACAGTTCAATTCATATAGGATAGCTATCCCCAAATACATTAAAAAGGGAAACTTTAAATGGGTAGATAGGGGTAACAATACAAACTTGTTCATCTGTGATGTGCACACCAGAACTAGGCACCTTATTCTAACAGCAGTCTTGACAAGCAAGTGTTGATTGATAAACAGTCGTTTTCATAAAAAAGACAGAACAATAAACTGAGGTTTATCATTTGCATTATACCATGGATACCACTTTGGCATATGAGAGAAACTTTTGATTGCTGGCTATTAAACTGCTTATGTAAACTTGTCAGTGAAGATTACAAGCTGGTCCAAATACTTACAAACACTGTTTATTAGCCCACAGTATCCTCAAATCAGTCAGAATATTTCACGGGAAAGATACTAAAGATTGTGCAAGGTTAGCACGATCTGTTTATTTGGTATTGCTTTAGGAAGCACAAGTGTATAATTAAGTGAAAAATTACACACAGCAAATTAAAAATTGCTTTTTATACTTGTCACATCTTCCTTACTTTGTGAAAAAGTTCATAGTAGGACTAAGATAGGATGCAGCTGCCTAAACATGGTGTTACCTAGGAGATTCTACAGAACTGTATGGCGCTGTTGCACATGACATAACTTTTAAGGGAAATATGTTCTCCTGGACTGGCAGGCGGAGAGCGAACAGTAAATTACAACATCTAAACTAAAACTAGATGTCTGTGCTTAGGTAACCCAATTGTACTCTGTACATCTTAACTTTGTCAACTGTTGTCTGCCTACCATACCTTTTCCTTAAAATACACATAAACAGCTTGACATCATGAATATATCACCCCAAAGACATTTTCCAACCTTGATGTCTTGTACTGATGTTGTTTCAGTGCCCTTCAATACCACATATGTAAGTCACACACTTTACTTACTCTTTAAAGCACGTTATTTGATTGAGAGCAATATTGATGGAGAGAACTGAAATACAGAAATTTGCATGCAATTTTAACAGAATCTAATTGTTACGTGAACTCTGATATATGGATTGAACATCTTGGTTCCAAACAACCTTATTCTTGCATAACTTAAGGAAAAATTAATCTTATTTCCTCTCTCAGCTCTGCTACATTTGTAGAAAATATTCCAAGCGCTGATACAGTTACTTCATATACTATTCTGCAGAAAGATCAGGTCCAAATATGTTTTATTAGAAGTGGAGATGGTTGCTAAGTGACTCCTGAAAAACTCTGGATTCAATTCAAATGTGAAAGAGTTACAAAACAGACTGCTAATAGCCAGCATCATAAAAAGCAATAGGCAACACTGTACGTGTATAGGTTTGGCTTTCAACAAAGGAATTGGCTTTTTTTCCTCTAGAAGACCTTGAATTTTAAATCCCCACAGCATTTACAAGATCAAATAGACCAACCCCAGAGAAGCAGCAGCACAAAAAGCTGAATGGGTGTAACTACAAATCTTATTCCATCAACCAGCAAAAGACAACTATAAAGCGGATGCAGACTCATCTTCCCCACAATAATTGTTTCATTAAAGTGCAGTATAATACACTAACTGCATCAGTAAAACAATAATAATAAAAAAAACCAAACCTTGGAACACAGACTGTTAAACAAAATTACCTTCAAAAAAGGCTGTATCACATACCTATATATACAGATTTTGTTCACAATGATAGAAAATAACTTGGTTAGAATTACCTGAAAATACCAGGTTTTAAAAGAACTCTACCACAGAGAGAAAACATGCATCCTAAGTGCTTAAGGTTCAAGTTGTCAACACCATATCTGAGGCAGTTTTCACTTTATAAAAATCAGAGTAGTCATAAGGAATACAGGTATTTTAAAGCCATTTTTTATTTCTAATCTTCCATCCTTGAGCTGTCAGTCACTTATCTCATGCAGAAGCAGTAAGAGCTTCTGTTTGGAACAGAAAAGGCAGAAAAAGGAAAGGCAACTATGTCAGGTTTTCTGATGTATCTGGAAATCTTTCTGTTCATGTGTGAACAGAATGTTTTTGGGGAATTCATTTGGCTCAATAATTTAATCGATACGTTATGAATCACCTCCCCTACATTGTTCTTTATACTCTCTTCGCAGAACAGAAGTAATACACTAAGTGGTGGTAAATGGAGTTAAATCCAGTTGGCGGCATTATGAGTGGTGTCCCACAGGACCTGGTATTAGGTCCAGTTCTCTTTAACATCTTTATCAATGATCTGGATGAGGGGATCAATGCACCCTTAGTAAGTTTGCAGATGACACCAAGTTAGGTAGAAGTGTCAACCTGCTGGAGGATAGAAAGGCTTTGGGAAGGGATCTGGACAGGCTGGATCAATGAGTCGAGACCAACAGGATGAAGTGGCCAAGTGCTGGGTCCTGCATTTGGGTCACAACAACCCCATGCAGTGCTACAGGCCTGGGGAAGTGTGGCTGGAGAGCTGTCTGGCAGAAAAGGACCTGGGGGTGTTGGTCAACTGTCAGCTGACCATGAGCCAGCAGTGTGCTCTGGTGGCCAAGAAAGCCAACAGCAACTTGGCCTGTATCAGGAACAGTGTGGTGAGTAGTACTCCAGATATGATCATCCCCCAGTATTTGGCACTGGTGACGCCCCACCTCGAGTACTGTATCCAGTTTTGGGTCCCTTATCACAAAAAAAGATGTTGAGGTGCTGGAGCGGGTCCAGAGAAGGGCAATGAAGCTGGTGAGGGGTCTGGAGAATAAGTTTTATGAGGAGAGGCTGAGGGAGCTGGGGTTGTTCAGCCTAGAGAAAAGGAGGCTGAGGGGAGACCTTATTGCTCTTTAAAACTACCTGAAAGGAGGCTGNGGAAGGAGGAAAAAAAAAAAAAAAAACAAACCAAAAACCCCCAAAACTTTCTCCCTCTAGCAGTCATGTGGAGAAGATATTCCTACATCTGTTCAAGAACAACATGAAGAGGTAGGCCAAGTCTGTTTGAGGGAAAAGGAAGAGGAAACAGAAATGTGTATTACTAATACAGATGGGAGTTCAAACAAGACAGGAGTTTGTAGTAATGACATGAAAACAACAATTCTAGTTCTAAACAGTTTCAATAATTCTAAAATATGTTTCAATATTCATTCAGGAAAGAATCTTGTGTAAAAGCACAGGATGTCTCCTTCAGTTGTACATGACAAAAGGCACCATTTCGGTTTAAAAAAAGAAATAATAATAATAGGACCCTTAAGGTTGCCAAATTTGTATTATGGCCTTATAAATTTATGTCCCACATTACTATTATGAAGTTATTAAATTAATGCAGACCGTTATTGCAGTTGTAAGATAATTCTTTCCTATAATCAAGGCTGCATGCTACCTAACAACTCTGGGGAATTTCATGGCCATTGAATAGAAATTCTGAAAGAATGCTGCCAAAATTTCATATTAAAATAAGACGTTCAAAGTTAAAAAAACAAGTGTACATATTGAATATAGAGTATTTTCATGTGCTCATCTGCTTTAAGAAAAAAAGAGCAAAATGCACATTGTTGTACCTACAGTGTGACTCATCTTTTCAATGACTTGCCAAAATAGCAGACAGTTTTTTGACTCTTCTTATGATCACTGTGTTATTATTCAAAAGGAAAAGTCAGACTTTCACTAAGAGAACACTGTGTGACTTGGAAGGATTTACTTCCATTTCCTACTTACTTGAGAGCATTTACTAATCTTTTTCACTTCATGGGATTTTTTTGTTGTGTTGTTTTTGCTGTTCGTATTGCTTGGGGTTTTTTTAATCAGACTAGATTGAATGTTATCAAAAGAGTCTTTAAGCTGTTTGACCCACCATAGAAACGAGACACAAACAAGTATTTTACAAAAGCGTTTGGAAAGTAAAAGGTAGGGAAATATCATTACATAAGAAATTATTTCTGAAAAGTTGGCATTTCCAAGCTAAAAATTCCCTTCATTCAACTGTCTAGCTTCCAGTCCCACCTACTGAAAAATGGAGCCACCAAAAATAGAGGAGTCATTCCACTGATAGGGTGTTCTTTCCCTTAAGAACAGTCATAGTCACTCTCATATGTAATTTAACAAATACACGCTTTCTCTGGAGCTTTTATAGGGAAAAACATAGGTTAATAATCAATCTTTTAAACAGAGTAATTAAATCTTGAATAACAACACTGGATGGTTTGATTTCCATCTTATAAACTGCAATGCAATTTCTAAAAAAAAAAAAAAAAAAAAAAAAAAAAAAACAAAAAAAAAAAAAAAAAAAAAAAAANAAAAAAAAAAAAAAAAGAGTACAACAAAAAAACCCAAAACAAACCACCAAAATATCTACTATTAAGATCGCTTTTTCTGTGTGTGCTGATTTCAGGGGCCTCTTCCTCTTCTACAGAATTTTGAGACATTGGTCCCTCTTTTCGCATTGAATTGCACTGCTCCAGAACAGGATTCAACATCCAGAGTTACATGATAAAAAGGAAATTCAAAAAAACTGAGTCCGAAACAGCCTTAGAACCATTTCTGTATATGAGAATGTAAATATTTTCTTTATGAAACAAATGCATTAAGTTTGTCATTTTTCTGTTGTAAGAGAACTTCTAGTCTTCTTTTTGTTGTCTTTTTTTGTAGTTGTTTTTTTTTTGTTTTTTTTTTGTTTGTTTGTTTTTGTTTTTTGGTTTTTTGGTTTTTTTAAGAACTTGGGGACACAGCTCTACACAATGACGTGTTCATCTTGCCCACTCACTCTTTCAAAAGAAAAACTTCATTAAGTGCAACAGATATGATCAAGATGTTGCAGAAAAATATATCAGACTGCCACTAAAGAAAACTGTCCTTTACTGTATTTCATTTAAGTAGGTACATGTATAAGTTCAAAGTCTCCCCCTACCAGGCAAAACAAAAAAAAAAATAATTAAGTTACAACATACTGTCTACAAAGTACATCCACTTAAAAGTTGTCAAATATTTAATTTACTGTCAGGATCATTTTCCAACTGTAAAGTGATCTCATTACAAAATGTGCAGCTCTAAGTGAGCCAAATACAAAATTTCTGAGATCACATCAATCCCGAGGAACAAATACAAGATATATATTTAGAAATGTTGACAAAGAATGACAGATAAATTTTAAGATAAACATATTGGCTATGTTAATCACTGTCTTGCAAAGCTAGCTAAAATTCATATAAGGGTTAATAAACCCAAAATTTCTGCAGATCAAAGTTACCCAACATAGAACCTGTCAAATCATTTATCTCTATCCTGCAACACTTCATCTACCTTCACAGTGGTCTTGATATAGGTCATATTAAAGTTTTGATGAAATAAAATTAATCACATCCAAGAAGCCTTAATTCAAAAAGAAACACACCAAATCATAAACACTGGGAAAGAAGTACACTAACCTGTATTCTAAAATTAGTGTGTAAACCGACACCACAATTAAGTCACTGTAATGTTCCTTTCCAACAAGAAAAGCACTTTAATTGCATATATTATTTGATCTGACAGCTATAAGAACTTGCCAGATAGGAAAGATATTCTTTAAAGGAAAGACAAATTAAAATTAAAAGATACCTGCCAGTACACAATGACAGAAGATAATCTCAATTTAAAGTACTAAATTTAGTCATTATAATCAATTCTGTTGTTGTTAAAAAATGAAACAGTTATTTCAGAGTGGATTTTTATTCTTAATACATTTTAATTCTGTACATAGTTCTTTAAAGAAATATATTGTTTCTAATTCTAATGACCTAGAAATATATAAGCATTGAAATGTGTCATCTTTCATAAGTGAGCTGATAGCCAATGCAGTATATGCCTCAGCCAAAACTTTCAAAAAATTTTGTCTAGGAATTGGATTTCATACAAAGGGAATGCATGTAGCAAAGTTTTACTTCAAGTGTGTAGAAGGAAACTCCTAGAACTATTTGGAATTACAGAACACCAAAATTTTACTTTGTTTCAAACATATAGGAACTTCCTCTTGAATGGCAGCGCTTGCACTATCAGGGAAAGAGACTTCAGAATAGCTTATTACAATCTTGCACAACTGTAACCTTCCTACTGCACATCAAATAGTCTCTTTGATCGCCTCACACTGATTAATGCTCTTTCAAATAGCAAGGAAAAGCAAAGACTCACAGACTATCTTCTGTTTATAGATGCCATCAAAACCCATCCAGCAGTGAGATGTACAACTAGTTTGGTCATGGGTCATGTTTCATGTAATCGTACCAAACAGCTACTTGCTGCTTCAGAGTTGGTCTTTCAGTGTTGCCACACAATGAGCCAAGACAGTACAATCTCTTCAGTGAAAAAAAAAAAAAAAAAAAGTTTTCTTGAAAAAATATTTGCAACTACTATAGAGAAAAGGCAAATTATAGTGACACGAACAATTGTAGCTGATTTTCCAGGACATATAAAGAGAGCACGTACATTTAGTTTGCCCTCTGGTGGCCATTTCCAACGTCGGCTACGTCTAGAGGACAGAAGAAGAATGCATACTGAGATCAGTATAATTAAAAGGCAATAAGTATGATACAATTACTTTCTCAGTTCTTCATCTAACCCCTTATATATGTTTTAGCACACAACTGTAGCTGATAACTTGGTATTCCTCCTACAGTTTCTGACTACGTGTCTTTGAGTGTCTACCAAACCGCCAGTACAGACTATCCAGATTTAAGATATGTTAAAAACTGTATCTGTAACTTCTTTAATCTCCTGGAAAGAGAAAAGAGTGCAGAAGGGGAACAGACAGTTTTGGAGGATAGAAATAACAGGCTGATTTATTCCACTAGACTTCAACACATCAGAGGATAAAAACAGGGAACTCCAGAGAAAATTACTAGACCTTCTCAAAAGCACTTGCAAAATTGTCTCTATAGGTAAGCAACAACTACCACTCAAAACCAGGTTGTTGCCACTATACACCTCTAAGTGTAGAAAATTTGATCCAGTAGAGTATTTAAGAACATTTCTTGGAAGTGTTTGATGAACTCACTCATAGCAAGACAGATTAAACCTGAAATAAACAGCAGCTACTGAATTGTTAAATGAGAAGATAAACCCTTTTATACCTCCGTAGAGGATCAGGTCTGACTGTGCTGCACAGAAATGCCACACTAAAAAATGCACAATTTTCAGTTCTAGATAGACACTTAGTTGAATAAGCATTGTTTGAGATTATGTGATTCTGAACAGTAATTAATCAAGTTGACCAGCATGAAACAGGACAAGTTTGTTTAAAAAAAAAAAAAATTAAAAATTCCATTTTTTCTTCCCAAATTGCAATCATCTGAAACAAATATATGTATCAACTCTAAACTTCCTATCAAATACAGGAGTAGTGTCACCCTTCTTAGAAACCAATTAGCTTGGTAGATTCCCAAAGGGGCTTCTTTTGCATAAAGTTTCAAGTATAGGAACATTTAAAAGGACTCGAGACTTCAAGAGTTGGCAAATAAAGCCTGTATTTTCAGAAAATGACATCAACATTAACAGTTTATACCAATAAAGATTCTAGGCGATCCTGCAGCCCCATTACTGCCATGTCTAACAAATATATTCTGATTGCAAACATTGAATAAGCTGCCAATTCTGCCTCACACACTAAATAAATGCACCAAGACAGCTGCCTGAGCTTTTGGAAAGCCCAAAAGCAAGATAGGAATATGTTACCCTCTAATCACTGCTTACCAGCTAAAGCAACAATTCCAAATATTTGCTTCTTGTATCCTGTATAATATAGACAAGGAAAGGGACTTTTATATGCAACTAAGCGAAAAAGCAACAAGATTTCCAGTGACTTATGCATAAAAGACATATTATTGCACCTAAGCCAACTACATGTTTTGGAACAGGCTGCTATTGGCATAGTGCCAAGATTACAAAGTCATTCCAAATACCTGGTTACTTTTGTTTATATAGTAAAGGAGTTTATGGAGGAAAGACCTGATGTAATGCTGCAAAAGTCTGTAATATTATTTGCTGCTCTAAAGTGCATTTGTATCATTTGAACTGACAGCATTATGCCTTTGTGGCTTTTGCTATCTTAAGTAGCTTTGATACTTGAATATATGGTGGAGTCTTTCATCATAGAACAGATTTTTAGATACACGAATTACACAAAGCCTTCTTTTTCCAGATAGATCTATATTACATGCTAAGAAGATTGCAGGCCAGGCACTTGCCAGCAATATAAACTACTGAAGAGGAGAAAAAGAACACTGAAGAGTACCTGCCTGGTTTCTCTTC
This sequence comes from Nycticryphes semicollaris, assembly GCA_013400055.1. Classification (NCBI taxonomy): domain Eukaryota; kingdom Metazoa; phylum Chordata; class Aves; order Charadriiformes; family Rostratulidae; genus Nycticryphes; species Nycticryphes semicollaris. Next base: position 32,804 of record VXBJ01004492.1, read on the forward strand.
ACAGAATACTGCAGTATATACGTCTAACCAGTTATCAGGGGAGAAGTCATTGTACTAGTCTTGAGTCAAAGTTTCTTTACCAGTGATATTAATTCTGGCATCATGTAACTTGTTTATTTCTTAAATTACCTTCTGAAACTGTCCGTACATTTCTTTCAGGGGAAATTCAGCATTTTTTTTTTCCTTTCTTCCTATAGGACTTTGTGATGTTCTTAAAAACATGAATTAAAAATAACCATGTTTTCTTCTTGAACAGATACTTTTCAAGAAAAGCATACATGCACACATAGTCAAATGCAATATTTTCTTTAGGATTCAGACTGATCTACAATAATCTATATGTCTCGTGTCAGTGGCATGTTTCTTATTAAAAGTAGTGCTGAAGTTCATTTTAGCAATAACGAGTATAAAGACAAGTGTGATTTCCTACAAATTTGCTAAATATAGACAGGAGGCTGATAAACATGCCATATATTTAGTTCATAAATTTCAGAAGTTTCTTTGTTGCAGAAAATTTCTCCACAGTGTAAAATAGTCTAAAAAGAAATTATACACTCATGGTCAGCGCACTCTTAATTCTGTTATCTAAAAGCAAATAATCCCATTCATCAACAAACAAAGCCACTAATGCCAGCAAGGTCTTACTTCAAATGGTAAGCCACACATACATGCACATCAGGATTTTTTTCATACAAATTTCAATACAATGAAACACAAGTGTAAATAAGAAAGATGGGCGCGTTACCACCTTAACCATTAAGCTTCTATTTTGTTTTTGTAAAACTGAAGATATGTCTTGTTTCTGGATTTTAAAATGCCTTTGTCCTTTACAAGAGCCAACTATTAAAACATTTACTGAAAAGATAAATAATCATGTACTTACTGAAGAATAATGTTGCATAATATAATTAGGGAATTATTCCTGTTTATGATCATTTAGAAATTTACAGCAGTCCTATAATGGTTAGAGAATCACAGAATTGTTACAGTTGGAAAGGACCTCTGAGATCAAGTCCAACCATACACAAAAACACAACCCACTCCCTACAATCTTGGCCACTAGAGCATGCCCTGAAAGTGCCACATCTACATGTTTCTTAAATACCTCTAGGGATGGTGACTCAACCACCTCCATGGGCAGGCCATTCCAGTGTCTGACCATACTTTCAGTAGAGTATTTCTTCCCAATATCCAGTCTAAACCTCCCCTGCCACAACATCAGACCATTTCCTCTGGTCCTGTCACTATTCACTTGGGAGAAAGAGGCCAACACCTACTTCTCTACAACCTCCTGTTGTAGAGGGCAATGAGGTCTCCCCTCAGCCTCCTCTTCTCCAAACTAAACATGCCCAGTTCCCTCAGCCTCTCCTCACAGGACTTGTCCTCTAGACCCAACACCAGCTTGGCAGCTCTCCTCTGGACCCGCTGCAGCACTTCAGTGGTCTTGTAGTGAGGGGCCCAGAACTGAACACAGTACTGGAGGTGAAGCCTCACCAGTGCTGAGTACTAAGGCATTATCACTTCTCTACTCCTGCTGGCCAGGCTATTTCTGATACAGGCCAGAATATAACACCCTAGTAATTAGAATATTTTCTGTATAATTATATTGTGAGAAACACTCTCTAGAAAGTAAAAAAGAAAGCAGAACAGTATTAAGTGGCTTCATTTCAACAACACTTTCAAGAACAGTGAAGTAACCATACCAGACTCTTGGCTCAAATGACACTATGAGCTTTTATCAGGGTACAAGATGCACCTTTTTTCCTCCAAACCAGTGAAGACACAAAGCAAGAACTCCCAAAGACAGTTACATATTGCTTAGCATACAAAGAGAGACAAAGGCTTCCCATATAAAAAAAGCAAGCTTTCTTTCCTAGGTTAGTTACCATTTGAAACTATGAGCTTTCTAGATAAAAAAGACTGCCAGGGTTCTTCAGAACAAGAATTAATAACTTACAAAGGGATTAGAGAATATTTAGGTTCAGTGGACAAAGTATACTTCCAGGAGAAATAAAACATCTCTCACCAGATGGTCACAGGTCTGCGTGACAAAGCAAACGCTGCAAAAAGAGTTCAGGGCTCACCAAAAACCAAGTAACTCATCTTTAGGCTACTCCAATACAGGTGAAATCGCAAGTCTAAGTCCTGAGAGTATATTCAATTTGACTAAAAACAAGACTTATTTAAAACTAAAACTACTTTGCAGTAGAACTACTTTGCCTTATGACATTAGAACAATGTATATACACAAGAACTGTTTTCCTATTACAGTGGATTAGGATTTCCTATACTTTGTTAGGACAACTCTAATTTCAATTATTCTAAATTACTAATACACTGGAGGTTTTGAACAAAATACAATTCCTGAAAGAAATATCCCATAGAAATACCATATTTTTTTCGCAGTTTCATTGAAGAAAATAGGAAGATGGGTCTAAACCTACTTAGGTCCTCCACTACACTGTCGGAAAACAAACTGGCAAGACTATCAACTTTAGCAGAATGTCATATAAACTGAGCTATCAGTAGCTAAATTAACACTTACTATCCCAGCAAGTTTGTTTGTTTGTTTGTTTTTTTTTTTTTTTTTAAAAAGCTGCTGTAATATTAAAAAAAAAAGATATCTAGCTTATCTGAAGGAACAGTTGGAAAGGAAAAAAAAAAGTAAACTGTAGGATTTCATTTGGCTGTACCGTACTAGTTTCCTTTGCTTTTAAATGTGAAAGCAATGATGATCATGTCATCATTATCTTAATTCCTCTGCACAACACGAAGCAGCATTTTTAATCCTCAAGAATTTTTATAAGCATTACTCTGTATTCAAAACCAGCATTTACTTATTCCCAGCTGCTCAGAATTTCTTTGCTTGCTTTACTCCATAAAATAAACCTTCCATCGAAAGCACTCAAAGGACTTTTAAAAATATTTTACATAGTCTACTTTTGATTCTTCTTTCCAGAACGTTTGCCTGACTATATATCCTGTGGCCCAAAATCACATTAATTTTATAAGCGGAAAACAAGAGTTCTTATAGTCTATTAAAAAAAAAAAAATACTTTTTGAATAGCTAGAAAAGCAAATTCCAGTGAATGTTTTTAAAAGTGTTACTTGAAAACACCATTGACAGAGAGCTCCCTCTTCTCTTTTGGTTGAAGGAGAAAGAATGCCTTCAGTCACGATGTTTCAGGTGTTGAGCCACCTAAATGCTTTCTTGGCCTGATGGTCCTACCTTCACCCCCCTTCTAAAGCAAAGTCCCTTAGGTAAGGCTGTACTTTCAAAATATTATTACTTGAAACACTCATTGCCACTAAGGCTATGTAGGACAATAAAAAAAAAAAAAAAAAAAAAGTTTAAAGAAGACTGTTTCATTTCAGAAAACAGGCTGTAAATTGCCTTCACATCCATTTTTTCCAGTATTTGGGGCATTCTGAGGCAAAGCCCCAAGCTTTTATCTTTGCAAAGGCAGTTTAATACATTGTGCAACTCTTTCTTTTTTTTTTCTTCAGGCTCAAAAGCAGAGAGTTGCAGTATTTGTTAGCTTACAGGTTTCACAATTTTTCTTTGTATGTACAGTGTCAACTTCATAAATACTACATAACACATCCCTAGAAAACCAGAGTATGACATCTAGTATAAACAAAGCAGGTTTGTTTGCTTTATTTCTTGTTTTCACGTATTTCTCCTTTTTTTGCTGAACATTTTTTGCTATGCATGATATATCTGTATACTGTATCTCGTATTTGTGTATTTTTCACCTTGTTTATAAAGTTGTGGTTTTTTAAACATTGACCTCATCTGCTTTCACTTCTCTTTTTTCCTACAGAATTTACTACTTATCCTTCACTTTGTTATTCAGCAGCTTTTGAAGGTTCTCCTTAAAACTATTGAAAATAAATGGACGTGTCTCTTTGAGTGACAGAAGAAGAATTCGCAGCTGTACAGCTACACTCCCTTAACAAACTGTACCACACAGAAGAAGTTTTTCTCTGTAACTCCCTAAAGAAAGCAACACCTGCTTTGCAGACTGCAGCAGTAGTGCAAAAACAGAATTCTTGACAAAATACATATCCCTACACCAGCTTCAGAGAAAGTACTATATTACATTGCTTCCAGGGCAATGAAAAGGGGGTCATTATTATCCACTGAGTGCATTAATTATCACTTTGTCTTCAGGGTCCAACCCACAGCACACTGAGGTACTCTAAAGATTTCCAAGAATTTCAGGTCATGCTCTTTATCAGGCCTGCACCATATAGAAAACACACTGCAATATTTCACATTTTAAAAAGCCAACCTGAAAATCAGCCACTTCTGTGAGACATCTGAGAAATAATTAATTAACAGTATAAAATCTATCTTCTTTAACATAGATGTGGTCATACTTAGGGTATCTACTGCTCATAAAAGGTTATCTATTCATCAGCAATTTCATTGAAATTAAAGGATAGAAAAGAAATAAAAATCCTGAAAAAAAACTGTAGGAAATAACTTTGAAAGTCTATCTTATTGTTAAGGAATCGCCTCAAACCTGGCTGGAAGTAGATGAAGTTGAGACAAAACAATTCATTTTTATGCTTCAGTACATGTTTAGAATAACAAGTTTTAGAGAAAGATCAACTAGCAACATCATAACTATACATAACCAGGACTAAATCTTTAATATTTTTTTTATTTTTTTTTTTATCAGTATAATACTTCACTAAAAAAAACTAATAGTCTATACACAAAGCAAGTCTTTAACACACAGGGTCTATATTTTATTCTATTACAGACAATCTACAGAAGAAAAAGAAATTGTCTTTCCATTGACTTGTACAAAGCACATATAATTTAGGTCTTGGTCTAATACAGACTAGCTGTATCTAATTTTAGTCATGTAAAAACTAGCCATTTTATCAATACAGAGCATCTAGGACAACTATCCTTCCTGAGAGAAGATGACCACTTTGAAAGGGCGATACCTCATACACTACATTACAACAAAAAAACTGTTTAAAGCAGACATCTGTCTCCAGTTACCATAGAGAAAGTCTGCAGAAAATGAGCTTATCCTAAGCTTCTAAACTGTAAGAGTTAGGCAAGATGAGTCTTATCTTTATTTTCTGAATACCTCAGTTCCACTTCTCAATAGTTACTCAGTTAAGCAATGAAACCCTTATTACCACAAGACACACAAACCCAGTATGGCTTCACCTAAGATAATGAACAAGTTTCCTTTGTTTTGCAAAGTTTACCCAAGGATAACTGAAATTCTCCAAATGTGGCTATTACTAGGAAGAACGGAAAAAAAAGCACAGCTTTTCCTTGACACTGTTTTCTCTTACAGATGCAGCATTGTGACATTATAAAACTACATAGTACTTCTAGGCTGTAACATTAAACAACTCCAAATAAACATAAGCAATACGTTGCTACCACATTTCATTCAACCTCCATCAAAATTAGCTTTCTGCAAGCTACTAAAATAGTTTGTTTTCATTTGTTTTTCCCACACACACCCCAAAGATTTTGACGTATTTTAATCTTGGTATCATTTTTCTAGCCAAAAGGAATTAATATCTCCAGTTATAATATGCCAATATCTAATTTACATTCTCCACTACTTCTAAGGAAAGACAATTTTCATGTCTAGCCCCAGGTCTTGGTGAAAATAACTTTCCTAATCTGGAAAACTTGAATAAGAAAAGTAGCAGAAATGTAACGACAGAAATTAGGTAAGGGAAGTAAAGGAAAAGCAATTTCTGATTGGTTAAGGAAAAATGTTAAGTATCTTGGCAGCAAACAGCCTTCCTAGTCCAATACAAGCCATGGAAATCATATGCTAATTTTATTTCTTGTCCAGTAATAATTTTAACAAAGATGAATACATGAAGATATGAACTATACAAAGCAAGTCTCTCTAACTTTTTCCACTACTAGCTACTTAATTTTCAGGGTGATAGATGTTTCCAGCCATAAGCAACTGCACAGTATCCTGACATCCTTGAGAAATAGTACTCTTATTATCAAAACTTTTCATAACCTGGCTCTTTTAGTTTTTTCAGATTCTAAGAGTTTGTATCCCAATGGCAGAGATACAAATTATAACAGAAGTAGATTTTGTGGAGCTTAGAAGGAAGGATGATGAGTTGCAGAAAATACAGGTGTTTTTCTTCACTTATATTTCTACTACCAAAACTGTTTAGAAATAAAAATTTAAGTCTCCTCTTGCCCTATCACAGGACACCATGAGCACAATGAAGTTTTGAGGTACTTGACAGTCAGATTAAAGCAAAATTCCTCCTTGAAGACTATGTTCATAGCTATGATGAAAGGCATCAAACACTAGTGCAGTAACTACCTACAGTGGAACTGATCCTGAGCAATTCGACCTAGTATTATTCAACACTGGAATATTTTTCACATGACATACATATGCCAACTGGCTGTTGCCATATGTGATCAAGTAAATGAAAAGAAAAAAATTCAGCATGCAGGAGATGGGGAAGCAAACAGGAAAGAAATACAAAAGCGGGAAAGACAGCAATATTGGTCAAATCATTCCCTAGCAGATTTCATATCTTGGTATAGCAGAAGCAAATTAAATATTTACTATTTGCAGCTGCAATAATGTGCACAGGATAACAGACCAGGCTACTAAGGTTAGCAAAGTACCAGTACAGAGCACAGACCTTGCACACACTACACCTTCTGATTTAAAGCAGAGATAGTAACAGCCAGTCAGCAAACCCAACACAGTCTTCTACAGAGCTTTAAGGCTTTTCATTCCTCTGATGATAATGTCAGCAATTCACCCCTGCCTGGACTGTTTTCTTAATGATAAGTATGGAAGGAAAAAGAAACTTACAGAGGATTTTAAAAGGCTCATCCAGGGGGGTGAAAGATCTCCTGATAAGGAAATCCAGACTCTTGGGAAGCAGGATTTGTACTGATAGTATATTTGCCCTTTTAATCAAGTGTAGTATCCATTAAGCTCACTCCCCTTTTAAACAGCTCTTGCTTTTAATTACAACTCAAATTATGTGGAAAAGGGATGACCTTTCAGTAGATGGAAACTTTTGCAAAATTTCTCCCTCTCCAACTGTCACACTAATCAAAGCTGAAAGGCTTAAAAGATAAATGTCTTACTAATTCCTCCATTTCCAGACAGTTTCACGATGAAAAAGAGAAAATAGAGTCTAATGCACAGGAATATAGTTAACATCATAGAAAAGTTACTGTAATATTAACCAGTAACACCTATTCTAATACCAATTCTGTCAAGACTATTGTAAACACACTTAAAGAGTCTTAAGCTTGTCTTAAATACCCTCATAATCATAAAGCTGTCATGGAACAGTGATAACAGTACCCAATATAAAGCACATCCTTTCCCACACGTGTATGATCTTTTATTTCAGTACTTTGGGGTCAAGCTCCAAATCTATACTTACAGGAAAAACGAAGATGCAATAGAGTAAATTAAATTACGCCTCTAAAAGGTATTTGAACATATATCTTTATATACCAGGGGCTGGTTTATTGTTGAGAACCTTGAAGCAACACATCAATAGGAAGAGACTTCTCTTATTTTGCTGCTAAACAGGCAAATTACTTAAACAGTGTGCATACATAACGAAAGATAAAGATCTCAAACAATGAGATCTTTTTTACTCAGTTTATTTGAAATTTTCTCCTCTCTCCAATCACTATCAGAGGCAGACAAGGAAAAACACATCTCTCCCTATTATTCTAAGATTTTCAGTGTGTATACTTATTTTCCTCTCAATTTAATTCTTCTCTTTGTCCTTACTCCTTTAGTTAAGAGCCCAGGTTAACCGTGGCTGAAAAAAATACCTAAATATTTTCCCCCATAAATTAAGGGCTCTCTCCTTGTCTCATACCTACTGCAGCTGCTAGAACAAAAGGAATCAAAGAAAACAGGTACTCTAAAAATAAAAAAGAAAAAAAATCACACCTAAATCTTGGCAGTCCTTACTTGAGTCTCAGCTGAAATATCAGAAATACTAGAGCTGTACAGTTGATTTATGGATAGTATTTGTAAAAAGAGCCACTGATCTCCATGGGGTCTTTCTCTGGTACTCATAAGCATTTGCAAAGTTGTGACGTATTACTGAAAGTGAAAGCAAAGTTTCTGGAATGTGCCAAATATGTTTTTTAAAAAAAAATAGTATTTGTCGTCTTCATTTGAATTGAAATTTACTTACAAAGTCAGGAAGTTACGCACACCAACAACTGAAATCATTTTTTCCAAGTTTCACATTTAACAATTCATATACTAAATATATTTGGAACCTTTTTCATAAGAGCAATTATTTTGAGTTGCCTCCAAATCACCACAACTCAGCAATGTACTTTCACAGCATTGCCATTGAACTTTTTGTTTCAGAAAGCAACAGTAATACATACCCTGCTAGCCAAAATATGTATATTTTTTCAGTGGTTGTTCAGAGATAACCTGAATGAACTGCTGTGTACAAGCAAGTCAACTAACTGTTCTGCAATAACTTTTCAAATGGAGTTAGTAAAAATGAGTTTTATATTAAGCTACTCCATACAAAGGCACTGAAATATTCTGTTACATAACCACATATTTTGTTCAAAGTACCACATAGATATGGATACATACAAATCATCTCTGCACACCAATTCAAATGCTAAAAGTCAATAGAAGTGTGAGCATATATTGCTTTTTGTAGGCTTTGCTCAAGAACAGGATAAATTTGCTCTCTTAATGCCCTGCATTACTAGGGCTATACTTTTTCTATATTATTATTACTACTTCCATATCCTCAGTCATTACACATATCTCTTGAGAACACTTTTCCATGTAGATGCACCTTAAGTCTCTCCACAGGGAGATATCAGAAAGAATAGCTAAAGCATTGCAGTTTGCTCTCCAACACTACTTATTCTATCCTAATGTTCAGATATATGTATTGGTTGTTAATAGAAATTTTACAATCAGAACTCAATTCATCAGATTATTGGCGAGCAGCAAAATATTACCTGAATCAGTAGCTTAAAGCACTCTTCAACATAGAACTCAAAGATGCATTTCCAGCACTGATAGAAAAAGCGTCAGTAGAAATTAATACCCACAGGAGTGACTGATGCCCTGGTGACAAATACTTTTCTGAACAAATGACAAAGAACTGTACCCAGACCTTCCATTTTAATTTGGGGAGAAAAGTAATTCCCAGCTTCTCTCTGTGCTCACTAAAATTGAGATGGCAAGGATGACACACTGCCCATTTATCACAAACTGATTAAGGTCTTCCTAGCCTTCCCAACTTAAGTGAAAACTTTGATAGAAGAACAAAGGTTTAATTGTACACATGACAAATTTAACAAGGAATTTTATGCTGAAAAAAGTCCACCATGCACTATATATACACTGAAAAAAACCTAAATCCCTCCTACTGCAAACAGACACATATTTGCCCTGTTGCTTTGCTACTAAATATATTTAAAACACATAATAATGACTTTAAAAATCCAGTTATGAAGGAATTAGTATACCGTTGCTATAATTTTTGACATGAGTGAGAACATCCTTCTAGTGCTTATATTGTGTATTTAACATTTTATGTTGCTGTTTCCCCTAGAGAACCTCTCAGCTTCCTTTGTTCCATTAGTTATCTAATAAAGCAACAGGAAAGTAATTAGAAGACGTGACAATACGAAAAAAGAGGTAGTAGAGCAATAAAAACAGATGGGAAATTTTGTGAATATGCAAAGCACATCAAATTAGTCCTTAAAAACAGAAAGCATACTTTGCCCTTTAATTAGACCATGTTTGCTAAAGATAAAGAATTATTCATCAAACAACCAAATCCATTAATGCTAAATTAATAACTAGAAAATTTAATTATATGCAGCAGGTTATTTCNATGACCATCAAGAAATATGCCCATTGTGGAACCATACTGTAGCATCATGCTGTATTGCTTTCATCTTAGATTGGTGATGTGGAGGCAATAGGGAACAAAATGTACTGACAGAAACAACTAAGAAATGCACAGACTACAAATAAACACAAGAACTGGGAGTGCATAACACCACTAGACTGTAAATAGCAAAATATCACACATGAGTTTTCATCACGTATTTTAAAATATTTTTTCAGTAGTCTGATAGCGTACATCACTTTCATTCCTAGATCAGAGTTTTGCCTTGAATCTACCACAACCCATGAGAATCTTTCACATATAAACAGTACATCTGGTGATGGCTTTTTCCAGGTGGTGTTGTGTAACACTTATTGATTGCTACAAGTCCTTAAGCATGCAACATTCCACACTAAGTTTCTGAAATAAATGTTACTTTGTTTCCTACAAGAAAAAAAAGTCTAAAATGAAGACAAACTCACTGTTTACAGTTTCACACACTTCAGTGCAAACCATCTGACAAAAACATTTAATTTCACACAAAAAGTCCAAATCCCTTTTTTTAATAATAAAAAAGCAATACAGAATTCCCATTGGATAAGGTTATTTTTCATCTAAAAAACAACTGCTTTCTACAAGCGTTCAATTCAAAGTTACTTTCATCTTCTGCTGAACTCATCAATAGCACTATAGAACCTGAAACAATTGTTTACCAACACAAAACTGTCCCAGGGAAGTCAAAAACCATACAAATCTAGTTCAGAACTGTTTCTTCAGAGCATCAGCTCTAGATCTAATGACAGCAGAAAAACTATGGGACTTGGTTGCTAAAGGAAGTGTGGCCCATACTTCATTATATTCATATTACACTGAATATAGTAAGCCTTCCTGTAGAATATAAAAAATTAAGGTCACACCCGTGACTTCTGCTGCACTTTATTAGTTATTCCTTATTCTTCAGTAAGTTATTATGAAAGATCTACAACGAAAACACTTTTACAGAAGAACTAGTAGCTTCACAAATAAGGAAAGTTTCTAAAACCCACATCCTGCAAACCAGGATGCAAAATAAACAATTTGTATATTACAGAAATGCTTAAAATTAAAAGAGGTAAGTCATGGGCAGGGATGAGGGGTATGTGTCCAGACAAAGAAAACGTCACAGAATTTTTAGACCCAGAAAAATACTCTAAGAAGACAGGGTACATAGCTGAAGTTGCAGAAACTGAGTGACATCTTAAATTTGAACACCACCTTCCTTTCAGCTTTACTGTTAAATACATGAATTTTAAAACTGCCTCGAGACAAAACTTTGTAAACTACTGAAAAGACTTTGGGTTTCTTGAGGTACAGTCGTCTTGATTAAAGTTAAAAATACAGAAAATAATAGTTTTTACTTATAATAGTTATACCTGCAAATAACTACATAAAATTAATCTACAGGTTTCTACATATCTGATCTGATTATATTAACTGTCACTACTAGTATTTGCTCCTGCACAGCCAATCCTTTCACAAATTCTGTTTTGGATACTTATGTTGTGTAATAATGCGAAACTTAATTTTAAAAAAGTTTGGAAATTTCATTGGTCCACAAAAGCACCAGTATTCACATTTTCTGACCAAAAAAAAACCAACAAAAACAAAACAAAAAAACAACAAAAAGCATCTCAGTCACTACATTTTGAGTAGATTGATGATTTACTGTATTTAGGGTTTTGTGCCTAGAATGTGAACAAGACTCTCAAAGAAACTGATGCTACCAATAATCTTTCCAAAGTAGTGGAGTTTTACTTTATCAAGTGTAAAAGTAATCTTCTTGTACCAAGATTGTTTTAGACAGCAAAAAACACTACATGCACACACACTAAGGAGTGCAGGAAAACAGAAGTCATGGCAGAATCAAGATAAAAACTTTATTCTGAATATTGGTGTTGGTCCATTAATAGCTAATTTCCTATGCAACTAACATTTATGGATAAAGATTGTTCTTGATTGAAAAACAACTGTTAAAAGTCAAAAGAAGAAATGCAAACATTTCAAATGCTAGTAAAAATCAAGCTAATCTCAGAAAAGCAGATTCAAAAATCACACAGATCGCGTAACTGCATCATTATTCAACAGGTACAGTAATAATTCCATATTTTCTCCCACCAAAATGCAATGCTGTAGCTTGTTGGACTACATCAAATTAATGCCCGCTACTTTTGCTTTCTTTCTACTCTAAAATTAACAAAGACTGACACATGTGCTTTGCTATTTAAGAAATTTATCAAACAAACTATGATTAAACCAACAAGATTACTCAATTTTTGAACAGTTAAGGAACGCAAGGTGTGGAATATATCACCTTACGTTAAATGGTAATTGCAGCAAACCCCATTCTTGGTAGTTAGTAAAATAAATAACAAAAGAACCTTTGGTTGCAAAGAGAAAAGCCTTCTAAACTCAGGAAAAAAAACAATAAAAACTTATAAGTACCAACAGGAAAATTAAAAGTTTCATCTCTAGTAGTCTATTCCTGCTTCCAATTTCAGGTATTATAATGGAGGTCTTATAGGAAGTGTTTAGCAAAGCTACAAAGCCCCAAATAATGCTGTAGCACATCTTTCTCAAATAGGATATACAACAATTCATGGAAACTCTCATACAATTTTTCCACTTGAAGAAATTATCCATAATTTTTTTTTCATTGTGTCATTTATTTTAGGCCAAGTTCATTTTATAAAAAGCTTTATTGAAAAAATATTTAATACAAAATAAATTTCAAGCCCATCAATAATAGCACTTTTACCAAAAGCAAACAAACTCAACAATTATAACCAAAAAAACCCCTAAAAACATTGGAAAAAGAAACTGCCCAGACCGGAATCATCTTAACACAAACTAAGTGAAACATGGAAAATAATTTCAAAGGCAACCTACTCATAAGGCTTACATTAACCATAGGCCTAAACTCTTTCTGCATAGACGACAGCACACAGAACATGAAAACTTCAAATTCATAGTGTGGAAACATCTACAATCGTAGTAGCAAGTAACTAAACAAGACTACACTTAGAAAAATCAGTGTCAGAACTCTTTTAAGACTGATGTCAGTGTCATCAATGACACTGGACTGAAAATGAATCTTTATGTTTAAATGTTCTATTAACAGATTGGTCTACAAGGCCATCTCACCCCTTATAGTTAAGAATGCAATAGGCTTGTGTGTTCAAACATTAATGACCACTGTGAAAACTAAGATTTGCATCCAGTCATATTTTCATCACATTACAAAGAGTTGTTAAGGAAATAAGCAAATTATTTTTCAGCTGTAGTAAAAGACAATCTCCTAGAAATAAACTAGGAAAGTTACATAGATAAAAGAATCAGATAAACTCCGCTTCTCCAAATAAGCACATACAGTAGGTTGTACAGCTAGGTTAGCAAGACATCATTGAGATAAGAACTCCATGTACCCAGATGCCTTTAGATAAATATATTCTCACAAATCGCGCTGTTCTATTCTCACAACAAGAAATCATGAACAAATACTCTGTTCTTTTCATGTGATAATAAAACTGTGATTTTATTTTTTTTCTTTAAGAACCCTCTAAATTGCTCTTAAGCTTCCTCCCTAGAGTGCCGATTTAATTGCTGTAAGAACAAAATAGAAAGAAAACAACATAAATTGAATATGGAGATTAAATAGGAGAGACAGAGTAAATCAAAGGACAACGTGGAATAATTCTTTCATACTTGCATTACCTATTTTTAACTTTAAAGGGAAGGTCATTGGGGTGATGTAATGCTATTCTATATTTAACAAATAAAACACTTGAGTATTCCATTCCATAAGACCTCACAGTTTTCTCAAGCTCTTCTTAGAAAGCTAATACATACGATTTGAAGAAGATTTCAGGATTCTGCCCATCCTAGAAATCTAGTTGACAGCAGAGATACTAGACAGTTATTACAACTACCTGTTCCTAACAACTCAAGCCAAAATCCACTCAGAGCAGCAATGCACAGCTAAATTACAGTATTGGGTCCTTAACTAATTTTATGCTATTGGAGTGAAGCCCTTAGCCTCCTCTTAATTGCATTTAACTGGATCATTTGCTAAACCCTTTTCTCAGTGAACAGCCTACACTGTCTTCAAGACAAATTGCCAAATTGCCCTGGTTTGTAATAGAAATTAGGCAGACAGTAACACCTAAACAAAAAACAAACAAACAAACAAAAAAAAAACCATGAAAAATACAACAGTAACTCTTTTCAAACCAGATTTTTTAGTAGATATTTAACTTAAGCAAGCACATCATCCACTCAACTCCTTCTTTAAGAACTAAACTTGCACAAGGCAAGAAGGAAGACTTATGGATTCATACAGTCTACTATCTGAAAGGACAAAAAAAAAAAATTGCAACTCTGAATTCTCACTTGAAGTTTAAATCTTGAACAGAACACTAAAAAATTCTTCCAAATTCATGGTGTAAGTGATGATAAAATCTGGAATTCTGATCTGAATTGATGCTCAAGCTTTATCACATCAGAAAAGAAGTTACATTTCTGATACAAAACAACCATATTGAGCAACTTTCTAGTAATATACGTCCAAAGAGGGCAGGGAGTTACATGTTTAACTCTACCCCCCAAAACATTCAATTGTTGGTGATGCTGACCTTCAGTTTCAGAGTTTACAGTCTCATGCGTTTAACTGATTAAAACAGATGAGATCTTGAATATCTAGATCCAGGCTGAGAGAGGGGTTCTTTCTTCATGCCTGTTTTTCCAGTTCCTTCATATCAGATACATAAAAATAATCTTAACTGGTAAAAAAAAAAAATTAAATAGAAAAAAAAAAAAAAAAAAAAAAAAAAAAAAAAAAAACACCAAAACCAAATCCATCACTTATTCTCATCTGGAGCCTCTGAGCTAGGACACTGCCACTGCAATGTTTATTAGAATGACCAGGAACTTGGACCTGGTGTAATGGCTAAATAAACGGAGACATTTATCAGCATGATCATTATCAAAGAATTCTCTATACAAAGAATGGACATGCTGCAAATCCCTACAGCTGACATAATGGCAATACAATTTTGATTTCCATCCTCTCATTTCTAATTTTCTGTTGAGTTTCATAAGAGGAAAGTGGTATAAAATGTTTTGGGTTCAGAGATAATATTTAAACATATACAACACACAATCTCTGTGTTGTCTACTCAGAGGAGGGAATTAACAAATAGTTTAATTGATTTCTGAATAAAGATATGGAAGAATACAAATGTTGGAAACATCAAGTGACCCAGTAACCTTGTAAGGAAACAAAGCTGAGACAAGTGTAACAGAACTTCAGAAGTCTTTGAGACAAGTGAAGTAAGCATATACACCATAATAAGAGCAGAGAATAAACCACAGACTTAAAAAAAGTTAGCTTGAATTATACTATGGAATATCTTACTTAAACCAGATTTTGATTTGCTCTAGATACTTGGTTTCTTGGTACATTGCAGTTTGCTCATGTGAGAGTTCTGACAGAAAAAGAAACACCGTATACTTGTCAAATCAGGATAAAGCACCAGCTACCATTTTGCACCTTACTTTGGACATCTAAGAATTACCAGCACTAGATGATTCATCTAGTTCAGCAACAGATCCCAGGGCCTAAAAAAAATTAAAATAAAATAAAATCCAATTTCAGACAAAAGAAACAAATACTAGGTAAATCCATCCCAGTACTTAGCTATGCCATAAATTCTTATAATTTCTCACAGACATAAGCCATGGAGCAGATTCTTTACTACCTTACTACCTCTCACAAAACAGGTTATTCATTTTTAGTTTTTAATAGCATTATTGTCTATATAAATGGCTTTTCTGATACATGACAAAAACCTTGCCTTAGTAATATTGTCTTGCTATGTACTGCACAGCTTTTTATGCTTGTCTGATTTCCTTTTTTTCTACTTAATAATAGCCACCTCCCATTTAACTGAATCAATCTCTGCACAGTTTTGCACAGTGCAACATGGGATACAGCTAGAGGGGAAAGTAATGTGTATCATACAATATGCAATTCATTGTAGAAGCCTGGCATGCAAGGCAGCACAGAGGCACCTGCCTGTAACTACAGGAAGCAATGCAGCAAATAAATCAGACACAGACTATAAATACACAAGCAGAAACTGTCTCAGATGAATTAGCCAAAACAAAGTATTTTGACTCAGGTCAGTGAAACTGAAGAATTGTTTTCTACCCTTTCCTCACAAATGAGGTGGGAGAGCAAAATAAAAAAATGCATAACAACTTTTTGAGAAAAATAATTCATTTAAAAAGAGAAACAAATTCCCCCATCAAATTCAGTAGCTTAAAAAAATAAAGAAACGATGCTTTCACTGTGCTCCAAGGAGTAGCAACAAATTAAGTGTTCCTTTATATGTAAAGAAAAAAAGAAAGGAAAAATTCTCCACTGTACTACGATTTTGATATGTAATCTACTTTAGACTACTAGATAGGATTTTCTAATAGAGAGAAGATACCACTACAGGGTTGATTCTACTTTGCTCTCCAGTTCAGGTTTGCTTTCTTTCCATTTTTTCAAAGATGCAAAATATATACAGAAGTCTGCTTTGTATTAATGTTCAAATACTGATTTTAAATAGGTAGACTGTCACAATTGAAGATTTGCTTTACCTCTCACAAACATCAGTCTCAGTGACCTTGATTAGAAAAGGAAAGATTCCTCATGACCTGGATAGAGATTCAGCCTAATACAATATTATCCCACTGAAAACCACCGCAAAGGTTTGATAAAGATAGAAACAAATAAATACTTCAGCAGAAGTGGTTCACTTCCTGTAAAACTATTTAAAAAGACACCATTTTAAAGAATTCATATTACAATTCAGGCATTACAGGGCTAGTTTACTACACATCAATGGGGTTTTTAAATTTTATGATAGTAATAACTCAGCATTATGAAGAATTTTTCTTCCTCCCCCCCTTCATTTTTCTTCAATCAAGCACTTCTCTTGATAAATACCAAGCATAAAACAGTAAATCACAATGTCTTTTGTTTCATCCCTATGCTTGATTACTCTTGGCAGGTTTTTTGTTCTAAATGAGCAAGCTGTTGGGCTACAGCTACGTAAGTTAAGCAACTGAAAAATTCAGTTGTCAAGTCTGAAATTATATCTACTTGATTTTCAAGATTAATTTTGTTTTATCACAGTATAAGTAAATGACTAACATTAAGATATTCTAAAACAATTGTAAAATAATGTGCTTAATTTTACAGCTATAGAAATTTTAGTTTCAACTAGTACACTTATTCAGTAAAAAAAAATAAAAATATTTCTGATAAAACCAAGCAAGATTAGTATCTGTATATGCAGGAATTAAGCACTTACAAATTACTAACCTTTATGTGCATTAGAATAAAGATTAAAAAGCAGAAATATCTGTGGAAAACCACAATGTTTTACACATATTAATAAGATGACCTTTTTATTGTCATTAATGTTTGACAGCAATTTAAAACATTTTAAGAAGAAAGTTTCCTAACAGTCATGCTGTTGAATAGTCCAGCTACACCCAAACTGAGCTGGAAAGTCAGTCCAATTCTTTGTAAAAGAGTTTTAAATATTCCCTTACTTTTGAATTAAAGGAATATCAGTCTGGCAAGAAAGATATTTTTTTTTTAAATGTAAACTATGTAAGGTACCATTAGATTTTACAACCAGATAAGTACTGTTAGATTGTAATTTTAATTTTGTTTCACAGATTAATTTCACAAATTTTAATAAAATATATTTTTAATGCTTTCTCCTATCTTTCTTGGGGAAACTGGAGCTCAACACAAACATTTTCTTTAAAATCTCTAGGCATACATACGTTCATACTTAAACACATGTAAAAGGTACTTCTTCCAGCCAATGAACTGAAACTATTGTAGAAAAATGCCTTGCATATTTGAGATACAAATTCTAAATTATTATTTTATTGTGCACACTACAAACATTGTTGAATCTGTGTCACTTAACATACACCCCAAAATGATCTGCAGTCAATGGTATATCAAAATCTGATGATGAGACCTGCAGATATAATGAGATTAGACCTATGAAATACTTCTAATATTCCATGAGGTATTTTGCTCTCCAGCATGAATAAAATCTCTTTAAATTGATATTGATCTGAGATACCAATTAGCCTGTGCATCTTTTTTACTATTGTAAAGAAATTCTGTCCATTCACACTCCAAGTACCAGAGTTCACCAGAACAGTACCACGTTAACCACTTACAAGAATTCCTCAGTAAATTTTGATACATTCAACTTTAAAATAAGCACGTGGATGAAAAATTAAACAGCTTAGTAGTTTAGGAGGGAAATGCTAGATTTATTAAGATTCAGAAAAACAGATAAGTACTTACTGCCCTTTAATCCAGTTCACATAAGGACTGCACACAATTTGCAGTACACTGAGCAACCTGATAGTCTTTTGCTGGCTTTAGAACACATTAATCTACTGAGCTCTACACGTCCATGCTCTTCATAGCTGAGTGTTGGAAACAAGACTGCCTACCTAATCCTTACACTTACACCCCTCTTTAAAACACAAATACATTTCTTGGTTAATATCTTAAATTTGGAAATTCAGAAGCCATTTCTCTGTCTTACTAGGATTTGAACTGTCTTATATTCCAACATCATTTGTGATTTTTCATGTAAAACTAACTGGTCACAAATACAGACAATACACACAAGAAAATGCTATGAAGGTGGGAGAATAGAATTCCTTTTAAACAGAAAATTAACATAAGAAAGATTAACCAAGCACCAGTCATTATCGCATTTGGGCCAAAAAAGGAAATGCTCCTAGATCAGAATAAATTCATACTATTCTGCTGCAAAACAGCATAAATTGGCTGCCTAGATCACCTGGGAGTATTGCAGCTAATTAATTTCCTCACACTGCATACCTTAGAAATCAAATCTTTATCTTAATCTGCGCCAGCAGCACACAGTACAGTCTCATGAAATGCTTTTGCTCAACTAGTATTTTTGGGTTTCACACAATCTGTCAGGATAAACATTTATGAGCCACTATATACAGGGAAGTGTATTATTAAATCCAATGGTCTATTCTGGCCCTAACCTTCATGAATACAGAGTTCTCAGAGTTTCACATGCGCTTCCTAAATCTGAATAAACTGGTTACTGTATTGTTCTGCAAAAGGCTGGAAGGGCACTTTACACAATCCGGAAATGGATTCCTGGCACTGTTGCTTTAAATACCAGCCAGATGATTCTGGTTACAAGAATTACTGTACAGGTTTTCTGCTAAAGTAATATTTCAGTCACCAACACATCCACCATCAAATCTTTAAAGATACACACATCATTAAGTATACATCTCAGAGTTTTCATATTAACAACTTCTATTTTAATAAATAGCTGTTAAAACATAGGTTATTTTCCATACTCAGAAGCACATATCCAGGACTAAATTCTGTACTTCTCATTGCTATGCTACATAGTTTTAACAACTGGAATAAATTTCATCATCGATGCAAGCTCAAAAATGTCAAAGGAGTTAGTTTTCAGCTGTATGCAGGCCCCAGTGTAAGTGCACTACATAAAATTATTTGATGACTTGCAGACTTTTTTTTCCAGAGATGCTGAACAAGCTGCAAACTGACAGTCTCCTTTGAGACAATGATTATACATCACTTGAGGAAATAAAAGACTAGCACATAAGAATTTTCTATAGAAAAAAATGTCAAGCACTGGATAGTCTTCAATAACAAGATATTATGAGATTACTCTCTGGAAGTGGCAAAATACCAAAAAAGTTTGGTTATTTACATTTTAAACCCATTCTCTTACTGTGTTCTCTTAAGATAGGTACCAAAAAAATAACCATCTGTTGGAAGATTTCCTTATTTTATTCAGAATATCTTGGCAGGGTGGGGGATGGGACAACATGACACAGGACAACACAGACATGACACACAACTATTTCAACTTAAGTGCCTGTTTAAAAGAAAGAGTTATGCTTGAAAATTGGTCAAGACTTGTAAACATATTAAGGCAAGCTATTATTTCTCCTTTCTGCAGCTAGGTACTTCACATGCTTCAATGATTATGCAGTAAGAGAGATGGAGGAGACGGGGAAAAAAAGAAATTATAGTGTTAGCCTAAACACATAAAATATTCTAATCTCACTCATATTCCACTGTTTCCTACACTGAGCTTCCCCTTATAATATACCTCTTGCTCCAGACATCTTTCCTTTCCTATTGCAAAAATCAAGACAGCCTATACAGTTTCTGTTACCATCTATTAGTGTATTACAAAGCTATTTATACTACACTATAATAAGCACAGATGGCTAGAGTCAATCCCAATAAGATTTAATGGTAAGACAAGAGAAGACCAGGTATCCATATCCACTAAACAACCTACAGCAAATAAAATAAAGATTATTCTTCGGAGAAAGGAGATAAAGATAAGATGAAACAACATTATCAGCTTTACTTTAGATTACGAAGGCAATCTAAGGAAAAGCACATTAGATTACTTAACTCCTAAATGTTAGCTATATAAAGAGCTTCCAAGCTAATGCCTTCCAAGAGACAGTTAAGAATTCAATGGTAATGATAGTTTAAGATCACAGTAGACTCACCACTAGAAACAAGCAGCAAAAACAGATCAGAGGAAAAGCAATCAATCAGGTGAAAGAACAAAGTTCATACTTGAGAACAAACTAAAAGAACCTTTTTCTACAGTAAGGAAATTAATTTAAGGTTTCCATTACTCCGTCCCATTATAATTTGCCATGTTCAGCTTAAAAGTGCTGAAGAATTAAATGGCTTCCTAAATTCCTTTAATTAATTAAAATTAATGCAAATTCCTCACATTTTTCCTATATTTCACACTTTAAAAACAGTGGTCAAGTCTTACATTAGCTTCTTTTCTAAGGTAGTAATTAGAGGTAAGGGTACAAAATAGTCCTTCTTTCTGTCAGTTGTCCTAGGTTTCAAAGTTTTTCCTCCTTCATCGTATTATTAAAACTAAGATGATACAAATTAAGTAATGAAAAAGACTGAGAGCACTTTAGAACAGCCAGTAAGAAGTTTGAAGTAACAAACTGCCATGCGGAAAGCAGATTCAATGCCCTAACTGAAAGAGTAACTTTAATTTACTAGCGAGTCCTTGTTTCAATTTAGGCCTAGGCCAACATAACACAGAAGTTCATCTTTCCTGTTCTGTCACTTTATTTTTTCCTAATGTTGTCAGTTTTGATAGAAAGTTATGATTGTAAAAGAACTGTCCTACCCACTAATAAGAAAAGAGGTATGTTTTATTTACCCTGAACAAGCACAAGGCAAATAAGCCAACTGAACCTATTTTCACAGCCTGTGAGTTAACACTAGTGGGGAAGGACTGATGAGTGCTGCACTATCCAATCCTAAATACTGTCTTCCTTTAAAGTACATTCACTCTGTAAACTAAGACAGATTCTAGCCCACACAAAACTCTTGAAGTCCTTCTTCAATTAAGCTTATCAGTACTCCACTCTGGAACATGAAAACCTGCCAAATATTTATATGGTGATCACACAATAAAGTGAAGAAAAAATGTGATTAATCTTTTTTAAAACAGCCTTTGGCCTTCTTTGTTGCACAGAGATGCAGTTGTGCGGATGTACAGTTGGGCAGAGATGTTATGCTCACAAGGGTAGAGTCACCAGCTGTATAGGTGGTAGGGAGATCAGTTGCAGGGTGGGAGTGTGCTTGCTTTTGAGAAGCCTTAAACCTTAAACAGACAAAAAATAATGAATGCTGACAGTTATTGAATTGATATGGAGACCTAGTATTTAATTCACATCTCTTCCAAACACAGAGGTTTAGATTTCACTAATTTTGTATATAAAGAAAATCTTTTTCAACAAGATTCATTTGGGAGGTCAACATGAGCTGCCCAAACTTGTCAAATGTTTTAGAAGGAAATACTTTGATGGCCAATGTGAGAACACCTCATAGTGAAGATGATCAAGAAAAAGGTAGCGTTACCAGTGTTTAAGGTTTCTTACGTGATTTTTGTTCTACCTTCTTTACCTCTGATAACTGTACAAACACAGTAGGGTGATGGTAACACTGTGGTACAATGCAACTGATCATGCTTATCAACTGATCATATTTCAGAATGATACTATGCCATAGTTGAGTTGTATTTATATACTGTAAGTATCTTTCACTACAAAGTTCCTGATGTACCTTAAATTTGAAAATATAGAAATTGCTTAAAGTATGGTCTCTTTGGGAAGA
Source organism: Nycticryphes semicollaris (assembly GCA_013400055.1). Classification (NCBI taxonomy): domain Eukaryota; kingdom Metazoa; phylum Chordata; class Aves; order Charadriiformes; family Rostratulidae; genus Nycticryphes; species Nycticryphes semicollaris. Next base: position 55,017 of record VXBJ01004492.1, read on the forward strand.
AAAAGTAAAAATCACTAACAAGCAAGTTAGATCATAAATAATTGTCTTTAAGCAGCAAGTAAAATTTACCATATAAATTACAGTTATTGTACAGTCCTTTTAGGGAACATAAATGGACAGGACACTGTTTGCAAATACGAATGACTAAAATTAGCTACTTAAAGAATGTTTTACAGAAAGAAAAATTAAAGTTTCTGAAAGGCTTTCAGATAGCAATACAACAGAATTAGTTGTGTAAAATTCTGTCTGACTGGCTGTGAAGACCACATAAAAAGAAAAAGTGATTATAAATGGCAAAGCCATTACATTTTGCACTAGGATTAAAAATCATATTGTTGCTTGAAATCAAGTCATAAAGAGAATAAAGTATTATTCCTATATTTTGCTTTTCTCCATAGATTTATAACATTATGACTAATGAAAGTTTGATACATAAGATTTAGGATGTTCTAAGTAGAAGAGTATAAATTTAATGCCTATACCAAATTACAGGTTTTAAAAGGAATAATCTTCATTTTTGACAAAGAGTGGTTTACATATATTTTTTTATCAATGTCTTGTGCAGCCATCATAGACAAGACCATTAGCACAAAGCACTATAAATATAAAATATGAATGAAGCTTGCCCTAACTTAATATCTACTAGAGAACCTTAATTCCCAAGCATGAAATAAAGGATATGTATGCATGGGCTAGGACATCCCAGCATCATGACACCACTGGCTGCTGAAGCAGCCCAACAAGGCAGTTTGAAACCCCTTAACACACACATCAGTCCTGAGACTTAGTGACAGACATAAGAGCTGCAACTGCTCAGCAACTGGACTGCAGCAGCACTGAGTTAAAAACTCTTCCTCCCAGCTGCTACAAGCAAAAAGCAAACATATATTTCTATATAAACCAAAATGTTTAACTCACACATACAAGTTGAGGAAGTAGACATTTGACGTATGAAGAATACACTTCTCCCCACCCCATATTTAAGATGGAAAGTCTCCAATTTAAGAAAGATCCCATTCTCAATTTTTGCTCAAGACATGAGAAGATAGCCTCTAATATGCACGTCACTTCCCACTGCTCCACATTAAGTCACAGTTCTTGCCTAGACTGACTTCATTATTTTCAACAGATTTGTCAGAATAATCAAGATCTTTCAAGAGGATTTAAGTCAGCTACTGTTTTGCCTGTACAAAGTACTGAAAAGATCTCAGCTAATATTATCATGTTAATAATAACCTTTACTGACAAATCTGACATTTTAGAGGATGTTAAGAGGGCTAGATTTGGGGGAGGGGGGAGAGGGGCTTGATTTAGGGGGTTTTGGTGGTTTTTTTAAAGATAAAAAAAATCACATCCTAGTTTATTAGGTTTTGAAAGGGTACCCTCTCTGAATAACTATGTTCTTTCTCACTGTGATCTAAAACTTTAAGAGACTGAGCCAATGAGCCAGAAGTCAGGGTCATTATCTTCCACATTAATCAGTCCTGTCAGTTAAGTCTTAAGTTAAGCCTTTAAATACTTCTTTTCACACCAGTATTCCATCTCACCCTTACATCTGGAAGGCATTTAAAGTTGGCAAAAAATATGCTACTCGGACCAGACAATTAAGTCACAAACACAGGTCTTGCATATTTTTATTTTGATTTTAGATCTGCAAGACAGTTACATACGTCTTGCATACGTTCAAAATGCAGTTGTGCTGCTCCTTAACAGGAGGCAACATTTGAATCACTAATTAAATTACTGATCATAATTTCAAAACCAACAATGTACAGCCATATAAGTAAATTTATCAATTATATGAAACTGTAGGATGTTAATAAAACTTCACCATGCTATATCTAAGGATGACAGTTGATCAGTGTTTCTTAAAATTAAGATATGTTTCTAATGCAGTCTTGTGCAGGTAACTTATTTGTCAAGTTTTTTTAGAATGTCTTATGAATTACTGAAAACCACGCATGTTTTAAAGGGGAGCCTCCTGAAATATTAGCGCCATACATAAATATTCCAGATCAAGTACCAGTCAACAGGATATAAGTATTCTGCACAAGAAATAAAAGCATACTCCTCACTGAAGTATCAGCCTTATAAAACTTAGTGTAAAAATAAATAAGAGAGCATATTCATAAATTGCCTCAGAAGAATCAGTATGCAGTATTTCCTCAAAGCAGTTACTCTTAAAACCCTTGGGGACACCTACTTGTCACAGAATAAATTATCTGGCTAATATCCAGCATTACAGTGTATGTCAGTGGGGACCCAGGAGACAGGCATTAGAGAGCACTTAGCTCCTTCAGCCTTACAGAGTAGTCCTTATATAAATGACTTTGCCCAATTATAAAACATAACTGATGTACTTATTTTTGAGTTTTCCAGCAGCAGCCTTTCATCCTAAAACATTTATATAGCACTGCTTCTCCACCCCCCCACCCCGAAAATCGCAGGTCCTAAAGTGCAGTACACTGCACAGGCGTGGGTTGTTTTTTTTTTATTCCCCCACATCAACACAATATTTAAGACACTTGAAGCAAACAAAAATATCTGAATACCAATTTGAGTGTCTTCAAACACTAAAATTACGCTGTTTAACAGAAACTATTGTGGAATTAAGTTCTCCCACAACTCTAACAGTATCTCGTCTTTCTTAGTTACTTAACATAAATAGCCAAGCTTGCATCCCACATGCAACACATAAAACTAGAAAATGCATGCATCACAAGTACACTGCAGCCCTCAGAAAGATAAGAGGCTTCTTGAAGACATTTACTTCGGTTTGCTATAACAAGCCACAGTCATCGGCAAGCTGTATCACAAGAAACCTGTTGACTCTGAAGTTGCAAACCAAATGAACACTTTACACGAAATCAAAGAAATCCACCTTACATTAGAAAATTGTTTCGCATGCTTGGAATTTAGATTTTTAAAAGCGACATTAAAGAATGCAGAATATTTGTGTGTCAAGGAAAATGTTTTTCATTGAAAGAAGCGAGAGGAACTTTTGAAAATTGATTGGGTTTTACTTAACTTGCAACAGAGTATGAACCAAGCAGTAAAGCGAGGCGCCCTGGAGGACGAGAGCCACCTTACAGTAAGTAGCAGGTTTGGTAACCGATGAGATTGGGGTCAGATTGGGTCTGTTGTTCACGTACTCCCTGCAAGGCGCTCCGGACGCACCATTTATACAACTTACCGCCTTATTTAGTGGACTTCCCGGCCACTATCCGCGCTCCAACACCCTACACACACCCCAAAGTCCCCCGGCTCTGCGGGCAGCCCCTTCTCTCCCAGCACGCCCTCCCGGCACTTCCGACAGCGGCAAGGTGAGACTGGGCAGTCCCCGCCGCACGCTGCCGGGGGGTGGGAGGAGAGCTCTGCCCCAGATGGGGAAGATCACAAGCCCCACCGCCATTCCCATCCCGGACCGACTTCACCCCCGCTTCGGCGGGAAGGGGGGCCCAAGGGCCGCAGCCCTTCCCGCAGCCCCCGCTCCCGCTGCGGGGAGGAAAACGAGAAGTAGGAGGAAGGACAAACGCAAATCCCCCAGCGACCGCCGCCACCTTTTAACGGGTGGCGACCCGCAGGGTGGGAACCTGCTCCCGCGGCCCCGGGTGCCCGGCGCAGGCCGGGATGGACCGAGGATCGAGGTGGTCCTCGCCGCTCAGCGGCGGCAGCGCACCGGCCAGCTGCCCGGCGGGACTTCTCTCCTCCTGCCGAGGCGTCACCGAGAATTAAAATAAAAATTCGGGGATGAGGAATAAGTTGAGGCTGCACCCCAGCTCCGGCTGCCCAAAAGATGCCCTCTGCCAACGGGGTCAGCCCGCCAGCCTCCGAGAAGCGACAGGCCGGGTGCAGCTGACGGCTGCCAGTGTAGAAGGGTAGAACTTACGTCTCGGAATTTGTTCCACTGCCCGACCTCCTTGTCGTACTGGGAGATGGTCGTGAGCCATTGCTTATCGTCCAGAAAATTGCCGCTGTCCGGTCTGCCCCCGGCCACCGCCGCCGCCAGCGCCGGGCTGCACCAGGCTGCCGCACACAGGCACACCAAGGCTGCTACCTTGAGCATCTGGGCGAGAGGAGACACGAGGAGGGAGTTACCCGCACCGGAGACCAACCCCAGCCGGGGAACGGCCAACGCGGGGATTAGGACAGCCGCCCGAAAGGGGCAAGGGGCGCGGAAGGCGGCAGAGAACCCCTCACC
>VXBJ01004496.1:16899-36758 GCA_013400055.1 Nycticryphes semicollaris
CTGGAACACAGGAAATTCCATCTCAACATGAGGAGGAACTTCTTTCCTGTGAGGGTGGCAGAGCTCTGGCAGGGGTTGCTCAGAGAGGTGGTGGATTGTCCTTCTCTCGAGACATTCAAACCCTCCTGGACATGTTCCTGTGTGACCTGCTCTGGCAGGGGGTTGGAGGAGATGATCTCCAGAGGTCCCTTCCAATCCCTGCCAGTCTGTGACTCATGGGTGCTGGATGAGCGCCCTCCCAGCAAACCCGGGTGGATGTGAGCTCTGGAGCAAAGAGCTGAAGCCAGCTCTGCCCCTGCGGGTCTCTGCCAGCCCCAGGACATCCTGCAGGAGCCACCCCAGCTGTGGAGACCCCGTGTCCCCTCCAGTGACAACCAGGACCCCCAGCAGAGCTGAGCACAGAGCCGATGTGAGCTGAGCAGTGCTGTTTATTAATAGCTCATTACCGCGATAGAGCGGCCTTCTCCAGGGCTCCCTGGGGAGCGAGGCCAATTAATACTCTAGTTGAAGGCCTAGATAGAGGCTCTTCTTCACATTTAATTTATTTTTAAAAATAACATGCCTGCTGCATGCAGGGCTGGGGAAGGGAGCCAGGAAGGCCCAGGGCTGCGGCGCAGCGGGGAGGAGCAGAGCAGAGCACCTTTGGTTGCTTCTGAGCCCACCGAAAGCAGTCCCCTCCTTCCTTACCTCCCTGTCAGGAGATGTGGCCACTGAGCTCATTTTTCTCCCAGCCACCAGCAGCACGGTGTGTCCCAATGGGTAGGGGTCAGAGTAGAGGAACCAGCATTCTTCAGTTCTCGGATGCTCAGCCACCGTCTGACCCGGCTTGCAGGGTTTTTTTTGCTCCCTCACACCACCACTTCTTAGAGAAAAGGTAGTGGGAAAGTCTTTTGCATCCCCTCTGAATGGCTCCTGCTTTAGAGGCATGTGCCTGGCACAGTCAACTCCTCCAAGTGCCATTGCTCCTCAGCTGCCATTTCTCCCTTTTTCTGAATAAAGATGGGAACATAAGCCAAGGCTGACATTTCTAGGTTCTCCTGTTTTGACATTGCACAAGTACAAACACTTCAGTCAAAGCAACATCTTGTTTTAGTCTTCCATTGACTTACAGGATGCATGATGGTCCTGCTGAAACCTTCTCCTTCAAGAACCCCACCGCTGCCACTCCAGGTCAAGTCCATGTTACCCCTCCTTCATGGGCTCTGCCTGGGGAGGCCAGGAGCACCCAGGGGAGGTTCCATGCTCAGGATACAGGATGCTGCTCTACCTTTCCAGAGGACCCTGGGGGAGGGTGAAGACCCTCAGATAGGGAGAGATCAGAAAGTAATGTTGGGATCCTCATCTATCCCCAGCTCTGATGGGGGGATAGTATAAGTGGTCCAACACACAGGTGACATGGAAGTGGCAGTGCCAGCAACTCATGCCACTGCCAGCACATCCCAAACTTGGCATGAGACAGGAAAGGCCTCCTACAAACACCAATGGCAGCCAAACCCTGCTGGAAACACCCCAAGTGATGCCCGTTCACTGCTGCCCGTCTGAGAGCTGGCAGCCAGCCAGCTTCAGTGAATCACAGAATTGTAGACTAGTTTGGGTTGGAAATGACCTCAAAGACCACCCAGTGCCACCCCTTGCTCTAGGCAGGGGCACCTCCCACCACACCAGGTTGCTTCAAGCCCTCTTCAACCTGGCCTTCAACCCCTCCAGGGATGGGGCAGCCACAGCTTCTCGGGGCAACCTGGGCCAGGCTCTCACCACCCTCACAGCAAAAAAGTTCTTCCCCACATCTCATCTCCATCTCCCCTCTTTCAGTGTCAAACCCTTCCCCCACTTCCTATGGCTCCCCTCCCTCATCACAAGTCCCTCCCCAGCTTTCCTGGAGCCCCTGGAGGGACTGGAAGGGGCTCCAAGGTCTCCCTGGAGCCTTCTCTTCTCCAGGCTGAACTCCCCCAACTCTCTCAGCCTGTCCTCACAGCAGAGGGGCTCCAGCTCTCCCAGCATCTCTGTGGCCTCCTCTGGACCTGCTCCAGTGTGCAGTGTCCCATCTGCCTGCCCAAGGCATCCCTTGCTCCCAGCCTCTGCAAGGCTCTGTACCAGTGGCAGACAAGGCAGGGCTACCCACAGGTCCACCACACAGGTGATGGCGCCTCTGTGCTCACCAGGGGTCCTGCCAGGACCGTGTTTTTCCAGCTGCTGCTGTGGGTGGCTTTGCTCCAGCAGAGTCCTAGTTTCTAGGGACATTTCTGGGGGCACTGAAACAAGGACCGAAGGTGACACACGCCACTCAGTGTCTGTGGGCTTTCTTGTGCTACCACCCCTAAATAACCACGTGGCTCCTGAGGTTTATTTAATCCATTACCTTGAGTCTGCAAAACCAGCAGGTTTGGGAGGATGGAGGTGCCAGGGAGGAGCTGACAGAGCATCCCCAGGACCTCCCCTGGCTCCACAGGTGCCACCAGCAGGTTTCTCCCTCTGATGAGGGCAGCAGAAACAACCCAGATTATGCTGGGGAGTGGAGGAGATTAAATCAGAGCTGAAGCATAAACAAAGAGGCAGAAAACTCAGAAGGTCAGAGGAGGCCAGTGATGTCCCCATGCCTCGCCCTGATGAGGCTCTAGTGATCGGGCAATTAGCAAACCAAGCATGAGAGTAATCCAGCTGAAATGGGGAGAGGAGGAGAGAGCTGGGGGCAGCGAGGTGGCGGGGGGGAGGGGAGCGCGTGGGTAGGAAGGAAGAAAATCAATCACCAGACCTAATGGAGAATTATCTAGCAGAGAGTTATTCCTAATCCCATCAGGGTCTGGCTGGGAAACAAATTCTCTGCCACTCTGGGCACACTCCGAGCACGTTTTGCTTTTTCTGGGTCAGTTCATTTCCCAGCCAAGCGAGGCTGGGGCAGGCAGGGGGGCAGAGCTGGAGGAGCGGAGGGGACAACCGAGCAGCCCCGGTGGCAGGGGGACACCCAGCAGGTCACCCCATCACGCCTGCAGGACCTGGTGGCCAGGGATCTCCAGGTGGCCAAGCAACTGCACCCAAGAGCCACAGCGGAGCCCAGGAGCAGGGCTGGGACTGGTGGTGGCCATGCTCCCGAGTCACCCTCATGTCCCTCTCACGGCTGCTCAAATGGAAGCAGATTTTCCTGACAACTTGCAGAAATGAGGAGAGAAAGCATGAAAAGAGAGACGTCTGCATGAGGAGACAGGCTTCTGCCCGGTCATGGCAGAACATGTCCCCAGGCATGATTTCAAGGGGCTGCTTGAGAAACGTGAAAACCTTATATAGAAGGAAGTTATTTTGGTGAATGGCAGCTGCTGCATCTCACGCATCTGCCCCTGCTCGACAGCCCCAGGTCTCGGGGCCAACCCAGACGATACTGGAGCAGCAAGGACTGTGCAAGCTTTCAGCGGGGGCAGGATTTACCCTTCCTACCCAGCAAATGCTATGACTCACATCTCCATGGAGCCGTCTTCCCACCCCGTGATACCATCCCGAGCCCTAGCCCAGTCCTCAACAGCCGCGACCACAGGACTCTCCACTTTCTTCCCACGTGGAAACTCCCAGCCCTCGCAAATGCTGTGAAAACCCAGAAACGAGGATTCCCTAATGAGCTAAGATGCCAAGGAGACAACTTGAAAGAAGCCACCGCTTATTTTTAGAGACAACCTTATGATTCTTGAGCACGTGGCCCAGGCAATACTGTGCAGGCAGCCACAGATTGGCCACAATCTGCTCCTCTTCTTGATAGACATCATGTCTGAATCTCTATCTCCACAAGACGCTCCCTGGAGGGAAGACATTTAGATACGACCACAAAGTACAACATTTCTAAAAGGTCACTGCTTGTACTTGGGAACGAGGTGCAGAAGCCACTCATCAGTAACAGGGGCTTTGGGGAGGTATTTAATATTCCACAAGCATCTTTATTTCTCTACCAAGGTGAACAACTCCTCTAAAATGAATGTTTGGGAAGGGGGGAGCAGGACAAGTGGGTGCTACACTCTTATTTTGACCCAAGCAGTTGGACCAAAGCACCTTTTCCTGTAGCCAGATCTGAATCTGAACTGGGAAACGTTGGCTGAGAGCAAACCTGACCCAGACCTCAACAGCTCCACTACCTGCCACACCACTCAGGAGCTAAGGCTGAGCTTTGACTCCCCATCTTCAACTGTGCTCAAAACCTCCTTGTCACCCAAGAGCCGTTCCACCAGCACCTGGCAGAAACACTCCAGTTGAACTTGGCTTTAGCCAGTGGCAGTGGTCCCTGGATGGGTCATTTTTTGAGGATTCCCAGGAAATTTCTGCTGCACAGTGAGAATTTTTAGTTTGCAGAAAATCCCGTTAACATCCTAATCAGGATGACGAATGCCTGGAATACAAATGTAGGCTGCCAGCCCACACCCCCAGAACTTCCTCTCAATGTGTTGCCATCATTGTCTGTCACTGGACCCACGTGCTGGCCACATCCCCCTTGATGTCTTTGTCCCTGAGCACCTACCAGCTGGGAGATGACCCAGCAACGAGCTCAGAGGCAGCCTGGGTCCTGGAGATGTCCCTTATAAAAAACCTCCTCTCCCATCAAAGGGCAGAGCAGGTTGGATGGGGCTTGGAGCAACTTGCTCTGGTGGGAGGTGTCCCTGCCCAGGGCAGGGGGCTTGGAACTTGATGACCTTTAAGGTCCCTTCCAAGGCTTCGCAGGGCTCCCCACCTGAACCAAATCTGCCCCATCTGAACCCAGGTTTGCCTGGGCTCAGATTTCTTCCTAGCCCAGCACTGAGAGCTGGGATGGGGAACCTGAGCCCCCGGGGAAAGCTCCTCCTGGCATCTGTCGGTTTTAAAGCCCACACCACAATGTTGCTGAGAGATTTACAAAACACAAGCCCGTAACAGCCCTGGCCGGCGCAGACGTGACAGTCAGGCACGCACGTATCCTGGCTACGAGCAGAGCATCACGGAAAACAGGGCTACACTCCTGGCAAGGGCTCCTGCCCCCACGGAGACACAAATAAAGATCATTAAATGAGAGAGGGGAATTTGCTCCTTCTCCTGCAGCTGCTTCCCCCTCCTGCCTCCTGGGGCTCATGGCCGCTTTCCGATCTCATCACTTACCTTCTGCACCAAGCGCTGCCCAAACGCAGCCTGGCAGCAGCACCCTGAGAGCAAAACCTCGGCGGAGGAGAGGACCAAAGCCAATGTGTCACGCTTGGCTGGAGCCACCTGGAAGGGGATGTAGGGAGCTGGCCGGAGCCCAGTCAAGCGGGACATCCCCAGGCAGAACACAAGCTGCGCTGGAGCTGATGGTGGGGACACCCCACGCTGTCCCCCCATGCTGGGAGCACCTCTGTCCTGCAGACACATCACCCAGAGGGGCTCCCAAGCGGTGGGGAGGTTGTGCCACCTCACTACGTGAAGGGACCCCACGTCTTCGCTCCTCTAAGCCATGCAGCTCCGTAATAAATGAAGTACAGGAGTGGGATGATTAATAATCATAACAGAAAAGCATACGCTGTAATTAGCCATCTTTCAGAAAGCTGATTGATGACGCTGCTCGGGGGTGTGCGGAGGCTCGGGCTGGCACACACGCTGCCACCCCCTGGCCCTGGTCTGGCCAGTGGAGCCTGGCAGAGCTGGCCCAGGCTCTCATGACCACCCAAGTGCCAGCTGATCCCCACAGACTTTGTCCCAGCAAACGACCTCATTTGTCTGCCTGGTCCAGTGCGCCAGCCCTCGTTAGGTTCGGTCACTCATTAAGCTCAGCACCTTGGTGGTGCTGACCTGGCACATAAATCACACTGTGATCAATGCCTCCAGCTGCCAGTGCTGGACCTTTGAAGGCAAGCTCTGCTCTTAATCCTTCACCTGAACCACGGTGGATGCCACCACCACACCAGGCGCTGCACAAAATGAAGTCAAGGCAGTCCCAGCCCCCTCTCTGAGGCTCCTGGATAAAATGACAGCCATTTCCAGCTTTGATCCTCGGAAAGGAACCTGTTCCTGGGAGCTTGGCCCCATGGGGTGCCTTCAATCTTGGTGAGGGGTGTATGGATCCCAGTGAGCCCACCTTCTCTCCAGAGAGCGAGCCTGGAGCCCCAGGGGATGGCTGTCGCCAGTCCATGGGCACCACACCTCGGGAGGGTGACGCATCATTCCAGAGGCTTTAATTTGACTGGACTTGTGGGCAGGAGGAACAGACTCACAGGCCAGACTGACAGGCAGATGTCTGCTCCGAGGACAGGGCGGCAGAGGCAGCCATGAGTGGAAAACAACCCAGTCCCAGCAGGACTGCTCAGCTTTCTGCAGGAAAACAAGCTTGTAGCTCTGCAAGCAAACCTCTGTGGAGGCAGAGGGGCGAGAGGAGCCCCCAGTCTCCTGGAAACCCTGCCTGGGGTGGGAATCCCAGGTGAGGGGAGTGCGGAGCAACAGCCTTCCCTCCACCTTTCAGCTCTGTTCAGCATCAGTCTGGGGAGGAAGGCATTTTTTAGGACCTGTCTACAGCTACTGCATTGGAAATTTTATTGCCTTCCCAATTACGATCATGGGAGCAGCGAGGAAAGAAAGCAAAATGCCATTACAGGGGGAAATAACATTTGACAACGCAATCTAGACCTGGTTCTGTCAGGTGGGAGTGAGACCGAACACACCCCCCCCCACTGTAATAAGTCCCTAAGTGGGGAGGGGGACAGGGGACTCCTCCCAGCTCTGCCTGAGCCCTACAGGGAGCAAATCCCTCCCAGCCTTGCCACTGGGATTTCAGAGAGGGCCAACTGGGTCTCGGGGGTCCCCAGCTGCGCCACCCACATCTCCTCCAGGCTGGAGATGGCAGCGAGTGCTGACATTTGGAGTGAGACACACTGGCGTCGGTCCCCAGCTCTATGGCTTTGGGGCATCAGCTGTGGCTGTGGGACCAGGAGAGCATCTCCTTTGCCATGCACAGCCCCACGGAGGCTCCCAAAAGTCAGAAATCCCCATGGCAGGAGGAGAAGGGGACAGCAGGGCTGTATCACTTAGCTCTGTCTGACGTCTCAATGGCAGGGCAAGGGCAAAGCCTCCAGAGATCCTCTCCCAGGACGGAGCTGGTGGACTCTCAAACCCCCATCTGAACCCCGAATTACTGCTGTTTAAACTGATGCTGTGCATGGATCCTGGTGCGGCCAATGTTGGGACCCCTGCTCTCTGCCAGCAACCTTGGAGCAAGTAGCAGAGCCCCTGAGCTTCCCACCACATCCCCACTTGAGTTGCTTCTACCTCATTTTGGAGTCATGGCAACAGGAGGAGGTTTTCTCCACTACATGGGATAAATCTCCGGCTCGCTGGTACCAAGTGCCCCACGCTGGAGAAGGAGGGTGGGGACGAGGAGGGAGCTAATGCCACCACGCAGGGGTGGCCATGAGCTAAAAATGAGCTGGATTTCAAGCATCCCAGTGCACAAACCCCATGGGGTGCAAATGCAGGGGTGATGCTGAACCCTTCCCTCATCCCGCTCAAGCCCAGGGAGTGCTCACCGTTCTGCAGGTCCAGGGCCTCACCGATATCTGGGTCCGCTGTGGCATCTGAGACCGGGGATATTTAAATGGCAAAGTGTCCGGCACAGCCAGCCTTGGCTCCTCTGGACAAAACAGCACAAGGAGAGGACTGTAAATCACCTTTCCAGTGTCCAGCACAGAAATCCCAAATAAATGCCTCAAAACCAAAGGCACCTTCCAGAGAGGAGAAGCATCCTTAGCTTCAGCCTGATGTGCGACCTGACCATCGTCTAGTTACCTTTGTATAAAATCATTATAGCACTTTGTACCCCATGAGGTCCTCTTATGAACAGGAGAGTGTCCGAGCCCAGCACCACCGTGGCCAGCACTGAGGTGGAGCAAGGGGAGATGCAGCAGCGCTCCCCAGCAATCACATGTGGGGATTTCAGGAGGAGACAGCACCCACGCAGGCACATGCTCATGGCCAGATCTCCAGGAGTCCTCTCATTTTGGGAGATTCAACCCAAACTTGGAAGCAGAAATGCTGCTGGCTGGACTCCCCTGTCCTGCATCCCTCCCTGGGGGCACTTTGCAGGGTCAAGAGATAGGATAGGCGGCCAGTGCAGGGGATGCAGGACATGACAAATGATTTGCTACATTTTGCTGAACTCTGGATGAAGTTTAATTTGCCTTTAAAAAAGAATGAAGAAATTTAAATACCTCCATAGCTAATTTTTTAAGGAAATCCAGCTCCTCCTAGCTAACAACCACAAACGTTCCCAGACTTGGGTCCCCTTCAGCTACACCTGGGCAGAGATGCTGCTGTGACAGCTTGGCAGCAGCTCTGACCACTGCTCAGGACCGTGACCTCTCTCTGTCCCCCTGCTCCTGATTGGCCAAGCTGCCCAGGGGCGGCAGCAGCCACTGGGGAGGTTAATTCCTGCTGAGAGAGGCTTGGGAAACCTCAGCCGAATAATTCACTGGAGAGCAGCAGAGAAACGAGGAGCCGTCTCTGCAGTGGCAGTCAGAGCCAGCAGCACATGGCTTGTACTCCTTTAACACTCTGGGGGACATCCCCAGTGACACCAGGGAGCCAAGAGCTGACCCCAGGGCAAAGGGTGCCCCCTTCTTGGGCAGGGCTGTCCCCTGTCCTCCTGCAAGCCCCAGCACCCTCCAGGTACTGCTTTTGGGTGGGAAAACCCCAGAGAACTGACAGCACACAGCACTCTGGAAAACCTTAAGTTCCTCCAGGAAAGCACAAAAGATGGAGGGATCCCTCCAAAACCCGCCAGCTCAGGCTCAGCCATATGGGGGCTCCATTTTCTTCCCTGCCACCCCTTGGCCCCAGCTTCTCCCCACTCCCGTCTGACAGTCAATGGCAGGGACACACAGGATTCAACTCCTGCTTTGCCCAGGGCTCCAGCAGGGATACACACCAACAGACCCAGAGCAGCGATAAAAATTCTCCTCATTAACAAACTCAGCAAGAAAAGCTCCTTGGAGCCCAGCCATGGATGTGCTGGGCTTTGCTGGTGGAGCCAGGAGTTGCCCCACCCTCTCCGGGCTGGCCAGAGGAGGTGGCAGCATGGCAGGGTTGGGACAACAGGGACAGGGAGTGCTCTGGGGCTGGCAGCAGGATGGGAAAAGCCCACCACAGATCCCAGGCATGACTGCATCTCCACAGCAGGGAAACCTCCCTGTGCAGGACCCTGGGTGTAGACGTGACTCAAACCCAACATTTAAAATAAAGGCGAGAGCAACCCAAAACCAAGTGACCCCAAAAACCTCAGCCTGCCCTCAGAACCCATGGGGGAAATTTTGCAGCATCAACAGCAACTATGATGTGGTGCCATTCAGCATGGATTCTGTCCAGTGAGTCAGTCCAGCGTATGTGCTTCCAGGGGTTGCAGCCTCCACCGTGTCAAAGCACAAATACCAGTTTCTCCTACATGGTGCTGGCAGCTGCAGAGCATGTGGGGCTCCTCTAACACCCAAGCGACATGATAACGGGGAGGGAAGAGGGTTAGTGTTCCACTGCAGCAACGTATCACAGAATCAGGGAATTGTCAGAGCTGAAGGGACCTCTAGAGCTGATCCAGTCCCATTCCCCTGCCAAAGCAGGGTTGCCCAGAGCACATCACTCAGGGCTGCATCCAGGTGGGGCTTGAAGGTCTCCAGAGAAGGGGACCCCACACTCATCCTGGGCAGCCTCTTCCAGGGCTCTGGCATCCTTAAAGTGAAGAAGTTCCTCCTCATGTTTAGGTGGAACTTCCCGTGTTTCAGCTGGTGCCCGTTGCCCCTTGTCCTGTCACTGAGAAGAGTCCAGCTCCATCCTCCTTCAACCCACCCTTTTCATACTTGGAAGCATTAATAAGGTCTCCCCTCATCCTTCTCTTCTCCAGGCTAAAGAGTCCCAGCTCTCTCAGCGTTTCCTCAGCAGGGAGATGCTCCAGTCCCCTAATCATCTTTGTTGCCCTGCGCTGGACTCTCTCCAGTAGTTCCCTGTCTCTCTTGAACTGGGGAGCCCAGAGTACATGTGTCATGGGTACAGGGGTATCAGAGACATGGTGGGTGATGCTCAGAGCCATCTCCATCCAAGAATTACGCACAACCGCGACAGAGCAGCTCAACCTTGCTGCTCCTGAAGGCCGGGCTCCAGCTGCCAGGGATGGATAGTGCACAATTTAATACAAATTCCAGCAAGCTGGACATGCCCACGCATTTATTGCAAACATGCTGGAACCAAATTGCAGTAAAGCAAAATCTGCTCAACCCCCTGCACTTACCAGCCTCTTTTCTGCTCTCCTGCAGGCAGGAGCATGGAGTTGCTTTGCCTCCAGACCCGCCTGTGAGCTGCAATCACGGCCTTTAAGCTCATTTTAGAGAGTGCCTGGGCTTGGCTTTATCAACCCCTGCGCCTGTTCCCTGCACCATCATTCCCAGCCCCGTGAACAACAAGGGTCCCAGCTGATGATCTTGAGATTTATTTTCAGCAGCTCCTGCGGCACTCAGCAACCTCCATTTCAGGTTACTTCAGGCTTTTTCATCTGCAAATGCTTTTTAATGCCCATGAAATGGGACCCACCAACATGTGGGTGAAGTGGCCTAAAATCTCCTCTGGTCCCACATGTTGCCACCACCAGCAGAACTCCCCGTCCCTCCATGTACCCGTACCACCAGAGCACTTGCCACTCCCTAGCCTCTAACTTGTATTTTGCCTCTTTCCTAGAGCAATTTAATGGAGATGAGTCTGCTCTCTCTGGGCACCGCATGGGACCTGTCTCTCCGGCTCCAGTGCAAGTTCTGCACATCAGAACCTCTTGAAGAAGGAATTTGGCCGCAAAGCCAAAAGCCAAAGGGGACCTAGGTGTCCTGTGAAATCAGCAGAGATACTTCTACCTCCAGAGGACCAGACCAGGATGCCCTGAACCAAGCTCTTCCGGGGCATTAGCACCCCTAGAGTTGTACATTCCAGCTCTCCCAGCTGGATGGAGCCTGTAGATGTGCGCAGCAGCAAATCTGGAGCTCATTCCAGCCCATGAGAGAGCTGCAGTCCCCAAGAACCACAAGAGACCTGTACCTCAGGAGCCCCCCAACACTTACGCAGCCACAGGACACCCAACAGTGTTCGTGGTCTGTCCAAGACCACCTTGCACCTCTCTAGCATGCCAGAGAGTGGAGCATAAGCAGTAAGCCAGACACTTTTGCTCATTAGTGTAATTAACATCAGACTTCCCAGCCAACCAGGCTTCTCTTTGACCTTTAGCTGTTGAAATACGAACAATAAAAATGACTTATTATCATGGAGGGGGTGTCACGGACCATTTACTTGAAAACCACAGTGAAATCCTCTTAGTGACGTGCCCTCAAAGAGCATCCTCTGCAAAAGTAAATGGGAAGAGTTGGAAAACTATTGGGGAAGGAGGAAAAGTCCAGCTCTACCCACCCATAGCAGCAGGGATATAGGGTGTCCTAGCTTTTGTGGGGACATAGCTCAGAAATGATCCCAGGGACAGAAATGGAGAGACAGGGCAGAGCTCCTAAAAAATGAAACAGAGGAAAAACAAACAAAAAAAGAGACTTGTTCCTTTGGAGTCTTGGGAAAGTGGGACGTCACCAAGGTGGAGGCAGCCTGGCTAGATGCTGGTGGCAATCAGAGCCCAGCCTAGCACCAAGCAGTCCCTGCACTGGGGACAGCTCTGCCCATGTCCCCATGTGAACGGTAACTCATGGGCCAGCAACAGCCACAACCTGTCCAGAGCTGCAGGGCAAATTCATGTGAAAAATACCCAACCTGTCAGCCTTGACAGGAGTGTGGCCAGCGATGGATGAGCCTGATCTAATAGATCATGACCCCATTGGCTACAACAAACAACCTGGGCCTGAATTTCCAGAGGTTGCCATATGTTGGTGGGAGGCTGAGCAAGGCAAAGGAAAGGCAGCAGTGCCAAATGCCTGTGGGACATTCCCTAACCTGGGAATCACATTGCCACAAGAATTCTTCACAGAAGGAGTGGTCAGACGCTGGAATAGGCTGCCCAGGGAGGGGGTTGAGTCCCCATCCCTGAATGTGTTTAAAAGAGTTGTTTAGATGTGGTGTTGGGGGATGTGGTGTAGGGGAGAACTTTGTAGAGTGGGGCTGATGGTTGGACTCGATGATCCCAAGGGCCTTTTCCAAACTGAATGGTTCTGTGGTTGTATGATCCCTGGGCACTAGGACTAATGAAGGCAGGATTATTTCACACACCCCACCACCACCCATTTGTCACGCTTCTTATGGAAAAAGGTCACAATTTTGATCTCATTTGTGTCACTTCATCTTCAGTTTGCAGTCACGGGGTCCTGCTCATTTTCCATCCCCAAT
Organism: Nycticryphes semicollaris; assembly: GCA_013400055.1. NCBI lineage: Eukaryota > Metazoa > Chordata > Aves > Charadriiformes > Rostratulidae > Nycticryphes > Nycticryphes semicollaris. The sequence continues at coordinate 29,224 of VXBJ01004496.1, forward strand.
TAGTGGTCTGTTACGTGGGCCCTGCTTCATCCCTCCTTGTTGCTGTGATGGCAAGGAGAAAAGATGGACATCCTGGCTCTGTGACCTCGCCTGGGTCTCCAGCAAGGAGATGCCCTGTAGAAACTTGACCTGAGAGCAGCCTTTTTCCTCTGGCAGCACGAAGGGAACCAGATGGACTTTCCTTCAAATGAGATTTAAATGGAAAAAATACAAAATAGCTCACCCTGGCAGTATTGAAGAGTTGATGCCCAGCTGTCCTGAGCACAGGGAAGGTCAGACCAGGTGACCCTCTGCAAAAAGAGGCCAGAAGCACTAAGCACCCTCATGATTTGCTCTTCTGGCTGCTCTGCTGGGACTAGGCCTGAAATGGCAGCCAGGGCATGGCTCCAGGCACAGAGTGCAATACCTCCCAAGGTATAATCACAGAATCACAGAATCTTCAGGTTTGGAAGGACCTCCGAGATCATCAAGTCCAACCATACACAAACACACTATAAAAGCCAAACCCAAACAAAAAACCCTACAAAACAAAACAAGTCACCCAACCCAACAATCTCGGTGACTAGAGCATGCCCTGAAGTGCCACATCTACTTGTTTCTGAAATACCTCCTGGGATGGTGACTCAACCCCCTCCCTGGGCAGGCTGTTCCAGGGCCTGACCACTCTTGCAGTTAAGCAATTCTTCCTAATATTCAGTCTAAACCTCCCCTGCCTTAATTTCAGACCATTTCCTCTGCTCCTGTCATTATTCCCTTAGGAGAAGAGGCCAACACTCACCTCTCTACACCCTCCTTTCAGGGAGCTGGAGAGGGCAAAGAGGTCTCCCCTCAGCCTCCTCCAAACTAAACATGCCCAGTTCCCTCAGGCTCTCCTCATAGGACTTGTTCTCCAGACCCCTCACCAGCTTGGTGGCTCTACCCTTCTGTGTGTAAAGCAGATATACTCAAGGGGAAACAAAACTGCTCACCTAATTTGAATGATTAGTGTCCAGGAACCAGAGTCACTGCAGAGACTCAGCTGATGGAGTCTGGATGGGAGTTACCCTGCTCATGCTATGGGATAGTGCTCTACCAACCTCTGCTGCCTACCCACCTGTGAGGAGCATCACGAGGACCTTTTGAAGATGGAAAAAACCCTCTTGAGACCCCCTGGGTCCTACTTGGTCCATCCCCATGGGTGGTATGCTGACTTCAGTTATATTTTACATTTGCCCGATGTCTCCACATTACAGCCAAAGGTCCTTGTGTCGGAGTGAGCCAGCACCACAGTGTGCAGCCCATCAAGCACTTATTTCAGCCTGCAAATGCACCTTCTCCTTCACCCAGCCCAAAGCAGTGTCCAAATCAAGCAGAAAAAGCAAGGGAGACCTTGGGGGGACTTTTCCGGAGACTTTATCCATGCTGAGGACAGGAGAGAAGTTGAAGGTCAGGAGCACCTCACTGTCCCACTGCACATCCACATTCTTGCTGCTTCTTCCCACCAGTGTTTTCCTGCCTTTGCCATGTGAAACAGCCACGATGTCCCCACGCTCCCAGTTTGGAAGCCCAGGGCAACGAGAGGGAGAGAGGAACAATATTTGCTTCAAACATGTCTTCTGTTCCCTTCCTATTAAATATTTTCCCTCCTCCTTTCCAAGAACCTCCTTTATTTCTCCCCATCTCCCTCTAGCAACAGTATCTGAGAGAAACAATGAATTTTTAATAGGAGGGGGCAGCAGGAAGAGGGAGACCCTAAGGCAAAGAGATAAAACATCAATCTGTTAAATAACCTTATCCTCAGGAAACCACATCAAACAGGAACCAATGGGTGCAAGCATCAGCTCATGCTCAGGGTCACAGCCCCCTCTTTTTGCTCCCCACCCAGGGACAGGACAGATGTTGCACAGGAACAAGTTGTGAATGGGGTGAATCCTGCCCAGAGGGGCTTTCCCAGCCATGTCACACATGCTTGGCCATGGCTGAGGTGGGTCTGGGCATGCAAGACCCCAAACAGACCACAGCACAGGTGAGGGGACGCCCCAGCCTTAGAATCATAGACTGGTTGGGATGGGAAGGGACCCCAAAGCCCATCCAGTGCCACCCCCTGCCCTGGGCAGGGACACCTCCCACCACACCAGGTTGCTCCAAGCCCCTTCCAACCCAGCCTTGAACCCCTCCAGGGATGGGGCAGCCACAGCTTCTCTGGGCAACCTGAACCTTTTCTCATCACCCTCACAGCCAAGAAGTTCTTCCCCAGATCTCAGCTCCATCTCCCCTCTTTCAGTGTCAAACCTTCCCCCTCATCCTCTGGCTCCCCTCCCTTATCAAGAGTCCCTCACAATGTTTCCTGGAGCCCCTTGAGGGACTGGAAGGGGCTCCAAGTTCTCCCCAGAGCTTCTCCTCTCCAGGATGAGCCCCCCCCAACTCTCTCAGCCTGTCCTCACACTAGAGGGGCTCCATCCCTCCCAGCATCTTGGTGGCCTCCTCTGGCCTTGCTCCAACAGCTCCATGTTCTTCTGATGTTGGTGGCCCCAGAGCTGGAGGCAGCACCTGGGGGGTGGTGTCTCCCCAGAGCAGCAGAATGCCCCCCTTGCCCTTCTGGCCACTCTGCTGAGGATGCAGCCCAGGATGTGGGGTGTTCTGGGCTGCCAGTGCACGTTGCCAGTTCATGTTGAGCTTCTTGTTGTTCCTCTGTAGCACCTCGAAGCTGAGCCATTCCCATCGCCTGATTCCCTCATCCCCTATAAACCCCACCAGGCTCTGCAGGGACAGGGCTCACGCTCGCAGGGCTGAGGATGCCCAGCTCACCTCCTGCGGCGCCCAGCCCTGCCTCCCCGTCACACGACTCGACCTAAATATAGTCCCTGGTTCCCTTTTCTTGCAGACACAACCAGTGCTCCGGGTGAAAGTCCTTTCCCATGAACTCACTGTTGCTTAATAAAGCACAAACCCTCAGAGACCTTGATGCTGGGATCTGTCATTTTAATTCTTGGCGACACTTGTTCCTCTCTGCCATGGTATGTGGCCGCTGCTATTTTGGCTGGCACATGGGGAGCTGAACAAGCAGCCCCGGTGCTCCTGGTCTGAGTTGTTAAGAGCTGAGACGTAGCTTTAAAATAAAATAAACCCATATGGATGGATGGAGCTGCAACACACGGCAAAGCTCATGGTGGCATGAAAAGTTCAGGGGGAGGAAGGCAGGAAAGGGAGGAAAGAGTTGGGCCGAGCCAGCTGAGGGCACGTGCCAGGGCTGCGGCCGACTTGGGACTGAGATGTTTGGTGAGATGATGTTGCCTCTGCTCCCCAGCCTGGCACCTGGATCCTGGCCACTGGGTGCCCATGTAAATGCCCAGGCAAGCAGCCCAAACCCTTCATGGTTAGCTTTGGTTTAACTCATGCATGGGGAAGAAGTTTCTCTCAGTCTGCCCAAATTATCTACCCAAGTCCTTACTGTTTGACAACACTGGGGCGAGTTTTGCCCATTTTCTGTGAAGAAGAGGGAAGGGCAGCCCTGCTTGGGGCTGGGGAGGGCTCTGCTCCCAGCTCTGCCACACACACCAGATCCTGCCTGGTCTCAGCCCCCATCTCCAATACCCCATGGGTCTGGGGGGCTGCCATGGGGGTCTGGCAACAGCCCCAAAGCACTGTGACTTAAAGCAAAGGAAGAAACAGCATATCTGGTCACGCAGTGCTACCGGCCACCAGCCAAGCGATGCCTCGGTCCAGGCCCCCCTTACTCCCGCATCCCCAAAGCCAACCTTCGTGGAAGCGTTTGCTTCATCTTTCAAGGCAAATCCTACATAAACTTCAAAAATAGCCTCCCAGAAAAGTCAACTAATAATGCCTGAAGCTGAATCAATTTCTCTACCAGGGCTGGCAAGCCAGAGTGGCTCTCGGCATCTTTTCCAAATGCTCTCACGGGTTTTATGGCTTTCCTTCATCTCCTCTCAAATCTCTGCTCTGAACATTTCTGCCCTCGCCTGTTCATTTTGGTGTTTTTCCAGGACTCACAAAATGGCCCTTTGGGCTCCAGCGGCACCTCTGTTGGCAGCACCATCTACCCCTGGCATCGCAGCTCCTGCCCAGGAACAGCGAGATGCTGCATGATGCTCCCTGCGCCCTTCTCAGACCATTCAACCATCGCTTTACAGCTGCAGACACAGGCAGGCAGTAGGATTTTGGGCCGTCTGAGAGAGCGCATCAACCCACAAAGCCCGGGCTCCAAAATTCATCCATTCACAGACAGGGAAACTGAGTCACGGGATGCAGCTTTGGGATGTTTTACAGCCACCCAGTGATTCAGCACAGCAGGGGACAAGCTCATGGACAGCCTCGCTCGCTCCCCTGGTCCCTTAGCTCCGAGGTGTTCGGGTACTCAGAGAGATGCTGCTGGTGACGGGCATCCCACCCGGGCTGCCCACACCACAGCAAGCCGGCGACGCGGGAATTACCACTGCCCACACAAAACACACCCGTCCACGCGCTTTACATTCCCAGTGTTATTTCCAGGGCTACGGCAACAGCTCGTTCCCATCCCGGCGAGGCGAATGAAGGGGCGACGTGGCTTGTATCTGCCAGAGCAGCCTGGTATCTCTGCGAGCGTCGGCTCCTTCTGCCTCACCACAGCTCGGGTTCCCCGTGCCGCCAAACAAAGAGGGGCCACCCGCTCCCTGGCAGGATGCTCGGGGGTGAAACGGTGCTGAGCAGGCAACCAGAAATTGAAAATAAATAAATAAATAAATAAATAAAACCCCAATTCCAACAACATCAATTTGAAGCCTCTAAACGCCGAGCACAGATGCAGGCGGGTGCTCTCGTTTGTACCATCGGGCTTCGAATTCGATGTTTAATTCGGGCCCGTGCCATTGCTCGGAGGGAAAGTGCAGTGATTAGGTTTGGGCCTCGGAGAGAGGGATCCGTTATCTCGTGATGCAGGATTAATGCAGCTAATAAAAGCAGACATTCCTGAGCTAAAAACATTTAAAAAAAAAACAACAACAAAAAAACAAAAAAGGAAAAAAAGCCCCTGGCCCTGCTATCTTCAGCAAGGGATCAGCATAAGCGTGTCCCATGGAAAGGGCTGAGCCTGGCAGCAGCGGAGTCACTGCAGGATCTGGCCATGCCTGGGAGATGCCCCAGCTCTGCCACTGCAGCGAGCCCCTCGCTCAGCCCGGTGCAGCCCCTTCCCACCTCAGGCACCGATGCCAAGAGGCAGCTCCCAAGGGTGAGCTGAGAGGGATGAACAGCAACCCGGCCCCTGTTTCGCTGGTCTTCCAGCTCCCTCCTCCCAACAGGGTGGGAGAAAAGCAAACCTGATGATTTTTAAATCAAAATACTCAACTCTTTCATAGAGCTGCTTTTCCTCCTGCTTCCCCGCACTGATGGGAACATCCCAGCTTCTCCAGCTGTTTTGAAGAGAATCTTCCCCTGAGCCCAGCTCAGCCAAGGACCAAGGGCTCTGGGAAAGGCTGCGGATGCCCAAGCAGGACTTTTACAACCTCTGAAAACTCTGAGAAACATTTGGGAAGGATCAGAAGCCACTTCTTCCACCTGCTTTGTCCAAAACTCACCCAGCACTTCCAGTCCTCCAGCAGCAAGAGGCAGTAAGTCTGCTCACTTCCCTCTGCCTTAACGAGTGCCACAGAAACGCCAATGATAAATACATTAGCTCAACTTAAACTGGATCAATCACAGGCTGCCAAACTGGCAGCTCCCCAATGCATCTTGAATTATTCTCCCATTTAAAGGGCACAAGCCACGCTTCTTGCTGTGCCCTGGGGTGCAGGCAGCAGGGACCTTGCCCCCGGTCTCCATCCTGCAGCGAAAGGGATGATGAAGCAGCAGCAAAAAGCAGAGCTTTGGGGTGAAAAGCCCCAAGGCACCCCCTTTACCAAGGGGTTATTGCGGGGTTCACTGCCTGCATTTCTGCATTTTTAAGGCCAGCAACAGAATCTGGCCCCAGTTTTAAAGCCATACATTAATATTTCGCACCGAACTGCTGGGACACTCTGCTCTTTTCAGGTTTTCTCCTTTTTAATCCCTTGTGATTTGATTGAAAGAGATGTTCGTAGGAACCTTCCCTCTCTGCATGCACCTTTTCTTGTGGTGTCTCCTCAGCAGCGGGGCCGGACCTGGGTAAGCCAGGGTCCCAGGCAGGACACCCCCCCCTGCCTGCAAGCAGCGCATCCCCATCCAGGGCAGCAAGACCTGGCAGCCAAGACCGAGCAGCAAGTGGGAGCTCCTTCAAAGGCCCAGGCTGGTCCTCACCAGGCCACCAAGGGTCCCCAACCCCTGCCCATCCCCGTGGTCCAGCCACTCTGGCTGCAGTGGATGCTTTTTTGCTCTGAAGGGATGGCTCCGGGCGCTGCCAGGCTGCGGATTCACGCACTGATCTGCTCTCCATCTATTTTGCAGGCGCTCTGCCTGCTCCTGCTCTCCTCTCCCCTCCCGTTTGCTCTTTTCTCCTTCCCAAAAACCTCATCTCAGGGTAAGGCTGGGCATGAATTTAAAGAGCAGCTGCTTTTCTGCAATCGCTCCCTTGCGCGAGCGCTGTGGGAATTAGAGCACCTTTTGTCAGGTTTTAGCTCAATCCGCTTTGCAAGTGGATTAAGAAACTGGCACAAAAGTACTCTGGATGTGGAGTAGGAAGAGGCTGCTATTCCAGAACGGCAACAGGAGCCGTGTATGCTGCGATTGCTGCCTGCTCCATTTCCCCGAGAAACACAACCCCGGTAATATTTGCATTTAAACCATCCCTGGGATTTTTCTGACAGGAGAATCCGCCTAGCCCTAAAATCAAGGATGCTGAGAGAAAGGGACAGGCAGGGCCCTGGGGTGGTCAGGAACGAGAACCTGCAGGACTTGGGGGGGTGGGGGGTGGAAACAGAGCGATAGGAGATGAGGAAGACCCTTCCTGATGCGTGGTGATGCTCAGACCCGCTGGGGTCTGCCAGGTAAAGGCTGGGAACAGCAGCCCCAGCCCTGCAGGTGGAGAGGCTGCAGGTACCAGACCCTCGGAACACCGGGGACGAGAGCAGAGCACAGCCGAGCGGCAGAGGATGCAGCCGGGCAGGTTCAGGGCTGGACCTCCCGGTGCAGCTCCCCGTCTGCTTGAGGCCATTTAAATCCCGGTACCACGGGGTAGGGGGGGGGATGACAGCCCTGCTCGCCACCTTCCTCTCCTTCGAGCCCCCTCAGCCGGGGCTGAGTCCCCTCTGCCGGAGCACCAGCGGGGAGAGGAGGGGCCTTACAGCCCCGGGCTGTGGGCACCGGCCGGGCAGCCCCGGGGGTGATGGAGACAGATGGAGGAGGGTGGCCCCTGGGGGTCCGCGGCCGCATCCCCCCGCACCCACGTGTGCGGGCTCTGCCTCCGGGGGGCTCTGCCCGGCGGGGTCCGGTCCGGTCCGACACGGCACGGAACGGTGGCTTCCCGTACCCCCCGCCCCGGGACCCCGCACTCACCGCTCGGCTCCGGCTCCCGGGCTGCCCATGGCGCGGCGGCGGCAGCAGCGACTCCGGAGGAACCCCGGCCCGGCCCGGGGGCGGCGGCGGCGGCG
>VXBJ01004507.1:2325-18483 GCA_013400055.1 Nycticryphes semicollaris
CAATACCTACTAATTACAAAAACAAATATACAAAATCATGAAGGATTAATTTACATTAGTTCCTCCAGCAAAAATCTCAGCTGATTCGTGTATTTGTGAAAGATGATCAGTGGTGTTTAGGGTGGGGTGTTTCCAACTTACATTAACAGCATCCTGAGATACTATCATATTATAACTTAAGTACATGAAACTATTAATGATCAGGTTACGTAACAGTATGGTATATACCAGTGTCTAAATGGAAGAAACAACAACACCAAAAAAATTAATCTGCTATTTTGAAGAGATCTTTGCTTTGTTCTCCAGTCAAGACAATACACTATTTCTGTAAAGAATACAATTATTAAGACTCTGTCTTTAAAAACATTCCTCATCTATTATTAATTAATATTAGTATTTACTAATACACCATTTTTACTCTTTCATAGTTTTTTTAAGAACTTCATCTTGATGTTCAGACTTGTTTCACTGACAGTAATTCTCAAAAAAGATGATCTTTGTTTGTCTTACAACCTTTCTTTTGCATGTGACATGGCATAGATTCTAGCAATACCACACAGTCCTCCTAGCTGTAGCCACCAGCAAAGGCTACTAGCTGACTTCCAATTTTTTTTTTCATGGAATTTAAAGTAAAAAAGAATTATAAGTGGAATACAGCAGTTCTGAAAACCAAATCAGAAAATTCACTTAAAAACTGTACTAGGACAGCAGCCAATCTTCAAAAAAACTACCTTCCTTCCCCACAGAGAAGACTGATGAAAGAAGGAACCTTCTGCTTAACATAACATGATTACCAAGATTGTACCTTTCCTCATTAGTAAGGATTAAGAAAGTAATTCCTGGCAATTGACTGTCTTTTTGCAAATTGGTGTCTGATTTGAGTTACTAAAACAAAAAAAATCCAAAAAACCATTCACTATTCGCCCAAAGGAGGTTGGGCATTCCATTAACTGCAGCAGAAAAGATAGATTCTAAAAATCTATGTATGCTAAGCACAGAATTTACTTTAAAAATAGGTAGTATACCACACCTGCAGAAACATCCAACATATGGGCCCACTTCCCAACTAATTAATTGCTGGCTAACGTGTTAAAATGTCCTTGGCTTCACCTTACACACATCATCCCAGCTGGTCATTATCTACCTGGAAAGGGGCCAAAGAATCTCAGCTGTCAGTACTCAACAAACATGTATGTTTTCTTTTTTTTTTTTCATTTACTTAACTTTCATAGAGCTACTGTTAAAAAGAAGGAAGCCTTAAAACACATGGAAGTGGAAAGAGTTTGTATTTCTTTTACTGTTGTCATTTAGTATACCTGAAATGCAGGTGATAAGTGACTCCTTAAAGATGAAGAACACTTCCATATGTTTACTAAGAACTGATTTATCCAGCTTTATTGACACTGGTGTTTCTTCTTGTGTGTTCCTACTTAATTCAACTGCTCCTTAGTTCCATGCAGATGTGTGAAAAAACACAGAATTCTTTGAAAGTCAGAGCTGGAACAAAGTTATTGATTGGTGATGTATATGCGCAGTCAGGAAGATTCAATAGGAAAATATCTCTCAATCAAGTGAATGTTAACAGTCAGCTTGTAGCAAACATAGAGCAGTCGGCTTGTAGTAAGCCTGCAGGTCAACAGGTGGAAAGCAAATGTCTTTTCTCATTTGCACATTACTTCTGCAAGAAGTCACAGGACAGCTGGGAGACGGAACACATGTAAACAAGGCAGACCTAATGATTTCCTAATTAAAGAGAAGATATTATCTTCCCATTAATAGGTAAACTAATTGACCAAAATCCAACAGTTTCCCCTCAGTACAAGTAAACATAGGTGCCTTTCCTTACTGAATTCTCACACATTTAGGCCAGACACTAAGTTGTCAGTTCTGCTTGATTTGTTTGGATATTGTACTCTGCAACAGCTGTCGGAAATAATACATTAGAACAGCTGTTGTTGCAGTTACAAAGGGCCTGGAATTTTAATTGGACTGGATATTAATTGGGGGGTCGGTTTCTTTTTTTTTGGTTTGGTTTGGTTTTTTTTAAGCAAAGCTAAAAAAGAAATATTCAAAGACTGATAGAAGTATTTGAGGGATTTTACCAATGTCTGGTTAAGCAAGGTTGGCCTTTGTTTTGACTACGTAACTTTGTGGCAGTGGTCTCCACCATCTGAGCGGGAATCATTAGTAGCTTAAGAAAAGGATAATTAAGAAGAAAAATAGTAATAAAGTTGCATAAATAATCCCTTTCAAATACTAGCTGTGTTCTAGAGAGGGTCTCAGGGTGTTTTAAGAACTACTCAAAAGGATACTTATTCCAAGACCCCTAGTAAGCACCACTTGAAACAAAACTTCATCGTGGTCAAGACTTAAGCACAAACAAATAATAAGCTTACTTTCAGCATCAGCATACAGCAGCAAGCACAGGAGTACCACCATTGGCCTGACAACGTGCATCATCCGACAGCTTGGCACCAGCATGCTTTGGCAGCCTTTTTCTCACTGGCTTAGAAGCCACTGCGAGCCTCTCCGGTCTGAAATTTCAGATGAAGTATTTTCAGAGCCTGTGGAACAGATAAGAGAAAGAGAAAAATGCACTTAGCAAGAATAGGGCAAAGATTTCCTGTTTCTTTCTAAGCATTCATAAATTGAGGCAAAACAATTTTAAAAGATAAAAAGATATGAGAGAAAGGAAACATGATTCGTTTTAGGCTACTGGCATATACCAGAAGATTCCAGGTGTAGTATATGGTAGCACTGTTCCAACATATTTCTCAGGCACTTTTTCTACATAATCAAGCATCTGCCACACCATGGATCCTTTGTTGTATTCAACAGCACCTTCTGAATGACAAGAACGGTCATTGTTAATGAAGTATAATACATCACTGAAGTACACGTGTTGCAAGTAGGGAATCAGAGTGGATTCAATATCCAGAATAAAAAGTACACTTGTAAGCGGCGTACTAGGAGACAATGCCCTTTCATCTAGTAAGAATACCACAGCAAAATCTGCTTCATGAAGTATTCTTAAAACTAGATATGAAATGATAGCATATTGCACAGTTCAACAACTGCCAAAGGTTAAAATTCCTGTTGTAATTTCCTGTACATATCTGCATTACTCCTAACAAAAAACAGAAATCCAGCATTGAATAAAGGACAGAGACTCCAATCTATCTAATTTACTATGATGTGTAATTTAAAATATACATTGGGAGAACTACAGATGAAGTATTTGACTTTAAAAGCTATGTCTCATTCTTGTCCAATTTACCACACTTGAGCAATAACAGAAATTAAGAAATATAAAAATTTTTCCCTGTCACAGGAAATATTAGAGATAATCCTCAAATAGCCTGACACTGTCACTAAAATGACAAAAATGTCATTTTACTTTTCGAAGGGTCTGCAACTTACAAACTTTTGCAAGTTTCATACTGTCTTTTTCATTACCACATGAGTGGATTACATGCAGTGAAAATAAGAACCAAAAGGGTGGAGAAAAAATTATACTTATTACCATTCCACCAGACAGATATTACAGATTTGTGTGTGGTATAGAGTCCGTCTTACAGTATAGTGCAATGTTCAAAGAATCTACTAAAGGAAGAAAAGACCTAAGCAGCTGTTAGAAACCTATGGCTGTTATGAATCTCTTTTGTAAAACTATCTTTTGAACCAGCAACTACCATAAAAAACTGGAAACCTAAAAAAATCCTCATAGGCAAAGTGCTGAAGGCACCAGCTCCCGCCTTCCATCACTGCCATCTTCATGGCAGCGTTTCAAATGACAGCAAAGTCTATGAGACATCAGTCCTGTCGGATACAATTTGTGTCTGTGCAAGTCTATGAGATCCAACTGCTACATAATGATTCCAGTGCTACCACAAAGATGGAGATGTATGAAATGTACTTTCAAGGAAGAGCTGACTCTGATTTTGCTTCTTCTGCTCCGCAGGAGTTACACAGGAGTCCTGAACTACCTCAAAAAGCAGCTCACTTGCTCACTTGTGGACAAAATATTACTGGCATGCAAATCCACTAGTTGGTATGTGAAGGTGAACAGAAGAAACGTGATGGGTACTAAGATCTCTATCTGAACCATAAACTGCTACCTGTAGCAGGGAAGGAATTGGAGAGAAAACAACAGTGATAATTAATAGAAGGAGCGGGGTGGGGGAGAACATGACAGACCGGCAGGGTGATCACGATGATGATTGTTTATACACAACTGTTTTTTAACAGGGCACTGGGGATCATTTTCACACATTCCAAATACTCCCACCAAGATACTAAACATACTATCTAACAGAAAAAATACTACTATCTGCTTGTAGAAAGAGGAATTTTAAAAATCTCTGGTCTACAAGCTCTCTGTGAATGAAGGGATGGATCAAAAAAAAACAGGGAAAGAAAACTTTGAGAAGAAAAATTAGCTTTTTCTTTTAATTAAAACCCTCATTCCATTCTCTAACCCTAAATGTACATACAAGTACTTAGGATTCATTGTCTCTGTTTTGAAGGTGATATTCATTATCACTCATATCATAAAAACCAAAGGCCTCAGTACTTCCTTTCTTTGGTGCTTCCAAGTGTCATGGCTTTAGCTAAACTTAGCTAAACACACTAAGGATTCCATGAGACCCTGTGCCTGTTGTTTTCTGTCTTCATTTGCTTATGCCTGCACAGTTAACTTCTAATATCTTAGGTCAAGTAAGCAGAAGCACTTGAACAAAGATGGTGGGTGGGTTCTTTTTCTTTCAAGTGAGTTAAAGATACAGTTAGGGAGGTATGCAGTTTATGGGCTGACAATGCTAACGAGCAAGGCAAGAGACAATCAGGTTCTCCACACAAGTCTGTCACACTTCACCTAGAAAAAAACATAGCTTCAGCCAGGGATCCTGCTACTGACAGTTATACATAACCATCTGTTATGTCGGTCTATACTTGGCTTATTTGTGAAAACTAACATAGAGATACAATTCCTTACATGGACTAAATGCAATTATCAATCAAGTATTAACTTCCAAATCAAGTCACCTTCATAATTCCAATGAAAAATGTTGATCTAATGCTGTTTCTTCCCTTTTCTATTTCCTCCCGAGAATGGTTTTCTACACCCAGAGTGTGGTTTGTGTGAAAACACAAACAGTATTTGCAGAACCAGGTTATACTAGTCTCCTCCTCACAGGGCCAACACTGATCTTGCAGAATGAATCCAGAGTAAGGTACTCTCTTAGCATCCTCCTGTTTCAACATTCACAGTGTGCCAGTGCAGAAAGATGGGGCTTCTCCTTGGTAGAAAACTGATCACAATAGCTACAGAGAGACTAACAGTTATTTGGAAAAAAAAAACCTGTCTTTGTTCTTTAATAAAAGCTGTTTCAATTTTGGGAGAAATACTGTGTTACTTCTGAAGTAAATAATTAAAAGTGGCTCTTACCACATCTCTAAAAGAGCTACCTATGAATAATTACTTCCACAACAGCTATTTTGGTCTCTTTCCAGAGACAAATAAATTGTTAATACAAAAGTGAAAAACAAAGGGTAGAACTAGGTAATATATCTATCACTAGCACATATGTAGCAAGAGGGCAGATTTTCCCTGATTAGTGGTATGTACTAGTAAGATCAGTAAAATCCATCCCCTCAGAGTTCAGCGCAGAGGTACAAAAGAACTCTCAGCTGGGGCATGGCAGGTGGTAGCACCTGGGTATTGGCACATGTACCAATTATCCTCAAAAGAATACCAGGTAAATGAAACATCTGAACATTGAACTACTTCCCTGCAGTCTGTTTCCTTTGGTACTAAAAATAATCTTTTAGGTGCTAACACAGTATTCAGGAGGAGATAGTCCCTGCTCTGGGACAGAAAATGCTAACCTGAAGGCAAATGTTAGAACCAAAAAAAGAAAAACAAAACAAAAACAAAAAACCCAAACAAAACAAAACAAAAGGCCACACCAAAACCAAACCAACCCAAAAAAAACCTAGTTCTATTCATTTACTTGCTTTTGCATGCATGAAAATGCTTCATAAATCAACACAGGAATTTAGCACAGCAGGGAAGAGCTCTCAGAAGAAACCTGAACATAGATAAAACAGAAGTCATAGCAGATGTAGGGAGCCACATGAAAAAAAAAAACCCAGTAACTTAAAAAATTTTGGAATACAGGGATGTGAAGATGAGAGCTCATTTGTGCTATTACACAAATAGGATTTCTAGTTCACCTTTTGTAAAGTTTGAAATTGTTCAGATAGGATTTTAGTTCATGACCCACTCTAGCCTGCCACAAGGACTTACGGGAAAACAATTGGATACACCTTACTTTTTTTTTAAAAAACAGTGTTTCTCTAAGAACAAGTGGCAGGCAAAGAATAAGAACAGAAGACTGTGTTGACATTCTGTTTCTACACTTCATTCATCACACCCACAATCCTAAATTACTTCCATTCCCAGCCACAGATTTCTAGTATGCAAGTAAAGAGATACAAAAAAGAAATATGAAACATTACTAGAACCAAGTCAAGGAAGAATTGCCAAAACTTCACATCTTTACCTATCAACCAAGATCCCTTCTTATAGAACAAAATAAAAGACAAATCTTGGCTGTAAAAACCTGAGTGACAGCTGAATCATTAGTAGAAAGAGTAGTAAAAAATGTGTAATATTAATTCAGAAATACCTCTGGGTAAAACCATGTCTTTTAAAGGGAATTAAATGTATTTTCTAAAGCAATGAGGGAAACTGTCAGAAGTTCTGCATTTAGCTTCTTGCTCTTTTATTGATTAAACATGACAAAAGTTTTCATAGTTGGCCTGCTGGAGAAGTTGCATGCTTCATTTCGTTTTTATTCTTAAAAAAGCCAAAATGCAAACTACGTGATTTAGGAAATGTAAAAGACAGATGTGTCAAGTGCTCCTAAGCTTAGTCTTATCAGTCCCTGGTTAAAAATCTCAATGCTCTTCTATTAGTTATTCCAACACAAGTAAGCAACCACCCTTGTCAGTAGGCTACTGATCTCAAGCAGGCCTTTGAACTACATCACTACAATAGCACCTCTGAATTTCAGTGATAGGTGGGATTTTGCTTACATGAAAAAACAATATATTCAATCTGATTCAACATTGTAATTCTGTTTTGGACTTCTGCAAGGATTCTTCTGCTACCATACAAAACAGAAAATGAATCTTCTATAACCAAAGAAATGAAAGAAATATATAAAATAAATTAGTGAATAGATGAATTTAATGACAGCAAAGTACATTAAAAATCATATCATAGCATTGTTTTTCTTACATAGAAAGTTGTTTAAAAGTTCATTTTTTTCTACTTCTAAAAATACTGATGCTCACAGGTAAAATTTAACCATTCACAGAAAACCCTGCCACGTCTGATCTTTATACAGCTTCACCAAAATACTAAATCATGTAGTTTTATATTATACTTACAGTAGTTTGTAAATCGTCACATATCTCAATGCATACAAATTTCTGCAACCTTATCCCATTCTGCACATTATAAGAACTTTTCTTATTCATAGTGCATTGTGTTGATAATGACCGAATTGTAGAGATTAAAATAGTCTTGCTAGAGGAAAAAAAGATGCAATATATCTGGGAATGCATATGAAAGCAACACTTCGTTGAGAATCTATACTAAGAATTTAAAACGTGTTACAAAGCCACAGATAACAGGTTAAGTGGAGAAATGATACATTTTCTATTAAGACTGACTTCTTGTCTGAAAAACACAAACTCTGACAATACCCCAGCCCTGATTCCTGTACCCCAAGAACGCTGTAGATTAGTTACCCTGTAATAGTCCAGCTGTGATTTTTAAAAAGGGAAGGGGAAGGGGAAGGAGAAAAGGAGGCTGCCCAGGAAAGTGGTTGTGTCACTATCCCTGGAAGTATTTAAAAAACATGTAGAAGTGGTGCTCAGGAACATGGTTTAAAAGTGGACTTTGAAGTTATGTTAACAGTTGGACTTGATGACCTTGATGATCTTTTTCAACCTAAATGATTCCACAATTCTATGACTCCATGAATTGTTTACCTCCAAAGTCTTGTTTAAAAACAAATATAATGACTATTTTTATACAAAAACTTTTGCAGACTGATTTTTGCCTTTCCCTGTCTGTCTCAAAAGAACAAAAAACAAAAAATCAAACCACTTGTACTAGACTATCTGCCACAGACAGTTTGTTAAATTCTTTTGCTGTCTGTTGCATTACTTGAACAACAATGGAGCTGTGCAGCTCCGGCATTTTAGGATGGGCTAAACCTACGAGCATGTAAGCCACATGCCAAAATGTTCATAACGCCATTGGGCCATATACAACATACTCATCAGACAGTCCCAAGAAAATTGGCTTCAAAACCAGCTTTTTCAAGAAGAAGCTCCCAGCAGTCTAACAGAAGTGCATCACTCCTAAGGAGAACAGCTAGACTGAAGAATCAGCTTCTGAATTCTAGGACCATAGTGACTGCCAGAATGAGTACATTTTAGTGACTTGCTTCCTCCTAGAGAATTAGGTATTTGGATGACCTAGGAATGACAATGACCTTGTAGCTCAACTGCTACGCATACAACATAGGTTTGCTAATATTGCTAATTTAAGATATTGCTTATACATAAAGAGCCAACTGTGTTTTAGAACAATTTTGCCTCTTCTGTGTCTTTTCAGCATGGAAATTGTGAAACATTCAGGCTGGGCCTTGCCTTTAGGATCAGGTGCAGTTGAAGCATCCTGGATACTGCAGATACTAAAATAAAGCTAGAAATGTATTTGCAAGTCTGGAGCTAACAGGACAAATCTGACTTCAACATTGCAAGGCATCTTTTCTCTATTATATTACTCTGCAATTTCTTCCTTTATGGCTTTTCTTTTTCCTTTTCACTTTATAGTTCTGTTTCAATACAATCCAATATACTTGTTGCCTAATCAGATTGAAGCATGACTGACTGAGACAGCAAATTTGCAGTACACACAGGACAGTAATCCAGCTGCAGCTAGTTTAGCCTGACTGCACTTTATTATAACATTGCTGATGGCAATACAATCATATTAGTGGAAGAGATGGAGAGCTGAAATGCTTATTTTTCAAAAGTAGTAGGCATTATAAAATGATTTGATAATAAAGTACAAAAACTTCCTGAAGCAATAAAAGTACTATACATTTCCCATACTAAAATGTGGCATAACGGCACAGAGTTGTCCACAGTTCCTCTTTTGAAAAAAAGAAGATGAGAACTACAAAATATCTTTTAACACACAATACTTTTTATTACACTGAAAGAAAAACTAAAAGTAATATTATGAACTCAGAAAAAGTGTTAAAAGTAAACAAAAGCCTACAAATATTTAATTGTTGGAAGCTTTGTTAGTAAGGAGTACAACTTGGTACACTTCTAAATACCAAATGAACGTCCTATCATTGACAAGACAGGTTTGATACCAAATAAAATCGTATAATCATCATCAGGGCCAGACAGTATGTATTAAACTGTGTTTTTCTCTATAGACCACATTAAAAACTATAGTTTCATCTGTAATTAAGAATTGCCATTTCAAGTGGCACTTCAGGTGCTTCATATAACCTATATCTCTACCCTCGTCAAATGGAAAGAAGCAGAAAAGTGATATTCCCACAAAGCCCTTGTATTTGATTCAGTTAAACTGAGAATAACAACAGAAGATTTTGTTCATAAAACCTATTACTGTTTTAACAACCTAACAATCAGAGATTGCGCAAAGCACTAATTGTTATGTAGTCACTTCTCATTTTTGAGGTTCAGATTTGTTCTGTGCTTTGATGTGGTGCAGCTTCTGTACCCAAGGCTTTCATTCATTTTGCTTTCTCCAGGCAACTGGGCACTGACATGTCTTATCTACAAGAATGTGATAATCGAAATAAACACCTGTTAGACCTGTGGTTCATCCTCTTACAATGCTGTTATAGACTGCTAGAATAGATTAAAATGCATTATGTACATTCCACATATTCTTCACTGTTTTTTCACCCTTCTCAGCAAATATTTACGCAAATACTTTCCAAATCTAAGTCCCATGACAGCTTCCCAAACTCTCCTCTTTTGAGGCTGATATTAAAGAAAAACTAACTGTGAATTTACTCTCCCAAACATGCTGGCCTTAGCAACGAGGTGATAATTTATAACATAATTGTCAATTGCATATTGACTTTGTGTAATCTTCAGCTTCTTTTGTTGCCTCTTTTGGTCGGTTCTCAGTAAGAAAGTGAAAGTACGTGCTACCCACCAAAATGACTGCTATTTTCATAAAGGGTATGAGAAAGAATAAATTTGAACTGTACTGTATACAGCTATGGAAATATTCCTGTAACATATCTATATGGTGACAAGGAAAGGGCATGCATGCCCACAACAACATTAGACAGATGACGCCATATTTAGCAACAATTGGTTTCCTCCCCATGTACTAGAGTTGTTCTGAAGAACTTCTTAGTTGCTGTTGGTATGTAAATATGTACTCAATCACCTCTCTCACTAGTTATAAACATGATAGTTTCTGAAATAGGCAATCTCTTACATCCTCCTTAAATTAGCAATACGAGTCAGAGAAAAAAAATATTACAAAAGATTAAACTAGTGAAATAACCAAACTTCAGGCACCACTGACAGTTGGTCTTCTGAATGAGCAGTCAAAAGGCAAAAAAAATGAAGCTGGACTGCAGAAAGGACAAAAAAGAGGAGTTATTATATTAATTATGTTTCTCACCTTCTATAAAAATATATATATAGCTGAGAAAACCTAAAAAAGAGTAGTTTAGATTAGGGCTCTCTGTCATTCAGTGTTTCAGGGTGTTTGATAATCTGAGCATCAAAAGGAATAATATAATATAGATACAAGACAAAGCAATGTATTTAACAAGCAGCAAAGCACAATATCTGCACAGCAAGAAAGTTTAAGACCATATACACACAATCACAAAAAGGACATATTGTCAGAGTTCAAATTTGTATCAAAAGGTAGAAGAGACCACCTCTCTACCTTTCAGACACATGCCTCACATGCAAAGGTTTCCAGGACTTGTGCTTTTTCTCTCAGTTTTCTTCTTCTTCATTTCTAGCTGGAAATTAGTAGTCTATACACATACTGCTATGACAGTCAAGCTGAAGAAAGAAGAGCCTAACCTTCAACTACACAATTCTTTCTATTTAGCCAGAACTAATGAAATATTACAAGTTCATATAGGTGGCTATCAAAAAACAATTTAGAATTTTACCCTAGTACTTTGTACCAGATAACAAGATACAAACGACCATATGCTGTGATCATAAAAGCCAGTATCCTGTATGAAAGTACACAGTAACTTTAAGCATTCCGACAGTCCCATTAAAGTATTTTGAAACTTTCAAAGACTCAGCTTACATTAATTCTTTCGTTAGAACATGAAATAAAGCTGCTTATAATATTTGGAGGAAACGTGCTGTGCAATTTCACGGAATTCTCTGTATTAGCACTATCAGCTTCCATGTTACCACAGCACTAATTCCCTAACACAGACACATTAGTTACTGTTCTCCCTCTCCAGAAAGGTGAAACCCAAATGACAGACACACCCAAATTCCACAGGAAGCACTATCTCAACTGCTGCATAATTGTGGCTGAGAGTCTTCTGAGGAAACCCCAAAGGTGTGCCCGTTACACAATGAAGGAGGGCTGTAAATGGCAGTGGTTCCTCAGGACTCAACCATACCTGTTAGAGTGTTATCCCATCTGTCCCACAAATTATCTATAGAAAAGTTTAGAGGGTGCTGCAAATAATGATAGTTGAGAATCTTTTTGTTTGTTTAAATAATCTAGAAGGGCAATTCATTTTTTTGCTTCCATTTGCCATTTGTTTTACCTAGGAATCTGCCTAGATGCAGGAAAGAATTCCTATTTTTTCAGTATATCTAAAGCCTAGAAGATGAGCCTGAATTACTACATGGAAGAATGCAATACACCTTGTGGGAGTTTAATCCTTCAGAACAGAAATGCTTGAGCAACTAATCATAACCCGGTAAAGTTTCTGCAGCACTTCTATTATAACCGTTATGTCTCTGGATGTGTGTGCTGTCCCAGGGGTATTGTTCTAGATTGATTAGCATCTTTATAATGAAATGCTCAATTACAGCTTTGAAATAGGTAATTATAAAGGGAGTGTGTATTTTCCAGTTAGGGATTTTGTTTTGATTTTTTTTAATTATCAGTGCATGAAAGGCAGCTGTAGAAGTTCTGACTGCACCGTTGCCTCTTTGGAGAGAAACTATGTTTTGTTGCTCTCACTGTGCATAAGCTAAATTGAATTTCTAGTTATGACTGGTATGGGAGTTTTATTTTCAACTGTCAGAGTGTGCAGCCAGCTGTAACCAATTTT
This sequence comes from Nycticryphes semicollaris, assembly GCA_013400055.1. NCBI lineage: Eukaryota > Metazoa > Chordata > Aves > Charadriiformes > Rostratulidae > Nycticryphes > Nycticryphes semicollaris. The sequence goes on from VXBJ01004507.1 coordinate 14,736, forward strand.
TCAATATTTTGAAAAGCCTCATTTGAAGTATACAGTTGCGAGTGACTTAGGGACCTTGTCGTTAGTCAACAGAAAAATTTTCAAAACGCTTTCCAACCATACTTCTTTGGTGTAAAAGAAAAAAACATGTAGAAAAAGCTACACAATATGGATTTTCTGCATAATCTTAGCAGCATATGTAAAAAAAGTCAACAAATTTGGAGGGCATGTTTAAATTTGGGCTAATGTTTTAGTCTATCCTATGTACATGATCGTCATTTGAAGACAACCACATTATCTGAACGTTGTTAAAACCACCTTCTACAAAGAAAAGCGACTCATTTTTCCTGAGGGTTAACAGCAACTGAGGGGGTGGAGAAAGTGCTTTTAATTTCAAGGGTCAGAAGTCAGGAGAAAAACTATAAATATTTCCTTTCCTTAGCACTCCGCATGCTGCAGCACGCCATCAATTTTAAAAGAGGTTTTCTCTTGAAGAAAATCATTCAGCTGTTCAGATAATGTGTTAGTTTGTATTGCTTCCTCACCTCAGGTGCTAGAAGATACAGTACTGACAGGAGAATTTTGTATTTATTTACATTTTTTTAAACTACAGTAACAGAACCAATTGGTTTAAGTTAAAAATGTAAGGATGTATTCCAAACAAATTCTAACCCCTTGATAACCAGAACCACAATTCTTCTAACCTAATTGCTGTCATATAATCGAACCACCACCACTGCCAACACAAGGTTGAAGCCTCTTGTATGAACAGATATGTGCAGGTCACAGGTTAAAAGACAAGGGGAACTAAAAAGGTAACTACATTTTGCATCTTAAGCGGATCATAAAATCCAAAACGGTGATCTTGTTCAGGTACCTGCAAATGAGTCTATCATGCTTTTTGATGTTCACAGTGTGCACATTATTACCTTACCCTTACCCTTGGTTACAAATTTTCTATTACACAAGTCATTTTATAGTTATTAGCGCTGTAGAAACCAGGACTACCTCCACAAATAGTGTGGGTGTCGCCTCCTCATTTTTTAAAGACCGTGGAACCAAAATTTAAAAACCTGAAATTTGCTTCAGGTGCAACTTTTATCTTTTATGAGCCAGCTCCTTTTAAATGTCAATCACTATTTTACATTTTAGCTAATTCATCTCTTCTTTTTCCAGAAAGCTTTTCTTTTGGGGGTTTTTTGTTTGTTTTGTTTTTCTTTTTAGGATATCTAAAAAAACCTAGAATATAGGAAGTGTATAAGAAAAAGACACTTCAATTTAGTCCCATCACAATTTCACTGACACATAGACACTTCCACATCAAACAATATTATTTGAAATGATGTATTGGAAACCCCAAACTTACAGTCCAAACTTCCACCACTCTGTGATAGAGACCACTCATTTATTATAATATTACTTACAGTGAATTTTGGAGGGTGACTTGAGTTTACTTATATAAAGTTCACTACTTTTCTGTGGATTATGGAATATAATGGTGCCATCAATTAGTTAATTTTTATCCATAAAGCTACCTTTATATCTGCAGTTGAGATCTCAAATAGGCACATCTATTCAATGGTTCACTCATCTGATTTGGAATAGAATTTGGTATCCAGCGTTAGATAAATGCTAACTGAAATGCAAGCCTTCTCAAATGAGTTCAAGCAAAATGGGCATGTTTAGTTTGGAGAAGAGGAGGCTGAGTGGAGCCCTTATTGCCCTCTATAACTAGCCGAAATGAGGTTGTAGAGAGGTGGGTGTTGGCCTCTTCTCCCCAGTGAATAATGACAGGACCAGAGGAAACGGTTTGAAGTTGCAGCAGGGGATGTTTAGATTAGGTATTAGGAAGAATTTACTTAGAGGTTGGTCAGACATTGGAATAGCCTGCCCAGGGTGGTGGTGGAGTCACCAGCCCTGGAGGTATTTAAAAAATGTGTAGACATGGCACTTCAGGGCACACACTAGTGCCTGAGATTGTTGGGATGGGTGGGTTTTTTTGGTGGGGATATTTTTTTTGTTTGGTTGGTTTTTTTAGTTTGTTTGTTTGGGGTTTATTTGTGCATGGTTGGACTTGATGATCTCAAAGGTCCCTTTCAACCATGAAGATTCTGTAAAACCCCCTCTGTGGAAGACTTGACATGACAAAGTCAGCAACTCTAATGCATAGGGAGTAGGTAAAAATCGGCACCAACAACTATTTGTAGACATCTGTTTAAAACCAAAAGTTCTGCTACGTGCTTTTTTTCTAAACCTCTCCCAGAAGCTGTAGAGAAGTCTTCCTGAAGTTGCTTGTGAAATAAATAAAAAAAAAAAATCTTACGCTGATACCCAATCCATAGACTTAAAATCAATTTCTATAATAGTAATCCAGATCACTGCACAGAATTGCCACTGGAATAAGCTAACAATTGTGAAATTTCATTCATAAACTCATTACAGAAAATTCAAAGCTATGTATCATGATCAAAATTATTACAATAATTCTTATAAACCTCTCACATAAAAATTGTTGGCATAAGGTATTATTACTCACATTCCCAGATCTTAAAATATTGTTTAAAATACTTCAACAATTCTATCATCATTTCCATGTCCCACAACTGTTTTTTTACAGAGGAACAGTTAAAAAAAATAATCTACTGACACACTGTTCTGCTTCCTATTTTTTCTCTTAAGTAGTCTTTTAAATACATAATAATTGCTGTCACCCTCAGTAGTTCCTGTTTTCCTCACAGTAATACCCAAGAGGACTTAAGCATTGAAATCCCTTTGAAATTAGGCACATTTAATAGCATATTATAGAAATCAGAGTACAGAGAACTGAAATTCATGTACAATGACATATATTCCTGTGCCATCACTCTGCATTTTAATCTGTGAATTATAGTTTCTTAATAGATTTGCAACAAAACAAATCATAAGAAGACACTAATGCATAAATACTGCCCTTAAAAGGGATTCTTTCCTGACTCTGTATCATAGACACAATATTGGATTGTGATCCTAACTAAATCTAAGATACCCAATATTCCACATGGTCACAGGAAGGACAGTAAATATGAAAACAAACTGTAATGTTTATGTAGCTGAGGCAAATGGACTGATACCTTCATCACCTCATATGAAGCGAGTTCTCTAGATCCTGAGTGATGTTTGCAGTTCTTCACATTAAAAAAAAACCAAGCGTATCACCTTTAAGCAGACTAAGGCATGGTGACATCCTACTACGTACTAAAACACGGTGGTCACTTTGAAAATGAATCTGTAAGAGAATTCTTATTTCCTCCACCTGAAAACACTTGCACTTCCACTCTGCAATGGGATGTCAGCCTTCACCACACCTACATGCAACACAGCTATACTGCAATAAGCACGAATTATCGGACTGATAAATTATCAGACTTTTGACAACAGAACCTGTTTGACTGAGTCATGCTTTTTTTTTTTTTTTTTCCTGATGGTCCTGCAGACCTTTTATTATGAAAAAAAATAGATCTATTAGCAAGACTTTCTCCTGTCATGGTTCAGGCACACAAATTCCATCAGCTATTCTAATGAAATGGAAACTGAAAAGGCAACTTTATCTTTTCCTTAAGGTGGTTTCAACATACCTCTTTTGAGTCAGACTCTAAATCAGAATTTTTTGTTGATGTCTACATTATGTATGTGGTGAATCTGTATTTTTACACACAAATATATTTACTCACATAGATGTATTTATACACATATGTAGATGTATTTACTTATACATTCTTAAATCATCAGA
>VXBJ01004509.1:0-26682 GCA_013400055.1 Nycticryphes semicollaris
GCAGAACTTCCACCTTGGACTTCCAAAGTGCAGTCTTTGGCCTGTCTAGGAGCATAGTTGAGAGCGTCCCTTGGGAGACAGGCCTGAAGGGCAAAGGTGCCCAGGAAGGCCCTTTATTTCATGTTACATACTTGTTTAGATGAACTAAACCTACTGCCCTTCAAATTCTGACACAGGAAACAGTATCAACAAGGCACTTACAATGCAGTGTTCTAGTATAAACATGCTACAGAAATAGGCAAGATTGTCAGATTATATTTTCAAATGTTTTTTAATTTTATTTTTTATTTTTGCTTGGAGGAATTTTATAAAGTGTCTAGAATAGACCTTTTAACCTTCTGTCCACAGCGCTTCGGACCTGCACTTTATCCAAGGTGACTGCCAAGACAGGAGCCATAAGGCTCACCCATCCCCCAACCGCAAAGTCTATCAGAAATAAAACAAACGTAAGTCACCCGGTGAAAGAAGGGGAACCGGTACTTCCCTGAAGAGCGCCCCAGGTGCTGCGGCTTCAGTATTCAAAGTCAACACAGTTACACCACCTCACAACGTCTCCTCTTCTTACCTCGAGTATGGCTGCTGGCAGGGCGGCTCCAAACGACATCGAGAAACTGCTGCAGCGTGCAAAATAAAACGATTTTCAGATTTATTTTTTTAAGGGTTCCTTTTAGGTATTAAAGGTTTTCCTCCCGGCCCCTTCTCAGTCCCTCAGGCCTCAGCAGAGCTGCAGCCTAGGACTAGCCCCATAACATATAATTTTTATTTTTATTTTTTTTTTCTTGCTGCCCTAGCCGAAGAGAGGGAAGTAAGAACGAGTAATAAAGGGACGCGTCCCCTTTAGCCACCTCCCTCCATCCCCTCCCACGTGAGCGGGGATTCTGCGATGCGTTACTTCCCCGTTTCTGTTGTGGCATAGAGGAGCTGTGTGTGAAGTAGGATGTGAGTATTGGGGGTTTGTTTCGTGTTCAGTCGGGGCTATTGTTTTTTCTGTCTCCTACTCGTAGCCATTGGGGGCTTGGTACTTCCTGGTCTGGTGCAGGAGAGGCGTCTAAGGTAACTGTGTGGTGAGGCTCCCCCTTTTCTCTCGAGTCCTCGCTGCGCTATGCGGCAGGAATGCTCTGCTGTTGAGTGGGCCTGGGTCGTGAGGAGGAGCTGCTGTTAAGGAGCCGATGCCATGTTGGGATGTTGGGGGGGTGGCAAAGAAGATTTGAGTGAAGGAAAAATGGTGGTGGTGAACTGCCCAGCTCCGTTCCCCCCACGCTGGGATCTCGCCCTGCCCATCGACTCCTACCCCCCCCTTTTTTTTTTTGGTTTTGTTTTGTTTTGCTGTTGCCTCTTCTCTTTTTCACCGCTAGTAGTTTGCACCTCTCTGCCACCCTGCCCCAGGAGGACCTGGACGTTCTATCGGGCCCTCGCTCCTTTCCCCTGGGGAACAACATGAGCCGCAGAAAAGAGGAAGAGAGGAGGAAAATGGCGGCCGGGATCCGCCTACCTGGTGTTCCTAGCTCGTCCTCGCGTGTCTTTCTTTTCTCTTCCTTCGTCCTCACATGGCCCGTCTTATCCCGCCCTCGCTTTCGCCGGTGCTTTGGAGTCTCCTTACGCTCTCTCTGCTCGCCCACCCCCCATTTCTTTTCCTTCCAGTTTCCGCCCCCACCTTCCTCCATGTTGTCACTCCCCAGTGCGGACCCCGGGGGTTGTCCCCTGTTGGTGCCCGCGCCCCTCGCCTGTGAAGTCTTTTCTTTTTCGGCTCCCCGATGTCATGTCACTGCTGTGCTTATTTATTTTTACGTTGTCCTGTACCAACCTTCCTGTGCCTCCATCCTGCAGTGTGGCTTATGTGTGCTTCCCCATACTTTGTTTCATTTTCAGCAGCTTTCATCGTTGTGCTGCAAGCTCTTACGACAGAACTTACCCTGCTGAAGAACCACAATGACCCATTAGTATTATTCAGAATCCGTTTTTTTTTTATTTGCATATGCTTTTTCTCGTTGCCAATTTAGAAGTGCTGCTATTTTTTTCCCCCTAAGATATGCTTTTTCAATCTTTTCTTAGCTTTTCCTCACTGTACTTTATTTTATACTGTAGTTTATTTTATACAGTTTCTCTCTAGGATGCATATTTTTATTCTGAAAGAACAAAAAAGCTATGCATTTGTTACAAAGAGTTTCTAGTAGCTGGCAAGATCTGCAACTGCTGTATGTAACCACTTGTTTGCATATTAGAGAGATGTACAAGCACACCTGTCAGCATGCATTCAAGGAAGGTTGAACATCCACTTATCTGGCAAATGACTAGACTTTTGTCTAGTCACACGTAGTGATTGATGTGTGGAACTGCAGTGGGAATACTCATTGCTATGCTGTTGTTCACTGTAACAGTTGTTTTTCAGACTTTTGTATTATTGGTGGGAACTTAAGCTTCATGTATGGTGATTATGCACTGTGGTGCTTAAAAATTCGACTGGGCAAATTGCCTACCTAAGAGTATAAATAATGCTAGGGACTTCATACTTTATATTTGTAAATATAACAAAGATTTCAACTGGAAGACAGCATTGCATGTACTGCATTATAGTTTCTGCCATATCTAGGGGTATATGAATCTGGTGAATTTTTTCCCTTTGTAAACAGTTCAGAAGTTAAAACACTGCATTTAATTAGTTGTGGCAAAAAGTAGAAGGAAAGTAAAGGAAAAGTGTTGGAAGAGTATACAACATGTATTAAATCTTGTTGTATGAAAAGGCAGGAAAGTCTTTAGGAGGATTTTGAATAAGATGAGCCTTTACAAACAGGTCTGAAGATGGCTTTCCAACTGTAATGGGATGCATTCCTTGTATAGTCTTCTCACATTGTTTTTCTCTTTCTAGAATGCCTAAGTCAAAGGAACTTGTGTCTTCAAGCTCATCTGCCAGTGATTCAGATAGCGAAGTTGACAAAAAGGTGAACATTATATACAATTTATTACTACTATTTTGACTATTATATTTCAGGCTGGTGTTAAGGAATTCAGTGAGCATCATGTCACAACAAATCCATAGGATTTATCAGACACTTAACCAAAAAACACCTCTGGTCTAAACAGCTACAGCAGCAAAAAAACCCCACACCTCTCAAGATGAGAGTTTGGGTGGGTAAGATGCATTTTGCCTTGCAGTAAACTTTTTAAGCTGCATTTTGCTCTCTTTAGGGTATCCATATGATAGATATCTAACCACAAGCCTTCTTGAAATTTTTTTGTTGCTTTGTGGCAAGTGGTAGAAGGCTTCTGTGTAAGATGCCCCTGGTGGCAAGAATTTGGACTAATTTTGAGGACAAGCTTCCTCCTGCCCTCCAACATTTTGGTGTCTCAATTACTTGTCCAAAGCAAAAATCGCCAGGTACCCTGTCTTTCATGTGTCACTTGCTTATCTTGTTTACATCTTCTTTTTCTCTGTTTTTTGCAGATTCTTACATTTACTGTAATGCTGTCTGCTGGTTTCTTACTTAAAAGCTGAGCCAACCTGGAATGTCTTTGAGTTGATGAATTTTAACATATGTTGGCTGTTCTAAATGTATAAATTGAGTGTTCCCATTTATGTGTAATAGTTGTTTAATTTATAAGTTTCTGTAGGTATACCAGTCATTATGAATAAAAAGTGAAAAAACCCAGTGAATCTATGTTTTTTTAGAAAATGCTAGGTGGTAATGCAGACATCAGGTCTTGGTATATGAAGAGACTTAGTCTGCTTTACTGAGTTCAAACATGACATCGTTGCACTTTGCCAGTTCTGTCATGTCAAGTCTTAATATAAGAGAAAATGGTCAGGTGATTTTTTTTTTTTTTTGATAGGGAAACTTTTCTGAAAAGACTTAGTCTCACGGTCTGCTCTAATGGGCTGTAAGGTGCTTTTGTTCTTTTTTTTTTTTTCTCGTGTTATAATGTGCATTTGTTGGAACTGTTTGTCTTTAAAAGAGGTTATCCACAATAGTGTTCTAGCAGGTGAGCCTAATTTTTGGTATCTTTATATTACTCTTTTTTTGGGGCAGGCATGATTACCATATGATTATTAGTAGAAACCGTAACTGTAGCATCTGCAGGTAATCTGATTTTGCAGGTGATACTACCTCAATGCCTTAAAACCACATTCAATTTATCATGCTATGGATGGAGATTTAATGCTGATTTTTTTTTTTTTTTTAAAATCTTCTCTGACAGTGGTGGTTTCCAAATCCCTTCTTCATTATTTCATCTTTTAAGAAGAGTTTGTGAGCCATTCTGCATTTTTTGTTGCACATGGTGGAAAGGAAGGTGAAATTTCCATCAGGTTTCATGTTTTTTGTTAAGCCTAGTAAAACAACAGTAATACTGCTCAGAGTACACTTTTTGATAAGTATTTTAATCTAATTCAATTCTCTTTAAAGGCTAAATACGGTAAACTTCACTGGCAACATAATTAGGCTTATTTGAAGTTTTTATTCTTTTAAATTCCAGTTTTGGATTCCTGTCTTTACAAAGGAAAGGTAATAATGTGCATTGCATAGTATTAGTTTGTGACCTGTAACATAAGGTTTTTTTTTGTTATTTATAGAGTGAGTTGTCTTTCATGCTTTTCTGTTTTATTTTTTTTTTCCATTCTTTCTCCAAGGCAAAAAGGAAAAAGCAAGCAGCTCCAGAAAAGCCTGTAAAGAAACAAAAGACTGGTGAAAGTTCAAAAGGTGCAGCTTCTTCTAAGCAAAGCAGTAACAGAGATGAGAATATGTTCCAGGTAAAATTGATGACTCTTAGAGCCTGCTTAAGGTAACATGTTACATCATTTAGTGTAATTTTAATGAGGTGATGTGAATATCTTGACAACAGTGCTTGGTCTCCTGAAGCCTCCACCAAAGTATCCCCCCTTCACCAAAGGGGATTAAGACACTGCTACGCAGATGATGTGCTCAGAAAAAAGTGTTGTCTGGTTTTGGAAGAGTTGAAGAATCTGAGTTGTAGCAGTTGATCTAACCCGCACATCTTTGTTAACGGTAACTCTTGGGTAGTAATCTTGTCTGTAAATATAGCACTTGCCGCGAGTATATTGTAAATATGCGATCAGGACTATGTCTACCTGGAAATGTTTTTTAATTGGGGCTCTTGAATGAAAGGTTTTTGGAAACGGGAGTATGGACTCTTCATTCCTATTTAACTAGGTCAAGGACAACTTGACTTCTGTATTGTAAGACAGTGTTTTGGGTTAAGTTTTGCTTGTTCCTTTGTTTTATGGTGGAGGTTTTTGTCACTGAATATCCCAAAAGATTGTAATTTTTTACTTTGTCCTTGTTTTCAAGATGGGATGAATGTATGTCTTTTAGTAGGAAGATGTATTTGTGAAATCAAGGTGCTGCAGTTCTTGGGCCTAGCTGAGGCAGTATCAGCGTGTGCTGAAAGTTGTGCAACAATATAAGTAGCTCAGAATTACCTATTTTAGGGGTGTGGATCAAGACTTACTAAATGACCCTGACTAGCTGGCTGGAAAGGAACTTAAAATTCTTGAGACTTTGATTCTTAAGCTTATGAAAAAGGGTATGTGAGAGGTGCCTAAGAAGGTGGCCCCAACACAGTGTAAAGCATGCGTTAACTGAGATGCAATTGTTTCAATGAAGAAATAGCCCCGTAGGTCTGAGGATACTTCTCTTTCTCCCCTGTCCAGGAGAGCTTGATAGAAGATATAGTTGTGTGTTAATTTTTAGGTATGGTTTTGTTTGTTCTAGGACTATTAATAACACTAAAAACTCTCATTTCTGCTTTTCCATGGCAGTAAATTTATTTCTGATGTGAAATTCACTTTGCAGTATAACTTAAAGGTGTGGCTTCAATTGATGGAAATTGGGCTGTAAAGCATTCATAGAATAGTCAGAAGTTCTGTGGTGTTCATGTTGTGCGTGGGAGTGGCAGCAAGTTATGTGAAACATAGTCTTGTTCTACACCCTCAGGCTGTGTTCATAAAGTAAGTTTCCCTTAATTTAGAGCTCATTGTGACTGCTGTATTCAGAAGAATCTGCATTTTGAAAGATAACTCTGTTTCATTATTTTTATTTGAGATTAATGTTGGTGTAATGGTATTCTTAAAACTAATTATGAAGAATACTATAAATGTAAGTAGAAGGGAATTAATTCAGTATGAGGCCAAGTGTATTTTATTTATTTACATGTTTTGGTCTTTTTAGGTTTTATAAGTAGGTAGTGTACTTTGGAATTAAATTGGTTGATTCAATTGGGGTGTGGAAATTTATCTTACTCCCACTTGTGATGTATTAATGGCCCTCAGGCCGTTATTCATGTTAATGTGGAAGGGTTTAATGTTGATTCGTTGGCTTGAAGCCACACACAGGAATCCAACATGAGCTCTGCATCTTGTACTATGGTTAGCTTGATAAATCTTGTCACCTACCTATGCCTGATTTGGATAAGGTCTGTTAATGCTGTCAGGATGCAGTATTAATGCACCCAGCATGGAACCATATCACATGATCGGACTTTTCACTAAAATTGTTACTTCAAAAGTCATCCATCTCTGTGTTGTCCCTATTCCCCCACCCCTTCCTTTTTATTATTATTATTAATTTTTTTTAAGTTTGGGTCATACTTGCTTTTTGAGTTAGAAGTAAGGTCTTTGGTTTCCCAGTGTAATGTCTTTATCTAGCATAAGCAGGACAAGAGGAAGTGAGCACAAACTTGAACATAAGAAGCTCCATCAAAACATGAGGAGGAGCTTCACTTTGAGGGTGGCAGAGCACTGGAGCAGGTTGCCCAGAGAGGTGGTGGAGTCTCCATCTCTGGAGACACTGAAATCCCACCTGGACACGTTCCTGTGCAAACTGCTCTAGGTGGACCTGCTTTGGCAGGGGGGGTTGAACTAGATGGTCTGTCTCCTGAGGTCTCTTCCAACCCCATTTCATTGTTTGATTCTGTGAAAGAAGAAAAATGTGTAAGTTTATGATGTTCTTGAAAGGTGATTGGTTTAGCACATTAATTCTGAAACTCCAGTGGTCACTGATGCTTTGCACAATCAGTTTGCTGTATTGCACATCTCACTGCTACAGGACTCTATTGCACACCATCCAATGTTATACATAGAGTTATTAGCTAGAAAAGAAGGATTTTTTTTCTGTTTCTACTTTCATGGTGTGTACTGAGTTTAATCAAGACAAACTGGAAACAGGAGGAAAAATGGTGAAGAACGTGCTTGCTGAAACTCATACAGGAAGTCAGTTGCATAACTGTGAAACGAACTGAGCCACAGTTCAATGCTTTTTATTCTAAGAAACGGAAACCTGGAAATAATGCTTTTAGTGCCTTCTAATTTGTGTAATTTAATAAAATAATATAAGGAGCTCTAATATTTAGTAAAGTACATATGAACTTGTGTGTGAAGGTTGAACTGAAGTAAATATGCTTCTGTAAATCCATACAGCTGTTGGAACACTATTGTGGTTGTGGAGGTGTCTTATATCAGTGAAATGATTCTAGGACTATCAGCTTCTGTGTTAAAAAAATTGTTCAGAATTGATTCTGTGCCAGAATTGCAGTCAACTAAATATCAAGAAACATCAATTTATATAAATAGTTAAATCTGGATTTTGTGGGATACTTCTAACTTTAGATGTTAATTTAAACTGTATTTTAGGAGTCTATTTAAAGCTTTTAGCAGTGGCAGATTTTGCATAGAGTTCAACTGAACATTGAAGATTTAATGTGAACATTCAGCTGAAGTCTAGACAGTGATGTAAAACGTAACTTAATTTAGTGCTTTCATATAACTTTCGATTTGAGATAGACTTACTGATTGGGTAAATGTGAACTTTGCATTATTTGCCCTTGCTTTATCCTTAAAATTCAAATTCTAAATCTTTTTACTGTATTTGCAGCTGTAATCTGCTGTGTTGTATCAGATTTTATTTCTTAGAGAAAATGTGGAATTACTTGACAATACACTAGTATTCTTTGATAGCCCTAGGGAAAAAAAGAACCCCAAAAATGTGTTGCAGAGTATTACTAGTTGAAGCTGCTCTTGGAGGTGACCTTAAAAGTCACTGAAGCGTTAAGAGGTAAAACCAAGAAATGTAGTTCAAGTAGGCTATTTAGAATATTATTTGCAAGCAGTGCTGATGGGCTTGGGCATGGTACCAAGTTTGGTCTGATAGAACTAAGCTACCATGATATCAAAACTTATTTTTGGCTGCTAAATTTGTAGTACTGTGGAAGTGTTTAATAAATCAATCAAAAATACTATCGTACAGACTGTAATACCTTGTTCCTTTTAAAGAATGCTTTGAAACAGGAAAAAGAAACCTGCTTCAGACTTACAGTATCTGAAGATATTCTAATTGTTTTAAAATAAATTTTAGAGTTAATTTAGCATAATCTGTATAAGAGGAAAAATTATTTGAAGCAAACATGCAGCATTATTGTTTAATTCTATTTTGTGAAATAACAGCTTATGACTTAACTAAAATCAATGACAGATATTTGATTAGGGAATTGTTCAACCTTTCTGGTCAGACTTCATGGTAGTAAGATGTACTTGGGCCCTTGTTAAATTGCACCAGAATGCAGGATGCATAAACAAGGAAGTTGAAAACTAGAGATAATGTTTTGTGAGGAAGGAATATTCTGTTTTAAAGTCTTTTACTTTACCATCTGTTCTTTCTTCATAAAGTGTATTGAAGAGGTACATACAGAATTCTAAGAACTTACATGAATTTTAAAAAACGTGGGGTTTATTATCTAATTTGTGATTCTCAAATTCACATTATATTTTGAATTTATGTGAACAAGTTTTTTATCAAATTTGGAGAGATCTGTAATGAGCCTAAATTTGTGGTGTAATGCATAATTGTCAGTGTGACTGCTCCCCCTCAACTCCATTTCATGTCATTGGTTCGTCTCCATCCCATCCCATGCCCCACACCCTCCCTACTCCTCCTCTCCCCCACAAAAAGTGCCCTCATAATTCAGTTACGACTCTGTGGTGTAGAAATCTAACTCCAGTTCATGTGGTGCTACATGCTAGTGAACTTAAAGCATTTATGTGTTTTTTGGAACGCCTGGTACAGTGATAGGCAGCCTTTGAACCACAGTTCCAATAAAGTGCCATGAAGACTTGGGAGTGGACATGGGACAGTGGCTAATTTTAATTTCCATATGTATTTACTGTGTTTAAAAAAAGGAAAGAACTGAACAAAAACCCCTGTAGAAATAGTTATCTCGTGTGACTGCCTTGTTTGCTTTCTGTACATATGGAATGGATTAAAATTTAGATTTGGGAGTAGAGCTGCCTCCTCCCCTCTTTGTTTACAACTGCTGCAAACAGAGTTAAAAAAAAGATGCAAAAGTTTATTTCAGAAAACAGTAAACTAATGGGTTTCGTAAGAAGTGAGTGTGTTAAGAATATAGGTATTTTTACTCTAGGAGAGCTACTGCCGCACTGAGCATTGACTGCTCAACTCGTTTTAAGTTGTTCATCCATTTATATTGTCATTACTTATTAGCCTACTGACTACTCTGGATTAAGCTTTTGATCTAGTTTTTTCTCTGGTGTCTGAAATAAGCCACAGTGTGCAGCGTCTCGTGTCTGAGTGTGATACAGGGAAAAGTGAATGTTGTAATATGTAAAATACATAAACCGCCCTTATGTGTGTTTTGACAGATTGGAAAAATGAGGTATGTCAGTGTTCGTGACTTTAAAGGGAAAGTCTTAATTGATATTAGAGAATATTGGATGGATCAAGAAGGTGAAATGAAGCCTGGAAGAAAAGGTATTGTTCTCTGTCACATTATTTTGTGTTAAAACATTGTCTGCAGTTTTATGGAGATCTTTGGGTATTAGATTTTTATTCTTTGTTGCAACACGGTATTTTTACAGTATTATTTTAATCTTTTTATAATTTTTATATTAACAAATTATTAGCTTTATCTTTCGATTATGAACAGAAGCAAAGTGGCTTTGTTCACCCGCGTCTGTTTTCCTAAATGCATCTTCCACCATTTATGGAAAAGAAGGCATCAAATACAAGCAGATTTGGTATGGGAGATACAAACATAGCCACACTTTCCTCCTCACCCCCATTAATTAACTTAATCAGTTCAATTTCTTCTATTATAATTGGATTTCTTATTTAAAAATTAATTGAAAAGATTTTAACTTTTGTGATAAGATGTTAATTTCTGTATTATGTCATTCATTTTCCGTCAAATAGTTCAAACATTTAATGTGACTAGTTTTTGAAAGAATGTATCAAGACTTTAGTTCAGGTGAAAATAACTCCTAGAGTTCAAGTTTTGGTATGGTGTTTCTAATCTGCAGCACAGCATTAGCCATTGTACCTTTAATTGCTACTGCTATACCTGCTTTTTATGACACGCCTTCCCTGACCCGTTATTAGAACTTTGCCACCTGCAAGATGAGGATGTGAGGACAGTTGTAGGAGTAGTGCTTTGCTTAATGTCATGTTGCTTCTGTCAGAAAAGCCTGCTTTTATGTTTTTTTTTTTCCATATTGCACCAAGGAAAGAGATGAGTATGAAACATTCTGCTCTGGAGATTGAAGACATTTAATGTACAGTCAGTGTAATGTTTGTTACATTCATACATGGGAAGCTTGAGAAGTATTTTCAACATTTTTTACATAATCACTGAGAACAGATTGGTATGAACGGGTGTGGTGGTACTATACAGGAAGATTTCTTGTTTTGGATTTGTTGCTGCTACTTAAAAAAGATTACTCTAACTTCCAAGGACTTTAACCTGCTGTGTTCTCAGGTGGCAGTCAAAAGTATGTGCAGTTTGAGTGGCAAACTAAAATAAAGATTTGAGGAGTGGGCCAAGTGACAAAAGTTACATGATGTAGGTAGAAATATCAATGTGGCTAAAGGGTCTGAATTTTATTAAGATAAAATTAATAATAATCTGATCCAGTGTATGAGTCAAACGGTCATTGATGCACTTACGAGCTGTTAGTGTAGCTGTCCTTAAAACAGTATAAGCAGTTGGAATTGAACAGTAAAAACCAAGAAAAAAAAAAGAACACCTAACTTTAAATTACTGTGTCAGGTCGTTTCAAACAGCATGTCTGAATGGCATGCAGTCCACCTGGTATGTAGTTCAGGGACATGATGGCATTTGGTCTCCTGATAGTGGGTAGCAGACCTGAACTAACTGTTTTCAAAAAACCTGCCCTCTAAAGACTGGTGGAAATCTGCTGCATGCAGGCTGCTTGCTGCTGAAAATTGTGGTGGTGCTCTGATAATACAGTGATGGTAGAAGACAAAAAAGGTGGTGAGCTCCCCAGAATGGAATTTAAAGTTCCACCTGTTTTCAGGTCCTGCTCCACCTACAGGGAGAAGGCAATGAAGGAAGCCTAATCACTGAGGGGGGAGAGTGGGGTTAATAGTAGAAGAGCCTGGCTGGAGAGAGTATCAGAGGTAGGCCTGTGAGTCTGTACTTGTATAGGGGGAAGAATGAGGAGACTACGGCACCAAGGAAACACGTGTTTGGACTCGAGCTTGAAGAAATACAGATTTATAACTGAGGAGATGGGTTGTGGAGCACTGAATGATTGTTGATTGATTGTCACTAGAAATTATAGTGAACTTGAAGTGAAATAAAAAACTTTTAAGGGCTAGGGAGTGGAACAGAGTCTCTTCAAAACGTTGCTTGCAGTATGTGTTACATATAGTTCTTCAAGAAACGTGAGGGAACAACCCCCCGAATTACGGTCCTCTAAATAGAAGTTCAGTCTGCAGAGGTAGGGCTTTTAGGAGCCAATAGGAATATGAATGATTTCTAACATCTCAGGGCTTTTTTCCTGCCTTCAATCTAGGCCAGAGCTATATTTCACTTCCTGTGTTTAACCTGATACTTGTGAATGAATTTGTTACGCTGTACACTTTTTCTTTGTAATTTAAACTTGTCTAGAGGAAAGCTCAAGTCTAAACAGAAGTGTTCCAAAGGAGGAGTTTCACTTTGTAACTGAGATGGTTGTTGAAGTAGCTCAAGCATTTGTAATCATGACATAGACTTTGTGAATGAAACCAGCTTTGGTAGTAATTATGCAAGATTTGCATCACAATTCTCTTCTTTTTTGTTTATTTTTAATTCATTTCAGGTATTTCTTTAAATCCAGAACAGTGGAACCAGCTGAAGGAGCAGATCTCTGATATTGATGATGCAGTAAGAAAACTGTAAAGACAGAGCCATACAGAAACTTCTATCACTTTAGTTGGTTTAAGCGATCTTTTTACATTGGCTTTTGTTTTCTAAAAATATTGTTTTCCAAGCTATTGTATATTTGGATTGCAAAACAATTTGTAAGATGAATACTTTTTTTATGTGCATTAAAAGTGTATTCTGAGTGAGGCTATTTGTGTATACTTTACTAAAAGGAAATGTGTTGCGTTCGCCATATGGTGTAAAATAAATAATATGTAAAGCGTTCTTGTTTATGGCCTTTTGATTGGAGGTGTTTGCTGGTAAGGCCACCTACTAGCTTTAGTCTTTCTTTAGTTTCAGTTTAGTTAATGAGAATTTGTTGTCTCCATTTCTTTTTTTTTTTTTTTTTTTTTTTTTTANTTTTTTTTTTTTTTTTTTTTTTTTTTATTTTATACTCTCTGGAATTGCCCTCACAGCTTTCTGCTTTTACTTGATACAAACACTAAATACTTGGTAAAACACATTTTTGTAGATAACTTTAGATACTGTATTTGCTATTTTGCCCTATTTATTCAGATGTAAACAGTCCTGAGTATATAGACTTTTTTTTGCATTTCTTGCATGAAGTGTTAATACTAAACAATAACACCTGAGCACAAGCCACGTGCTATTTCTTCCTATTTTTCTATAGCTTGCTTGACTTAGAAAATGCAGTTAGCCTTTTTCTTGGACCCTAGATTTTAGAATGTGATGCCTAAACTTTTACAGTAATAGACACATACCTCAAAATAAGATAGTATTTAAAAGCTCCAAATGTGGTTATTAGTTGGGTACCCTTTTCAAGCTTTGCATTAAATTAATTCTTGAACACATACTAGCGAACTACTCTATAGAAAAGAACAATTAACCCATCTTTGTAGGACTTTTGTTCGTTTGAGAGTATTGCATAAACAACGATGCTTAAACTAGGCTGTAACACAGGTTAAACAGTCAAACAGGGTTAAAACTGCTTCAGCCAAANTGTATTCTGAGTGAGGCTATTTGTGTATACTTTACTAAAAGGAAATGTGTTGCGTTCGCCATATGGTGTAAAATAAATAATATGTAAAGCGTTCTTGTTTATGGCCTTTTGATTGGAGGTGTTTGCTGGTAAGGCCACCTACTAGCTTTAGTCTTTCTTTAGTTTCAGTTTAGTTAATGAGAATTTGTTGTCTCCATTTCTTTTTTTTTTTTTTTTTTTTTTTTTTATACTCTCTGGAATTGCCCTCACAGCTTTCTGCTTTTACTTGATACAAACACTAAATCCTTGGTAAAACACATTTTTGTAGATAACTTTAGATACTGTATTTGCTATTTTGCCCTATTTATTCAGATGTAAACAGTCCTGAGTATATAGACTTTTTTTTGCATTTCTTGCATGAAGTGTTAATACTAAACAATAACACCTGAGCACAAGCCACGTGCTATTTCTTCCTATTTTTCTATAGCTTGCTTGACTTAGAAAATGCAGTTAGCCTTTTTCTTGGACCCTAGATTTTAGAATGTGATGCCTAAACTTTTACAGTAATAGACACATACCTCAAAATAAGATAGTATTTAAAAGCTCCAAATGTGGTTATTAGTTGGGTACCCTTTTCAAGCTTTGCATTAAATTAATTCTTGAACACATACTAGCGAACTACTCTATAGAAAAGAACAATTAACCCATCTTTGTAGGACTTTTGTTCGTTTGAGAGTATTGCATAAACAACGATGCTTAAACTAGGCTGTAACACAGGTTAAACAGTCAAACAGGGTTAAAACTGCTTCAGCCAAAGTGTCCAGCTGTGATGCTTCTGCCCTGCCCACACTGCCTGCCTAGACCTCGTAACTTGGCTTGCTTTGTGTGGCTTACACGCACGCAGCGGTTTTACCTTTTGTACACAAGATACTGAGCTTCTACAGAAGATACTCCCTTCTAGTGGAGGGGTGGTGCATAGCAGATCACAACCAGCACACTTTGTGTGTCAGCCATGGTTCTGTTCTCGTAAGAGAAGCTTCTGGCTGTGGGAAGCTCAATTAGACTAGATGCTGCCCCTATTGAAGGGCTTCTTGGTAGGTGTCAAAAACAGTGGAATGAAAAGGGGAGGATAACCATATTTGAGTAGAACTTGGTGAAATACGGGGGATTCTAGTACAGAAGTCAGTGGTGAAAGGCCCAAGTTAGCTGACATTAATAACTACTGCAAAGAAATATACATTGGCAGAATTGGAGAAGAGTTCATTCTCTGACTTAGTTCAGTTAATTGAAGAAAGATGATGAAACTTCATAAAAACTGACATTTCAAGACTATGTAGCGGATGTAGAACTTAATTGGTTCAGCTGTAATTTTTCCATTTGATGTTAAGATTAATGTATTTTTAAAATTTTGTATAGATTAAACAGGATTTACTATTTGCTTAATTTTGGAATATCTTAATACAATTGTTTATATTGCTGACATGCATGGAAGTGGCATAGACCGGCTGTTCCTGTGCTGCAGAGTTAATAATTCAATACAAATGGATAGTGATGAGTGAGGAAGGGTGGCTTCATCAAATTAAACTTATATATTATTTTAAGTATTATGACAGATACCTCCACTTGCTTTTTTTAACTTACCCATTGTTGGCATACTACAAATAAAGTTAAGATCTGTTTTTGTATACAAGGCTCAGAAAACCTGAGTTCTTAAGAACTGCTTGAGAGTGAATAAAAAGGTGAAGGTGTGTTTTGTGGTAGCAGATGCATTTTTGGGCACAATATCCTTTTTTGAGTGACTCTTAGAGGCATACAGGGATATATGAACCAAATAGTATATATATTTTATATCTGCTAAAATTCAGAGAAGTGTGAACAAAATTGCTTCAGATCACTGTCAACAGGTTCTAGGTGTTTTTTATTTGTAGTATGTGTATATATTTTTCCCCCCCTTTAAATCTGAAATTTTGCAAATAGGTTTCACCCATTTTACTTCAAAACTTTCATGTAGCTTTGAAGTGCATGATTATAGTGGAGGGAACATTGTTCTCACCTAGATTGCTGTGGTAGGAGGTCATAATACAGTGATTAGTTCTCTTGTGGAAGGTGATGGTAGAGGTCTTTGAAGAAATTGGTATTTGTTAATCAAGAACATATATAGATATATCTATATATAGTTCCTATATATAGATAACCCCCTTGCTGAATTTGTGGTGATAATTACTGGAGCTGTTTATCCCATTTTACTAGCTAAAATTTGGGTCAGTTTGACTTTACTTCGCTTGTGTGTTTAATAATAGTTTTCTATCTGCCAGTTATATTTCTGCCTGTAGTAATGATACAATTCCATATATTTTACCTGAACCAGTCTTAAGATTTGCATGAATGGCCAACAAAAAAGGGAACTAACAACTGAAGCAGTCAGTCTCACAGATGAATACAAAATACGTTGAGCTGAACTGTGAGGGAATTCCTTGTACCTCAGATGACTGATGTACTTGTTACTTGATAAAAATTTGACACAATCAGTGTTATTTTGAAATAAATAGTTGGTAGTGATTTGTCTTGTAGCTGTTTACAGCTGTAGTCTTTTCTAATTGGAGAAGAAATTTTGGTGTTTTTTTTTTTTTTGAGCAAAGATTATTTTCTTGCAGAAAAAATGGTAGTTAAGGTACGTACAGAACTGTCCATGAAAGAAAATTGTGCATGTATGAAGAGGCTGTATAATAAGTAGGTGATAAAAACACTACTCCCTTTCCCATTGAAGTGGCAAAAGATGCATTTGATTCTTCATGTTTATGCAGGGCATATTAGCAATATGTATTATAAATTAGCAGTGGAGTTTAGGAGATAAAAATACATCACAGTTAGAGGTGCCAAAGTACTGTATGTGTGATAAATCAAGCTGTTATGTATGATGTTGCTCTTGTGTGGAGATGTTCATACTGAAATCATGCAAACGACATACTAAGTTGGATATTTCTGTTAAAGGAAATGCCCCAGATAAGTACTACTTATGTGATCTGTTGGCAAAAAAAATTTGATGATTGTAATTCTGGTAACTCAAATGTCACGTTGTTAACCGTGTGGAATGTTTCATGTTATGCTCCGGTGGTATCTACTTCAGAGAGGCCACTGTAAATAAGAGCCCTCCAACTGTAATTACCTTAATGTTCAAATAAAACCCAGCCAAATGGCATATGTGTAATGACAGTTTGAACACTTGGAAATAAATGAAGACTTCTGTTGACATAGTGTTATTTTTAATAGAAATTTACCTGCACTAAAACTTACTTTTTTCCTGAATTGTTATGGAAACTGCTTTTTATTTCTGGCAACTGTTGTAATTTGGAAACTTAATAATCGTTTGTGGGTGCGAGATTGATTTTGTAGCCCAAAGGGACAGAAATTTTTCATTGTGATAGAGGAACAAGTGTCATGTAAATATGTAAGCAACAGACACAAACACACTTTCAAACAGAAGGAAAGTGCCTGGTAAGTTGCTGCTGTTAAAAAAAAAAAAAGCTCATCTTTTTCAGTGGAGTTTCTTTTTGATCTGACAATAAATGTAACCGTTGATTGGATAGAATAAAAGCTTGTCCGTTTATTTGTTATCCTTGGTCAGCTACGTCAGTGTAGGCTTCTTGAAGAAGGATACATGTTTCTTATGTGCTCGCTGTGACTGATTTGTAGGGAGGGGATTAGCTGATTCTAGCCTTGAACCTAACAGGTTTTTCTTCAAGTGTTTTTGATTAGCAGTTTATATAGCTACAGAGACAGAAATGACTGTGGCTCAAAGGGAGGAAATGAAGTTTGGGGGGGTTGATGGAAGGTCATCATGTCCTACCTATTTCTCATTTATTGGGGGGATTCACTGTAGCGCTGGTTACTGTATGGAAGAGCGATCTGACGGACAAAGTTTTTCCTGTTGTGATTCAAGCCTGTGTGTCCCCTGCTCTGAACCTAATCTTGTCAAATGAAAGTGTGAAGACACCTGCTGATGAACTGATACAGATGGTCCTTGGCTTTAGTGATGGTTTATCAGGGAATATTAAGTGCTGTCTTGTGAGATGAGGGACATGCCATTAGTCATGGGCATAACTTAAAGGCAGAGAACTTGGTGTCAGCTCTTGGTATTGCTTCATTTAACAACAATTACAATTTTTTTGGTAAGATCTGCTTAATTTGGTTTTCCTTCTACTTAGTTTCTGCTTTCAGTGAATCTGTATAGGCATCATTGGATGGGATGACGAGTGAGGTTGGAACTGAGGCTGGTTTTAGGACTCGAGTTCTTAAAAACATTGTTGTCCTTTGGGAGGAGGTGGGCTCTCAGTCCTAAAGGTGAACAGAACTTGCTGTAAAACTGCAAAAGTTGGTGGAATGAACAGACTGTTCTTGGAAGTCTCTAGGTGTTTTCGATAAGGCTAAATAAGAAAGTTTTATGCCTCCTTGGCCAGCATGCCTAGTAGACTACTGTTAGTTATCAATTCACTTGGGCAGAAGTTACTGAGGTAAAACCTGCTGAAGTGAAGGAGTGGTAAAGATTTTACATAACCCTGTGCTGGTGATGTTACTAAAGAACTGCTTCACACCTTAAGAGTTTAAATGTTTTATACTTTCACTAGTGGGCTAATGTGTTGAAATGATTTTCAGGCTATTGGAAATAAATCTCATTTCGTTTTAGGAAAGGGAAGACCTACATTCTTCTCTTCACTAAAATGCCATGCAGTATATCTGAGGGAGAGGCGAGTGTCATTGTTTATTAAGCAAAATTTGACATTGATGCAGCCTGAGCAATTAACTACTTGAAATTGAAAGTCATGTGGTCTGTAGCCATAAAACTTTGCGGTCCGTGGTATTGATTTTATGTGACCTTTGGAGATTTTTGCTAGCCATCTCAACACAAAATGGCTCTGCAGAGCTCTGCTGTCTCCTCTGCTTTTTGCCAGGCCTTATGGAGATCTGCAGCCTCCTGTGCAGTTCCTCTGTTACCTGTATTCCAACTGGAAGCATCCTTCCATCTCTTGGAACAAGGCGTCTCTGGCTATGCTCATGTTATCACAAGACAAGAAATAATCTTAGCAATTGGATGCTAATGATAGGAGGCAGATGTAGCTGCTATTGCTAACACTGGCTAATTAATGGTCATATGTGGGTTTTGGTTTTTTTTTAAGCATAAAAAAGTACTTGAAATGGTTGGATTACTCTAGCCAACACGCATACTTCCCAAAGGAAGTAATTTTCTTGTCTGCAGTGGAAGTACTGGATGAGTGCTTTTTACCCCTAAAGTGATTAATAACTCCTTGGGAAATACCAGAGTGAGACAGTTCCTGGGGTAAAAATGGATAGAGTTATCACTTGGGTATCTGCTTGCTATAATCAAAGGTATTTGTAGTTGCAGTGGTTTGGTTAATGGGGAGAACTCAGTTGCTTGGGGAGCCTGAGAAGTTCCTAAAATGCCTTGTATGACTTGAGCAGCGTTTAATGGTGATGTAAAGGCTGCCCTCTTGCCTGGGCAGTCCTGGAAGAATACTCATTTGCAGTGTTCTTGTCCCTACATATACTCAACTATTTTATCTTTTTAAAAAATCTTTATCTGTTTAAAAGAGAGAGAAGTGTCTGTCAGGACTATGGAATTGCAAGCTTGTGATATGCCATCTGAAAAGGTGTGGAAGCTTTGTGAGAAATTTTGGGGCCTCCCACAGGTGGATGTCACATCCTTGGCTGAAGGAAGAGAACTGTTAACTGCTTTTGTGGAAGTTTGTGGACAAAGAGGCATCTGTGCGTTCTGGGGAATGCGTTTGATCTGCTGTAGGTCAGTATTGCCTCAAAGCCTTGCTATTAGCAGTCTGCTCTATTAATGAAGGGCGCAACTAACTTTTTTAGAGTTTTTCCTGTATTTCTTCTATTGAAGTCTAATTTGGATGGATATTTAGGTATTTTATATATTTTTATCATAGAATTAACCATTCTATTCTGTACGGTTTTATCTTCAAGGGGATTGTGACTAGTACCTGCTTAAAAAAATTCTAATTCCTAAATTTGTGTGTAGTTTACATAATTTTCTGGTTCTGTTTTGCACCAGGTTACATTTCTGCTTGAGGCATTGCTGATGCTGATTCCATAGGCATCATTGATGGGTGCAGCATTTAGGATCGGAGTTTGGGTGCAAGGTAAGGTAACACTGTTCTGTTGCCAAGCAGGTATTTATTTTTTTTTGCTATGGGTACAACAGGTATGGAAGGAAGTAGAATGAAATAAATTACTGCTTTTCACATCAGAAGAGATCTGAATTGAAAACCTTTCTATAAAGCAATTTGACAGCCTGTTGTTGATAGATCTTCAACGGCGTATGTGATATTTCAGAGAGGTGAGATTTTTTCTTTTCTAGGTAAACCTCATTAATTACTTCTTAATAACTTGTAATTTCTCTAGCAAATGTTTATACAAATCTCAGTGTAAGCAGATACTAAATGCAAGTTCTGTACTGGCAATGGTATTTCAGTAATAATACATTAAAGGTTAGTACAGCGGAGGTGTATGCTCTAAGTGTGTAAGTGGTACTGTGATGTATTCTCCCTCTCAGACTGGGTGCGCAGGGTGACCGAGGAGCTTAAACTGTCTTACCAGGAGATAACACCACCAGCCTGAGCTGGAAATAGAGAAAGACAAAAGTGAACTGGCCACAGCTGCCACCAGCATGAAAAGTAGGGGGGTGAGAGGGTTGACAACAAGTCCATGTCTTTGTGCTGTAAATGCTGGCAGCCTCCCTGAGCCTGTTGAGCTCCTCCCATACAGCAGCACTTTATATTCACCCTGAAAGTATGTGGTATGCTACTGACATTTATATATCCAGCTACAAGGATGGAGTGAACGTACTAAGTGTAGGGAGTAATAGAGTGTTTGACCACTATCTAAATTATTGTTTAAATCATCATCGTTGTCAAATCACCCCTTGCCATTCAATTATTGCTTAGTCACCATTTGATTGCCATTTCACTTTCATTCAATCATCAGTTAACTACCATTTTATCATCGTTTAACTATTAATAAAACCCTTCTAGTTCACCCCTCAATGATGACTTCTGTCAGAAATTCTGGTATTAAATCTCAATCCATATGCTTGGATTTCTTGGCTGTTGTGGAGTGGAAAGGTCATTGCATGTATTTGGTTCAGAAGAACTGGAAATCACACACTACATGTGTGCAGCCTGTGATAATACCGCATTACTGGGTTGGAATCCTTTGCTCTGAAAGTGTTTCAAGAGCTCCTAGATACCTACTTTGTCTTTTAGGGCCCAACCTACTCGTTGTTTATGGAGGACTCTTGTGAATCCAGTGAAGCTGGCTCAGAGGGAGTACTGGACTATGAAGGCAAATAGTTGTGAATGAAGCTTGTTTGAGTGCGCTGTGCGGCCTGGCTGCCAGCAGGGCCGAGGCACTCGCAGCACTTGGAAATGGAAGCATCTGTTGGAGTGCTTTCTTCCACTCCTTGGCACATGAACCTTCAGTCAGAACTTCTGACTTCGGTGGGACAGGGATTTGAATCATCGTTTTCAAAGTACTGAGAGTTGAAATTAAAATGTTGTCTTAAATAACACCCTCTTACTGTGCTAATGGTGGGACTGGGGATATTAGAGAACAGTTGTCTTCAGCCCTCAGGATAAACTTTCCTGTGTCAGTTCCATTTGCTGACTTAATTGGCCAATGTTTTGCAGATACATTTTTGTCTTGGTATGACTACTTTGAGCAGTATGTTAAGACAATGTTCTTTGTTCAAGATATTTAGAATAATGTATGTGTTTACTGTTGCTGAGCATTTTGTTTCAGCCTGTGGGAAAGTTGGCAGAGCAGTGAGATGAATACCAGCACAAATCACGTGCCTCACATAGTCCCTCTGTTGCCTCAGGACTTCGATATTTCAGATAACACTGAGCCTTTACTACTGTAAGATATATGAAAAGCTGCAAAATTTGTGAAGATGGATTACTGCATGTGGGCTTCTTGGCTTATCCCCTGCCAAGGTGGGCCCTGCTCCTATCTGTTCTTTTGAAACAAGTTATTCTTTTGTGGTGAGGTGTGAATTTGTCTCTATAAAACATACGTATTTTGTGAATGATCAGCAATCTTGCTATGGTCATACCTTCTGTCATTCTCCCTAAACTGTCTCCCCTGTCAGCTTCTCATTGCCAGTGGACGTACCTCCTGGGATACTGGTAGCAGCAGCAATGGCACCTCTGGGATCCTGCTGTCTGCTTTGTTACTTGTCATCTCCAGCACTCTGTGGCACCTGGAAAAAGGAAAATAATTTCCTGCCAAAGTTTGCCCTGAAATGAGGCAAGGTCCTGTTGCAAAGTACAGCAACAGACTCTTTGGACTCTTCTTGATGGAAAAAAGTAATGTCCATGTTGGACAAAAGACCAACATGGGCCTCCTGTCACTAATGACTCAATTTCCATCACAAGGAAAGCGGACTTGCTCATCGCTGGATTGTGTTTTATTTCTGCACCAAGTAAGATCAGGGTCAGCCTCTGCTCTTCTCCAACAACCAACATTTTGAGAAAATTTGAGACTGGCTTTGCATAAATCTGAAGAGAGGGAACCATCTCACAGTTGAGTCCGCATATGAATATATAAAAAGCTTTCCAGTCTCATCTTCAAGGGCCTAATCATTACGGTCTACTGGAAAATTTAGATGTGCTGTGTAAGCAAAGGGCCTGCTTTTGCTTTTTAGTAAAGAGGAGGCACATGCAGTGTGTGAGGAGTGTCTGGGCAGTGATACTTATTGGTTGGAGATGTAGCTATTTAGATTTTTCCAGTTTTTTGGCAGTCAGTGAGCAGAGCTGCAGTCCAAGGCCAAAATGAAAGTCATGCAAATGTCTTTACAGATCTTTCTTAGAAAGCAGTTCATCCTTGTTTAGCATTATTTGATTTGTTAGCTTATAGGTCTCTCAACAAAAAGCTATCTGTCCAGGTAGGACAAGACACGGCATTGGAAATCTTTGCTCTGGCCAGGTTTCAGGCTTCTCTTTGGATATCTTTGGGGTCTCTCAAGGTCTTCAAGGTCTGGCTGTTTCTTCTGGGCGTGTTATGTTGGAATATGGGTCACTTTAAGATGCTTCAGCCCAGAAAGTCCCCTCCCTGCTTAAACCATCAAGGGGCTGTTAGCTGACAGGGGGGAGTAACCAGGGTAGGGTTTGTAATCAATGTGCCTCGCTCACCAAATCTGAGAATTTTCAAGCACCCAATATTTCTGGGATAGTCTGGGCTCTTCTTTATTATTTTTTTTCAGCTCTGGTTGGCTACAGTCTTGACCCCATCAACTTTTAATGATCCCATTTCTAATTTCTTTTATCCCATGGTAATTTCCATCTGCAAAGGAACAATAATAATATTTTCTTCCTCTCCTTTTTTTTTCCATCCTTTTTTATTTAATATATGATTTCTGCAGAAGTAGGTTGAATTTTCCTTGTTTGAATACAGTGTGCAACCGGGAGGGACATGACATTTCCAGCTGGAGCCTCTTGCCTCCCAAGGGTAAGAAATGATGCAAGATGCACAGACAAATGGCTTTAAGACCTTCGTGGATGTGTGTGAATGCAGCTGCCACTAGATGTCAGCATTATTTTAAATATTAAACAGCCGAGCTATCAACTGGCCATTCCTGCTTAGAATATGCTGATGTGAACTTCGTTTCTGACAACATCAGACTTGGTGTTTTCACCAGCCTTTGCATCTGAAATCCTCGGTGAAACCTGTGTTTCTAACAGCATACCAGGGTGAATCTTCTTAGTAACTTCCCACATTTTAGTCCGATAAAGTAGACATTAATACCTGCTAAAACAGCTAAGAACAAAGTGAGGTTTAATAATCAGTTATTTGGAATTCAGTTGTGCTTGTGTTCAAGCATGAATCCATCAAAGAGGGAGGGAGTGAGCTCTCTGCCAGAAGAATTGCTTTTGCATGATGGAAACCCTTAGAAAAGCTGAAGAGCTTTTGTGGGCTGCATCTAGGGAGGAAGTTGTCTAAAGCAATTTAGTGGCTCACTGATGCAGAAAAGATACAGCACTATCCCTCTAAGCCATTGCTCATCAAGCGGCTAATTTGGCAGAAAAATAACCCAGTAGGAGTAAGCAAGTTGTTTTCTTTTGTGGGAGAAGGTGATCCCTCTCATCAGACGAGTGCCTGTGTCAGCACCAATGTTGAGACTGTGCAGCTTGAGGGCAGGGAGGAAGAAAGGCAGAGGACAACTCTTTTTGACAAATGCGAGTCATTAGGTTTTTCCTAATTTCTGTTTTCTCTCTTTGCCCAGGAGGCACAGTATCTGCTTGTCCTGTAGAAGACTCAATTTCCATCTGCTTTTGCTCCTTTTGCTTTTCATGGCTATTCCTTCCTGTTTCTGCCTTATCAAAGATGCCGGGTAAACCTCTATGAGTGTCTCCTACAGTTCTCTACTTTGTGCCAGTTTTCTTGTCCTCAAGAGAGGACTAATCCATTGTTTCACTAATCCGTCTCTTCCCATTCACATCACTCTTAAACGTTTCCTTTCTCTGTAATTCCCACAGTAAGTGATTTGCAAAAGTGCAATTAACTCTTTCTGTAGTTCTACCCTTGTATCATTTCTTCATTATGGTTGGTTTTATTTTATTTTTTTTTTCTGCAGATGTTGGGTTTGTGTCGGCAGATCTCTTTATCCATCTTGACATGAAGAGTCTGAGAGGACTTAAGAGCTGGCTGGAACAAATGGCAGAGGGCCTGCAACTGTAAATCCATTAGGACAAGGGCTCTCTGGCAATGAACTGAATACAACATCAGTGCTCAGAACCTAATAATGAATAACATGATAATAGCTCATCTCAGGCTCTGCTTCATGTTAGCATTGAAACTACCTCTGTTGACTTGCACAGGACACACAAACTCCCATTCTTTTCCCTTTTTGGTATATGGTTATGGTTCCCATGCTGCATAGTTACTACACAGTTCATCATTTTAAGTAGTATATGGCATTTTAGATTTTATGTGGGCTTTTGAACACTTCTGCTAGGCAGATCTTTTCCTGAACTCCTATTTTATCTGTTACCATTAACCACTCAGAGAAAATCCCACTTGAGTTTCTGGAGGAAGGAAAGAAGTTAGCCCCTGTGGCTTGTGAATCCCTTTGTCTCAAATGTATCCAAGATGAAGACGTTTTGAATTGTGATTGAACCCTATACTCCCTGAAGCCCTTGTATGTTTTGCAAAATTGTTATGTTTGGTAGAATCTAGTAAATACCAGACATATACTTTATTCTGAGTTGGGAATTTCATGTCCTTCTGGAACAAAATACTTTATTTCCCACATGTTTTGACTACATTATATTGGCGCCATTCATGTCACTCCACTTAAAATTGTGTCAGCATTCTCATTATAAGTTGTTTTTCAGAGGTTATAACTTGGACATAACAATTTGCTTCCACTTAGAAACTTGGTCTCAGCCCAAAAGTAATTACAAAAAAATAAATACAGATTTTTCCATACAATTTATGTGTTTTTTTTTTTGGAGGGGAAGGGAGAAGAAAAAAATAGCACTGAAAAGTGGAAAAGCATGCATTATAATTTGTTCTATTTTTACCAATTAAAAGATGAAAAATTTAAGAATTTATCAATTTTGTTAAGCTGTGATACATTGTAGTACTGTTTTTAGTTTTGTATGTTTGTTAGGTGGGAAAATGGAGAGAAATAGATCTGAATGTGTACAACAAGATGCACCCCATTCCTGCCCTTATGGGTCTGCAGGTAGTATCCCTTCAGCGTTTTTGAAAAGCTGGGAGGACTGCACATGTTGAGAGTTCCCACCTCTACTCTGAATTTTAAATCCCATCAAACTGGAAGTGCCTCAGCCACGGAGCTTATTACACCTCTTATGTATCTCAAAAGTTAAACTGCATGTACCTTTCTCTGGGGTGCAGGAAGACATTATATAGAACCAAGATGTAACATAACTAAGCAAAACCATGTTTTGTGGCAGGTGTATGTAGAGTTGGGGTGCCCCCCACGGGGCATCTCTCTGGGTGAATTGTAACCAGGCAATGCAGTTTGTAGGGCTTCACAGTACATTTCTTTTCTTAGTGATAACTGGTTTACTGAAGTTCCAGTGATCCTTGAGTTTTGTATGATCAAAGACAGGAAAAAAGAGCAGACTGATTGTTTTCTTATTTGGATTTGTTGAAAAAGCCTTGCAACAGTCCAGCTAAATCTATGTACCTCTCACCTTATATGCTTACATAAAGCTTCAGGAAAAAAGCTGGTTATAAAATACAGTTGGGGACCCGGGTGATATTTCCTGTAAAAGGAGTGGGAATGCATGCTTCTTTAACAAATCTACTGCCAGTGTTATTTTTTACTATGAGAGGGAAATCTAGCAGCAAACTTTAATTGCCTATTAAGTTAATCAGTATTATGTCAAGAATGCATTTCAGCAAGCAAGCATTTGGTGTAGTTCAGAGTTTCAGCAGTGGTAGTTGCTGAGGGTAACCGGGCAAATACTTTTACTGACCAACCAGAGACTTTACGCTGAAAAAGTGGCTATCTTGCTACAGTGACATGTGAAAAAATAAAGCAGACTCTCCTTACATTTAAACCCCAGTGACTGTAGGGTGTAGAGTTATGCTTTTCAGCTTGCGTAGAATTTAAGGAGATAAAGGGAGACCTCGCATCCAGTGTGAGCTCTCAGAGAGTACTGGGTCTTTTTTTCCACTTTTCTAAACATCCCGTTTTAAACAAAGGAAGTGCAAAAAAGACTATCTTGTAAAATTGCCAATCTGAAAAATGTACCGTAAAAAAAAAAAGATGAAGTTAAGCCTCACCCTGAATGAAAATCAGATGATGTCTCTGAAACAAAAAGCTGCAGGTTCAGGAATGTGAGTAATAATGGATGAGCTGGAGAAACCAGTGTGGAAATGTGCCTGCCTTCCCCCTACCCCCCAGTGGAGTTTTGGATTTGTTGTGCATACTCAGGTAATTTGTTGTGCCAAGGTAGATTCTTTGGATTGAAGAAACATCTGGGATTAACTGGTAAATACCTTATGAGTGCCCCAGTCCAGTCCATACACTGGCAAATAACTTTGTACGTTGGGACTAGTCACCTGTGTTTTCAGGGTCTCAATGAGAAGAGGTGATGAACTAAAATCAGAAGGAGGGTCGGTTGTGTGGCAAACACAGCAAAGCTCCTGGTGACAAGAGTCTTTATTTGTGACAGCAAATAGTCAAAGGAAGTGGTCCTTCCCCTTTGCTTTCCTGGTGAAGCTCAGCTGGAGTGCTGCGTCGAGTGCTGAGCTCCCTGATATGAGAGAGATGGATTTACTGAAGTGAGCCCAGTGAAGGGCCACAAAGATGGTTGAAGGGACTGGAGTAGCTGTCCTGCCAGGAGAAGATGAGAGATGTGGGTCTGCTCAGCCTGGAGCAGAAAAGGATTGAGGTGGAATTACTGATGAGTATAATCCCTGATGAAGAGGAGTAAAGAAGACAGAGCCAAACT
>VXBJ01004522.1:0-80750 GCA_013400055.1 Nycticryphes semicollaris
GCTATTGAAGACCCGTTTACTAAGATGCCAGACTTGCAAAATGCTGACATACACAGGCACCTTGTGAGCTCTTGCCATCGATTTCAATAGGGCTCACGATATCAAAGCCAGACACACAGGAGAGCGGTAGCAGGAACCGGGCCTAGACGCTTCCCTGCTGCTTTTATTCTGTGCGCTGTCTCCCTCCCAACACCCCTCAGATCGTGGGTTTGCTTGTCATTGGGGCTTTTCTCATGAGCCCATTTAAATGTCATTATATGTTCCTCTTCCTTTTGCGTGTACTACAAGCAGTCAATATTTACAGAAATTATAAATTAAAAAAAAACCCAACAGAGTAGCCTGCAGTTGTCTGAAAACACCCCCTCTGATAGATCTCACTTCTCTCGAGGAAAACCTTTTCCTATCAAACAGAAAGTGCTGTAGGAAAGTCAGGTCTGTGGCCAGAAGTGGAGCTGTCGCTGCAATGGAGTGCACTTCCACTTCTCAGACTGAATTCTGAAAATTTACACGAGCAGGGGGTTTGCCAAACAACGTGTGTTCTGTGTATTTCCCTTTTCTTTGCGTCTTCATCAGGTTTTGGTGGGGAAGGAGGTGCCTGCGCGTACGTGTGTGTGTGTGTAACTCCCTATATACATATGTTAGATTATCACTGGCGTGCCATTACAAAAGGTTAGGGAAAATATTGCTGCCAAGAGAACTAAAGATTAAATAATCCAATCTCTGGGAACTGTAAACTAACAATCACTATCACAAATGGGCCCTTTCTAATCATAGTTTGTGATGGAATGAAAGATGCAATTGTCTGGAATTGATGAATATGGGATCCATGCTGGCTTGGGGGTCAAAGGTGACTTCACGCAAAGGTCCCTTTCTCTCTGGCACGGCTTCCTTTGTATAGCATAGCTTGGCAGCTATCTCTTTGCACTTCGGCTACCTGCCAATGCAGCTGGTACTGTGCAACTGTCTGGTACAGACTACAAAGCATCACTCAGCAACCAGCAGCTCCGCATGGGGCCCCTTTTCTAGGATGACAAAGAAAGATGGGCTATACATTCTGCCATCTATGCCCATTAAAGAGACTCTTAAATTGCATTACTACAAGTTATTGTTAATTATGTAGTAGTCACTGGATCTGGACGATCCTTTCAAGGGTTGATAATCTTTACTGTTTGCTGACGGTGGAAGCAACCAAAAGGGAAAAAATCAGGATTTTGTTGTGTAAAAAGTAAGTACCGATGTGGTAAGTTGCTCCTGCGTAGCCATAGGAATGAAACCTCCGTTTGGGTGATGTGCACCCCAGGTTCGAGGTACATGCAGGGAAAAAATCCTGCCCGAACGGGACAAATTACTTGCGAAGCTGCGTCCTTATAGTTTCGATATTCGCGTTACAGCAAAGGGTGGGAAGTGGCTTTTTGTTGGTAAACATTTATCCTGGAAGCTTGCTGGTTGTTCAAATGCGCCTTGAGCTGCAACTGAGAAGAAAACAGAATTCTGGCTACATTAAAATACACAGTTTAAGTTTAGAAATCACAAAACTGAAACCGGCGTTTAAACGGTGGGGTTCTGATCGCCAAAGTGGCATCACTGAGGGACTGACGGGCCACTGATGATCTCGAATAGTTTTTTCCCCTGGTAGTGAGTTTTCTTCCTCTTCTTCAGAAATTGTTTGTAGTGCGTCCAACAAAAGGAAGATCGTTGTCCTTCCTAAAGCTGAGCTCCTGGTTGTCCCCCGAGGAATGGCCAAGCTGCTTCTGTTTCTTCACTTCAGGCGTGATGAATTGTGTTGCAGCTGAGTCCGTGGGCCTGTTTTCGGGGCTTATTTTCCAACCCCTGTACGTCCCTCAGTGTTAACATGAAGCTGAAATGGCTCATCTGGGGAGCAAGGGAGGCGGGATTCCCTTCAGTAAGATGTACGGGCGTCTTACTGCACAGACCCAACTTACTTCAACTTCAGCTTCGCTCCTGTCAGCTGGTGTAGCTCCACCAAAGTAGGGGGGGATGTACCTATTTACCCCTCCTGAATCTTCCAGGCCTTGTTTATCCCTAGACTTCAAGGAAAAGTCTGCAAAGAAAATGGTGGGACTCATTTACTCAGGACTGGGGTTCTTCCCCCTTTTCTTATTTCCTGCTTTCTCCGCACTGTTTGTGATCTTGCCTCCTGGAGAGCTGGCAGGCGTCCTAAGATGTACACCAAGTTCTGGGAAGGAAACAACACCCTTTCTGTGCGGTACCACCGCGAGAGCTGGTCTGTTGAACCACTTCTATTTCCTCTTTTGTTCAAATTACACAAAAAATCTGAGAGACACGAGATACAGCAGGAGGGGACGAGAACCTTCAGTCTTCGGTTTCTCTCTTTCCTCCTTGCGTCTAATATTCCTCTCCTCGCCTTGTCCTGATAGCGGCTATTTGAAATAGTTATATATAATTTAACATTATACAGAAGTATTGTCATATCAAACAGAGTGAAACGGATTCCAAAAACACCATCTGGTATTTGGGAATGCACTGTGAGTTGGGAACGTGAGAAGAGATATTCTTTGCCACTTTGCTTGGGACCCAGCCATTAGCAGTGTAATTGCCAAGAAAAGGTGACAGGCTTCAGGCTTAATGCAAGTGGGGTTTGGTTTTTGGTTTGGGTTGTTTTTTTTTTTCCCCCTCTCTCTTCCCCAAGCCTGTTAACTCTATGAGTCCTAAACTAAATGCAAAAGGCAGTGTGAGGGGCAACCCCACAGCAAACAAACCACCCCAGTAGGCTCCCTTAAATTAAAAGGCAGGACAGAAAATGAAAACAGTCGCTGGGCTCTTACAAGAGCGGAGAAAGTGGAAGCAAAATAAGCTTGTTGAGAGGAGGAGAGAGGACAAGACGTGTAGGCTTTAAAGCTACAGTGTGTTACACAGAATTGTTCTCTTAAGTAGTGGATTTGTAATGATTAGAGTTTCCCAAGCTTTATCCAAAAGCTCATTTCAAAGCCATCATTAGTTTCCCTCTAATCCACCCAACGTTGCAAAACGCATATTGTGAAGGTCATCCGTGACCATTCGAAACCTGGTTTATTTGATGTTCTCTCGCTTCCTCCTCCCTACCTCCGTCTATCGCTTTAAGGATGGGGGTGGAGGGGGGAGGGCGGGGGAAGAGAGAGCAGGTTTAATAAATTAAAATCTCAGATTGATTTCTGTGGGAATATTATTCTGAAGTGTAAGAACCCAAAGGGCATGCGGAGTACGGTTTGTATAATTTCACGTTGCTCGCCTGTGTGCTGCCATTGGCAGGTGTAATTCTAACAAGTTTTGCCAATATTCCTCACCTGAGAACCAGATCAAACACGAGGGAGGTAAAAACTCAGAGATATTTGAACAAGGATCAAAGTCTCTGTATTACGTGCAGGAAGGCAAATAATCTCTGCAGCAGAGGATGGAAACAAGTGAGTAACACCGAAAGGTTTTAATCTTTATTGATTTCCATCTAACGTTTGAAATACAGCCCTATATTAATTCTGAACTTGAAAAAAAGGCCACATTGATTTGTTTCAGTATGTCAGAAACTGAGATGCTACGATAGATCTGCTATTAAATTACACAAAATAAAATGATTTCTGGTGGGTGTAGCTAATGCTTGCCAAATTAGATGAAATGAAAGCTAACCCTCTTAGTCTAGCTGTTGTTTTTAAATATTTATGTCTTTTAACAGACATTTGTGCGTGCCATGAGGGGGACTAGAAACTCCTTTGCTATCAGTCAGTTTGTGCAGACATGCAAAATTCTTACAATCTCAGTTCCAGACTCGAAGGAAACCTTCGTCACCGCGAGTTCTTTCCGTTTATCCGAAGGAAGCTTTGCCGGGTCACCACGCTGCCGGTTTGGCTCCCCTTACTTATTTATTTACTGCGACTGCGTTTCCCTGCAAACCAGTTCTGTCTGCAAAATTCAGTCTACAAGGTGTAGCGCGGATTTTCAGCGAGGGGTTCAACCCTGGAGCGCAGGAGAGGCGGTGGCAGCCCCCTGGGTGGCAGATTGCTTGAGGGACCGTGGGAGAAGCTGCGAGCCCAGGGCTTGCCCTCTCTGCCGGCGACCAGCCGTCGGGAAGCTGTCCCCCCAAAAACGAACATGGTAAAGCCAGGCCTCACCACGCATCCAAGTGGGAAAAATAAGTCAAACATCACAAAAAGACCTTTGTGTTCTTAACAGGAGCTTGGGGTTGGGGCGCAATTTTATATCAGCTCTGCTCCACCTGACTCTCAGCGCTGTTTGCTTTCTAAAAGACAGCGATGGGCTCCGATACATCTCGTTTAGTACCAGGTTTCTTGCTTTGCATCGTGTGGATTCAGGCCATCCCCGACGCACTCGGTGTCCCACAGCCTCCCGACTGATAGCCCAACCTGGGCATCTCAGAAGAAAGCCAAAGTTCTCATCTCTGTCTTACAAAAATAAACACTCTTTTCAGACAAGACCGCTCTCGACCAAGGAGATGTGTTGTATTCCCAGGTGTGCTTGGGACCTGCTGCCCCGACAGCGCTGGCTTTGGGAGCACGGCTCCGCTTGGAATGGGGCACTGAGGGACACATCCAACGTGTAGAATCACGGAGGTTTTGCATGTGCGGGAACTGAGGCCACGGGGTCAGTTCAGTGACAGAGGGACAGACCACACGCGGGGTTCCTGATTCCCACTCAAAGAATCGAGGTGCAGGAACAGAACTGGTTTGCAATTTGTTTTCTGATGGGGCACATGCACCTGTGAAAACTCTTGTGCAAGAGAGAAAGACCTTCCATACGAATGAAACGTGACAACGTTTTTTGCATTACAGTTCCTCCTGTAACAGAAATGGCAGAAATTCTCTCCTTGTTGACTGTGCCTTTCTTGCACCTTTTCCTGTTGAGCAATCTAACGTTTCTAGGCCATATATTTTATTGAATGGTTTTAATCAGCAACTGCATCTTCATTCATTAAGTTAACATTACAAAAGGGTGGTTTAAGCCTCTGTTGGGCGGCCGCAGCCTCTGTGAACCAAAACCTAACAGCAGCGATACTTTCATGGAGCCCAATTCCTTCCCCACTGGTCCCACCGTGCCGCATGGGGCACCTCAGGGACACCCTGGGTGGGAGCAAAGCTGGAGCATCCCATCCCCAGCTCCATCCCCAGGGCCTGGGATCTGGGTGCAGGGACCAAGGGTTCTTTCTTGGGTGAAGTGACAACTGCAGCAGCTCACAGCGTTTTATCACCTCAAAGGGGATGTGCCACCCACAGCAAAGCAGAATTATTAGATCTTTTTCACTGGTTTTTTTCCTTCTTCATAGAGGGCTTTGCCTGTTTTTTCCTCCCCAGCCCATGCCAGGCTGGGGTTTTGTTTTGCTCTCTGGTGACATGATGACAAACTGCAAATGAATAATCAGAAGTACTTAGAATTAAAATGGCAAAAATATTATTAGTCACTCCCCCCCCGCCCCGGCCCAACCCCTGCTCCCGCATCCCTCTCCCATTTTCCCCTCCCTCCTCTTTTGATGGCAGGCAGAAAATGCAGATGCCAAGGCAGCGGAAGATATTTTTAAGCAGGAGCATCTGGCTCCTTGGCAGACTCCACAGGCAGTTGGTTTGGTTGTTTTGGAGTTGCCTCTGGGTCTGTCACATGTTTTGGCATCTGACTGATTGTCTGGGCTGCCTCCTCTTATTTGACATATTTTTTCTTTGACTCACCTTTGATTCTGAATTGTCTCTTTATTTTCCTTTGCCAATGAATTGCAACTTTAGCTGATCCTGGGCTTGTTTATATTGAAATAGTCCCCATCAGTCCCCGCCCGTGGCTCGCAGGAGCCTCCTCCCTGCCCGCTCCCTGCTACCCAAGGTGCTTCCTGCGAATGCTGCTTCCTTGGGATTTGGGTCAGGCTCCGAGCACTCCCTGGGAAGGAAACTGTTCCAGAGAGGAGAATTTTATTTTCCCCATTCCAAATATATGGCCAAAGCACAGAGACATTAATCCCGATATATCCTGTATCTGTGTATGGTTTTTTTAATATATGTATTTATTTTTATACATATATATATATATATAAATATTTGTAAAGATGCTTTTATTTGGAGGGGGGGGTGGTTTGTCTTACTGTAGTTTTTTAATAGATTCTGTGCAGAGTATGAAAAGCTACCTGAAATACCATGTCTGTTCCCTGCCTGAAAGCCCGCTGTTTGGGGAAAAGAAAAAAACATTAAAAGTTGGAGGCTTAGCGTCTCTATTTTCTCAGCATGGTAAGTCTTGGTGTGAAGCTAGTTCTGCATTCCAAAAAAAACCATTTTTTTTCCCCCAAAAAGTCACAGAGAGGCAGCCTGGAAGCTTGTCCTTGTGACCTGCCCCAGCCGGCAGAGCCGAGGCGGTGATTTTCCGAGTGCCGGGGCAGCGCGGCTGCAGAAACAGGTGGGCTCTCAGCGGGGAGCAGCAGCGAAAGCCCCTCCACAACTTCTGCTGGGATTGTTTATTTATTTATTTATCTGCTTTAGGTGGCTAAACTAAATCTAATTAAACCAGAGCAGGTTTAAATGAGCTTCATTTAATGTGCACTTTGTGTAGCTCCTCTAGTAGCGACGGCAGCTCTTGGGTTTATTATTAGCGCTATCATTTGTCTGTCTTTCCTGATCCTCCCGGACACTGAAGGGATTATTTGTCAGAAGGGATGGGGTCGGGTTTATATGTTGAAAACACTGGTTTGGAACTGTCCTGTGAACTACTCCTTGCTGTGCTCGGGAGGCATCGTGGAGGCTCAGAGATGAGTTGTTCATCTGTGCTTTCAAGCTAAAACAAGACTATATTCCACGGAGCAAGTCTTTCTCATGAAGGAGAAAGTAGATAGAAGGGAGAAAAAATGGTGGCTGTAAAATACATGTGTAGTTTTTTGAAGGTGGCCTTGTAAAAATCTTGGGTTTACACTAATTTGACATAAAGGAGGCATCGTGTAACTTGTACATTGTTTGGGATTTTTTCTTAATTGCACCAAATCAAATTAAAAGGGTAGGGAAAAAACAAGTATGACATTTTAAACCCAAAGCTCCCAGCGTGTGGTTTTCATTGGAGTTTAAGTGTTGCCTGGAACAGAAAGCTTGTCCTCACTCATCTATCCCTTTTGCCTCAGTCAGGGGCAGGTTTGGAAGCCCTGTGTGTATTTTCACTGTAAGTGTAAGGGTGTCCAAGCGTAGGGAATAGGCACACGTGGAATAAAGCTACTTGTTCCCAGGACAGGACATTCTGGGCAGCTGGGCTCCAGCCCACTTTTTCCTCCTACCTGTACACAGCAGGGAACCACAGAGCAGCCCCAGAGTTACTCTCCGGGTACCCAGAGTTCACAACCACAGAGAGAGACGACTGGAAAGATTTTAAAACGTGAGAAAAACTCTAATTGCGGTTACTTTTTCATGTTTGGAAAGGCACAAATATTTTCAAACTCATTTTAATTCCTCAATCGGTGGGTGAAGGGAGCAGGCAGCAAAAAAACAACCCCAGGGATGTGAACACACACGCTGGCACGCACGGCCACCTGACACGAAATGACTTTTACCTGATCCTGAGTCTTGGTGTGACTGATTCCAGGAAAAGCCCCAAACCCCAGATCTGTAGGTGGGTATTAGTAAACATGGTCAGGGAACACAGTATCACAGACAAATTAAAGTGAGTTTCCAGCTCTCGTGTTTGCAGCAGGAAAGCTGTGAGTACGGTAAGCGCCTGCCTTCTGAAATCTTAAAAAGAAAATGACAATAAAACTAGCCAAAGCCCCAATCTCCACTGTGGTTTTTAAAGTCATCTTGGTATTCTAGGGAATGTGCATCATAAATTCTGAATAGATGGGATTAGCAATATCGTGAAGGGGAATCCCAAAGGACCTATCTCCCACAAGGAAGGAATCTTGTAAAAGACATTCACAATAAATCCTTTCACAGGCCTTGGCACTTGGATGCAACTCCGTAGATTCCCTGGTAGGTTTTCCTACGAGGGGAAAAAAAACCCAGGTTCTGTGAGGCTTTTGATTCTGTGAGTCAGTTTTGTGATCCGAAGGCACCATATGGGTGCTTTCACCTTTGTTTCTCAGCACCTGCAGCATTTGGCAGATACACGGCAAAGCAGAGGCAGCAGCACAAAACACGATTTTTACTGGGAGAGGGAGATGGGATTCTGAACCGTCGGTCCTCTTGGGGCAAGCAAATAGCAGAAAGCAGCTCCGTTGCTGTGCCAAACTGGTCCTGAGGGACAATGTGGTTACAATAACTAATTTTTAGAACAGCCTTGTTCGTGTTTCTCGGAGTCTGTGGGCACAGCCTCGTCCAAGAGGAGACTCGAGTTTCAAGGGCACGGCTCTAAGGGTCCGAGATTGAAATCTCTGTACAAGAGTTAGAGTCTTGGAACACACTGCAGTTAAAGTGAGGGGGCTTTTCTGTCCCGCCGTGACCAGTTAATAGGTGGGTCTGTAAGAGCACAGTGATACTCTTTAAAATCCCTTAGGTCTTTTAACGCTGTAGACACTACACTGTCCGCTCAGCTGGACAGACGTGCTTCTCAAGGAACCGGGGACATCTTTAGCTCTTCTGTCTTGGTCTTTTGGCTTCTGGCGAGTCAAGTCAGCACACATTTCACACCCAGGTACCTGCCTGCATTTCTCTTCTTAGTGTTAACAAAAAAAAAGCCTCAGTCAAAATCAAGGTGTTCCAACAAATCCCTACTGATCCAGTTCCATCTGTCGGTCTCTGTCCTTTTCTGTGGTCTCTTTCACGGCAACAACGGGCTTTGGGCCTCTGCAAGAGTGAATTCAAGAAGACTTCAATATATTGGGAAAAATACTGAAGTGAGCCACTTCTGCTTGGCAGGGAACAGCAGTCTTCAGTTTACCAGTAGAGAAAAAGGGGTTAATTGATTTATTCAGTATTGAACACTACCCTGTGCAGGGCCAAGACTTGCTCCATCACCACATCAACCCTTTTGTAGACGCCTGAGCATCTGCAAACACATTGTAAAAGATGAATGATGGTCTCGGCTTCTCTTCCTACTTTGGCAAGATCCTCCGTGTCACGAACTTCAGTGGTTTGAGAAAGGTGGCTCTTCTGTCTTGGTAGCTGAACTGGGAAGCAGATCCATCTGGTTTCTCTCAGCCCCAATGAGTAGCGAGGGAAAACATAAACCCATTTAGAAATCATTTCTCATCAGGACATGAAGAGCTGCCTGAGGTCAGAACTGGAACTGAGAGTTATCTAATAAATCCCCTGGAAGCTGTGGCCAGTTACGTTGGTGTCACCAACAGGCTCTGAGCACCTTGACACTGCTTGGGAGTGGGGGGAACGAGGTGAAAACGAGCGACTGAGGAGTCTGCATTTTGTAAACCATTTTTTTCCACTCCAAATGGAAAGGTGGTGCTGTTCCCCATCAGACTTTCCGAAACAAGGACAAGGCTTGGCCACAGCTGAGATGGATTTAGTCTCCCAGAAAAGTTGTTTTCTCTGCTGCCATCTGACACAGGTGGAGCTCGTGCCAACGTAGCGAGCACAAATTACAGCCAACGTGATGCGGAATATCTTGTGCACGGACCTATGTAGCTGTGTAATTGCTTGGCATCTCTTTGGCCCTTCCCTTGTCCCAAGTGATAGGTGTGTGAATGGGTTTATAGGAATAATAATTCTCAAACTTACAGCCAACTCTTTTCCTCCCTCCATTACCCTGCTGGAAAAGATTTCACAGCCGCTTGCCTTTGCCGCAGAAGCCCGCAAAAGAGGTGAAGTTAATCAGAACTTTGGCTGTCACTCTGCTCCTAGCAGAGGTTTTTGGGAGCTGCATTTCTGCATTCAGAGCAGAACTTCATTTAAAAAAAAGTAAGATAAGAGTTGACCTGTGACGAAGAGAAAATAATGGCTTGAGATCTGGGTTGTCTGGAACCAAAACCGATCCACGGAAACAAATCCATGGGGGGGAAAAGAAAAAAGAGAGAAGAAAATGAAAATCACATATGAACCAGGGATAATTCTCTCCCCACCTCTCAAGGTTCACACAGAAACGTGTGAAATTGAAAGGGCAAACCGTGGTATAAATTTCGCTCACCTGTTGTGGCGCTGAGATCAGTGATACGCTGAGGTTATGGAAATGAGTCCTGGGGATTCACGGCAGAGGATGGTGAGGAACGTCACGTGTTTGTGCATGAAGCATCAATCGCTTTTTCTTTGCCGCCTTCATCGCATTTTCCTTTCCCACTCAGTCTTTTGGTGAGGGGTTTGTGCCTCAGCATCCTCCCCCAAGTACTGGGAGCCCCTTGTAACGAGAGGAGAGCACTGGGCTCCCTTTGCTCTTGCCCTGGGACAAGGCTCTCTCCTTCCATGACGACTCAAACGTAGATGGAGTCAGAAGGTGGGCGAGCTCCGCGAGCCCGAACGCTGCTCCCTGGGTTCGGTTTTGTGGGTTTTTGTCTAATCTATGAACTTCACATCACTTAAGTGTCGATCCTCCCTGTGGTTTAGGACAAGCAGCCAAAGGTTGAATTCATACTGTGTTCTCACAGGTGAAACCTCGCTGACTCGTGCCAAGCAATATATTCACCATGTTCCCAGTTTACATATTAAATCTATGGGGTAGCAGTGGGCAAAAAGACGGAAATCTCCCATTACTTCTCTACAGTGAGAAATAACATTTGGTGGGTGGATACAGTTTCTCAAGGAAATGAGCTGTCTCTCCTTTGACGGAACGTTCAAATAGAAGGGAACAGTTTGAAATATAAACTGAAGGAGAAAAATGCACTTCCCGCTTTATTCCCGAAAATATCAGTGATATTCCCCAGACAGGACAGGAATATGTTGTCATTGAGTTGAAATCATTTGCACACATAGATTTTGACCTTGCTGGAGTGCAGAGTGTACAGTGAACCATTTGTTCACAGAGATGGAAGAAAATAATTGTGGGGATTTTTCAGGGTGGGGAAAACGCTTTGTAAGCAACCAAGAAGTGTGTTTTGAAAGATGAAGGTGAGAACGAGCAGAAAGTTGTCAGTATCGAGATACCATACTGTCATTTAAAAACAATGTTTCTATTACAGCTCGTTAGCGTTTAATATGGGAATTTTTACTCTTTTTGATTTTTGCAGTGTGTCTGTGCTGCACACCCCCCTTTTCTCCCTGCCCAGCATTACTGAAGTCAGGGACTACTCTCTGTGCAGCATTTGTACAGCACACATCACTGCAGGCTTCTGGTCCGTTCCTCAGGCTCCTAACATCAGTTAATAACATCACCAAATTTCAGCATCAGTTGCAGAAGTTTTTCCTCTTCCTGAGGAAAGACCTGGACTTGTCTGGATTTAAAGAACCAAGCTTTTATTTCCAGAAAGTGGAAATGGCAGTCTTTTTTTGGAGAACCCCATTGACCTGTAAGACCTTAGTTAGTTAATTTTTGGCATGAAGGGCAATACTTTTCTTTGTCAGTGTGCTAGCTTTCTGTACAGCAAGCCAAAAATGAATGCCTGGGGACTAGCTGGGGAGATAGAAATGTAAAATCTTCTTCTCAATAAACACCTTCCTTGGGAATTTTTGTTGAAAATGAAAGAAGGGCAAAGCGGGAGATTGCTCTGGTTCACGTGAGTTCAGTTCTCGCCTTTCACAGCGACTCTGGGGAACTCATTTTGTCCCCCATTTTCCCCACATTTAAAGCATCAGAGATAAGACATCGTTGCTGTGTAAGGATGCTGGGAAGGTAAAACCAGCAGGAAGAGCAGCAGGTGAAATACAGTGGCATGAGCAGGTCCAGCTCTGGCTGGTGTACGCTGGTACGTGTTAACAGCAATATGCAAATGTGGCAGCGACCCTTTCAGTAAATTTGCATAATTGAGTTAAACTGAGAATGTCAATAAATTATCCAGATGCTGTGCAATGTATTGGTGAAATCAGCTGAAATGCGCTCAACAGTTGTAACAGGAACTCGAGATTTCCCCATTTTCTCTGCACTGAGGGGAGTTCTGAAGGGCTTGGAGATTCCAATCAGCCAGGGCTGAAAAGATTGTCCTTTGAAATGGACTGTCCTAAAATCATGTTATCCCGTAAAAGGATTATCTTTGGAAAGATAGAGAATTGATACCTCCCTCCTATAAACTGACGGCCTTAAAATATCTCCTCGTGTTAAACTGCTAGCCATCTTTAGGGGACAGAAGTGATGAGTCAGCTGCTTCGCAAATTGCTGTGGTTTTGCAGGAAGAAGCATCTGCAAGACCTGGTGTGGTGAGTTATAACCCACCTCTGTCACACTAGAACACTTCTGAGCTCCCTCCGGGGTAATTCGCTGTCATTTGAAGGCGTGAGAGCCCGAGCAGCCCAGTGCTATGGAAGTGACTGTGTCACTCCAGCTATGCCGTGCCCTCAGCCAGTGCCCCGGTGATTGATGGATCCTCCAGATCCATCCTGACCTCGCTATTCGTATCAATGGGCATCCTGTAGAAAACCCCAGGGCTTCTGTCACACTGACACCCTCACAAGCCCCTCGGAAGTTTCATGTTTCAAGTATTTTGCTTTGAAGCTACGGTTCCTCTTTATGGAGCCTTCCCCGAGCACAGTTGTTTTGTCCACCTTGGGTATTGCATCAGCAAACGCATCGCCCCCCATGCCCAGCTGGCAGCACACCACAGGGCAGGGGAACAACAGGCCTTTGCAAATCAGGAACCTATTTCTCATCTTTTTTTATTAGTTGTTGTAGTATTTCTGACCTTGATTAGTACAAGTCTATCTTCAATACACCCCCAGCCTCTCTCCAGAATCATGGTAGTAACGCTAGCAGGTTAAGGGAAGCAGGAGGTTCACTTAATAGCGTTTCTAGTCCCAATGCTGGATGCAAGACAAAGTGTCTGGATGCACCAAACGTGGAGAATTCCCTTTCATAGAGAGTTCAGGACAGAGCAGACCAAACGGGAGCTGGTGTCCTAAGCACAGGCTGAGAATTAGGCTGTGAAGTAGGTTGTGCCAACGAAAACTGTGAAGAAAAAACAAAGTTCAACCAGAGCAAGTAGCATCAAGAAATTATTTCTGCCTGGCCTTGCAGAGGCTTCTGACCTCCCACGCAGATACGCTGCGGTCACCGAGCCAGGCTTCCAAACACACCATCCCAGTCACTCCAGAGCGTTTCCTTTGCACTCCCCAGTCTGTCCTGGCTTCGTTGCTCTCCTCCGCTGGCAGGAACCCAGGTGAAATTGTGCCTCTCACAACTGATAAATGCAGAGAAGCTTGTTCTTTCATTTTTTAATAGTTTCAGAGCAGGGAATGGTACCAATAAAACAATGACGCTCCTACAGGTATGACATAATCATTCTTTGAGGTCGCATCATTCCCTTCCTAGATAGCAGAGCTGTTCTGGGGCCATCAGCCCATTAGTCTGATAGGATTGTCATGATAACCAGAAAATACAGTCAGCCCTGGCTCAGAGGAAAATTCTTTCCTCTTGAAAAAGCAAAGCTTTCTATCTCTGTGTGCCCTGAGCTGCAAGAGGAGGTGACTGAAGCCGCCAGAGCGGTTCCTACAAACAGAAATCTTTATCATTGTAAATCAACGTGGTGAGCAGCAATCGACTTCTTTGTCTCTAGAGACATTTAATAAAGTACCCCGCAACCTCTCTGTCATCCATTAGTCACCAGATATTGGACATCCCATTTTAAAAGCACCGGGGTTTTTTTTCCTAAATATATAGGCTATGAAAGATCTATATTTTACCTCTGTTTGGATGGACACATTAAAAGGATATTCTTACTTCCCACTCTGGATTGAAAGCGCTAAGAAAATCCTGCTGTAGGTGAAGAAAATGTAAGCTCGCATTTAGCAGGGGCTCTGCTTTCCTTTTTTATTGCTAATAAGGCGTACACCTCCAGCCTTCTCCGGAGGCCAGAGCATCCTCCAGAACAGTTGCTGAAATCCAGCCTGCCCAAGGATGGAGGGAGAAGCGGCTTTACGGAAAACAGGGAAACCCGTTATTTCCCTTCACACAATATTTACCAAAATCTAGAAGGTAAAAAGTAGATTCAAATTTATCAGCTGCTGAGGTTCGTTAATCTGCACATCTTGAGGAATAAGTGCGTTTTCTTGTTTTTAGCTGATTTGCCACAATCCTCTACTTCTGCCTGCAAGCAGTCATTGTAACGGACCTCAATCCTCAAAGGCAAGAGCTGTCTGAGGTTGAACGTGTCACTGATGTGAGCTTTGGACAGAATAAACTACAATTCAAGTCTTCAGGGAGACAGAGCAGAACTTGAAAATCCATACCCCAGAAAGCCCCAAAAAAGTCATGTAACAAATACGAAGGGCATGTATTTAATTGCTTACCTTTGGTGTCCTCATTCTCTAGTCAATGTCATGATTTCGGGGG
Organism: Nycticryphes semicollaris; assembly: GCA_013400055.1. Taxonomy (NCBI): domain Eukaryota; kingdom Metazoa; phylum Chordata; class Aves; order Charadriiformes; family Rostratulidae; genus Nycticryphes; species Nycticryphes semicollaris. Next base: position 14,344 of record VXBJ01004522.1, read on the forward strand.
GTCTGACTCATGACTTTTGACATCGGTAACTGCTGTTCTCACAACAAGGGTGATGTTTAAACGGGCACTTGATTGTAGGACGCCTTGTATCGCTGTGTAACTGGACCCCAGCTTCCCGTGAAACTTTCCATTTTTAGCTGTCCTGCCCGTGGGCTGATGATGACACCAGCATTTTCCTCCTGGACCACCTTCCTTCCAATTCCTTACTCTGCATCCCAGAGCAGGACTTCAAAGACGTGTTTCTCCGGCAGGGCAGGTGAAGACCTTGCTGACTCTGCAATCAGTGAAGCACAGTTTTAGTTGCAGTTACAGATTTTGTAGAACAGTGAGTGTAGACAGGCCTGAACTGAACATCTGAGCAGTGAGAAACACCTTAGCAGGTATTCACTTGATATTCAGCATGACAGACTTTGATTTCTCCAGAGTCCTTTATTACATGTCTTTTATTGGCTTTTTGAGTTCAGATTCTGTGACTGGTATATTAATTTTATTTTCTTATTATATTTCCTCCTTTTATGTTCTGCAATTACATTAACTCAGCCTTTCCCAATCAATAATAGCTGCAAACAATTTGCCTTTCACTGCACATACAAAATCTGTAATAATGGTCTTCAAGTCTTTATAGTTTCTTTAGTGGGGTTAAATTTATTATACCTTATTACCATGGAAAAAAGGATCAGTAAATGACCTGCTAGAGTAGAAGGCCAGTAGCAGAACCAGCATCCACTTCTTGGAAATAAATAAATAAATAAATACTCTAGAATGGGGGGGAAAAACTCAACATTTTTTCTCCAGAAGTCTGTAGCAGGGCTATAATTACCAGTAGAAATTCTCTATGGTAGCTTTTAAAATCTGTGCAAGCTGTTTAATTTCTTCAGCGTGTTATTGGTTACTCAGTCCCTTTCGGGAGCAGACCAGGTCAAACTGGATTATGATAATGGTCCTTTCTGGCCTTAAAAATCAAAGCCAATGCTGGAAGGGCTCAGCTGTCTCCGGTCCTTACTTGAACATGCAGAGAAAGGCACAGTGTGGTCCTGCTGCTCCCCTCTGGTCCATGGTCTTCTCAAGCCCTGGCAGAGAATGGCCACAGAACCCAGCGGCACCAGTATGAGCTGGGGGGACCAGGAGACACGTGGAGATGTGGGATGAGGGTCCTGGGGACAGCGGGCACAGTGGATGCTGCCCCACGGGCTGTGCTGGGACAGGCCAAGCTAAGGAATGCTTGGCTTCTCCTCCTGGAGGGGGAAGATTCTTCATATTATTTTCTGTAGACTTCAGGCTAAGTCTTACTCATTTTATTTACAGAAACTGTTTCAAGCCATTGACTTGAGCAACGCTACTCATACGGGTAAAGGAAACAAGAATTTGGCCTCGTGACAACTTTCAAGTCCTAGGATTTATGTTCTTTGCATCCCTCAGATATGTTTGCAAATGTTTACACATACTCCTAGATTTTCACTCATAAAAATGCTGCTTGTGTTTTGGGGTTTCTTAGAAAAATATTTTTAAATCACTTTCTACCCTTAAGGGCCGTTTGAAATTCCCACTCCCGAGGCAGTAAAACAACACTACGGGATTGGTTTTAACTGGGAAAAGGCAGGAAGCTGAGTTTTAGTGCAACTGCTCTCTGAACAGGAGGTGATTCTGAAGACAGCTTTGGTGTCAGCTCTGAATATCCCATCCGGTGCTAGTCCAAGCAAGACTGACATGTTTTATTTGTTCAGTTTGGCTTTCCAACGTTTACTTTTATTAGCTGGGGGGGGGAAGAAAAAAAAGTGGACATAAACTTTAAATGTAAGTGTATGAGAAGTGACCAGAACTGGAGCAATTACCAGTCCATGCTGTATAACACAAAACTGCAGGCACCCTTTTACTTTACAGACTGGAGGCTTTGGCTCTGTGCAGTTTGTGCGCTTTAATGGCCTCAAACATTCTTGTCTCCCAGTAAAAAAAAACCCAAAACCCCAACATTTTGCCCTCGGTGTGATGCATACCTAGAAAACGTGCCTCTTTTTTAGCGTGGCTCTCTTTGAATAGGGATTGAACCCTCCACCACCCTCCCTGCTGCAAAGCACCACGCTCCCTTCTCTTTGAACTTTGTCATTGCTGCCTTGTCCCGTGGAGATCCCCACTCCAGAGCTCATGAAGTGGTCCATCATGCAGGGCTCTGGTGGGAGCAAAGCTCTGCTGCTCCTTGTGGGTCACCCCAGGAGGGAGGACATCAGTCCATGCTCCCAGTGAGCACAGTGAGTGAAGGGCTGCACTGGAGCTATCATGAGTCAAAAAACCCCACCCTTTCCAAGGTGCATCCTCACATCCAGATGGATTGTTTGCCTCCAGTTCTTCCCCGCTTCCCCCTGGTACTGGGGATGGGGCACCCCCATGGCTTTGCAACACCAGCACCAGTAGAGCTGGATTCTCTTCTGCTAAGTGCTGGTATTGCAAGAAAGTTCCTAAGAAGATGTTATGAATATGATCCAGTTGCAGGTGTGTTGGTCCTAAACCTTCTGGGTAGAAGATGAGAGAAGGGGTTGGACTGGACAGGGGAGGAAGAGAGGGAGAAGAGTGTGCCAGTGCCATGACCACCAGCCCACACTCCGTCTTGCAGCTTGGGGTGAAAGTTTAGCTGCCCCCAGAGAGGAGGTCAGCTGGGAAACAAGGATTTAATGAACCTTCGCTCCACGTGCTCCCATGCTCCACAGCTCCCTCCGCCACCCTTGGAGCCCTCTCAGCCTGCTGGCATCGTCAAGGATCAATCCACTGATTGTTCCTGGCACCTGTTTGTAACACACATCGTTGTCACTTCTCAAGGTGAAGCTTCTCTGCCATTTTGCATGCGCCTCACAAGTGGTAACAGCAGCCTTTTCAGCCAAGGAGACTCTCTCGATTCAATGTACTTTGTCCTGTAAAGCTGCTATTAAGCAAGACAAAATGGTGAACATCATATTGTGCAGCTTCTGTTTTAGCCACAGCTGACAACAGGACTGGGGAGAAGGGAATTGGATCCTGATTTCCTATAGGATGGAGCAGCATTGCTGTAGCCCTTGTGAGCTCAGGGATGTAATTACAAAATGGGTCTATAAACAAAAATTCGCCATTATGGAGCAAATAAAACCAAAGGGTAGTTAATCCAGGGATATATCACACATCAAATTAAATCTCCCTTTGCCTGCAGTAATAACAGAAATAATTCATTAAGATAAACCTCTAGATTATGCACAGCATCTGGAGATAGAATTAAGACCTTAGCTGTGAGTGCATGTGCCTGCACGCTCCCTCCCACCCCCCTCCAAAAAATGCTGCCAGCATAAAAGGCAGTTTAGAGTTGCCTGTTGAGCTTTTCACATCCATTTCTTCCCGGCCTTTACAGAGAAAACAAATGTGATTTCCAAAGAGAACTGTCTCTGGAAGGGTAAAAAATTCCCACCTGCTTTTTTCGGTGAAGGAATGTAACATGATGTAGGGACCCCTGCGCAGAGCCAGGACCACTCAGAAAAATGTTGACGTTCAACCTTGGAACTCGATCTACCTTCTTATGAAGTCAGTGTGAGGTTTTCCATGTATTTCACCACAGTTGAAAGAGGTCCCTCCACCCACTCTGTCTCATCTGTACAGTGGAAATAATACTGGTAGTAAAGATGTTAAGGGACTGTTTTGAAATTTTCTTAATGCTATTAATGTATGATCTTGTTGTTAACCAGGGGATGATGAGTTTCATCTGTAGAATCTGGGCATGACAGAAACACAGAATCACAGAATGCTATGGGGTTGGAAGGAACCTCTGGAGATCATCTAGTCCAACCCCTCTGCTAAAGCAGGTTTGGAATGTGCATGGTGGGTTTGGAATGTCTCTAGAGATGGAGACTCCCCCACCTCTCTGGGCAGCCTCTTCCAGGGCTCTGCCACCCTCAAAGTGAGGAAGTTCCTCCTCGTGTTTAGATGGAACTTCTTACGTTCAAGTCTGTGCCCGTTTCCCCTTGTCCTGTCACTGGGCACCACTACCCTTAGACTGGCACCATCCTCTTGGCACCCACCCTTTGAGTATTTCTAGGTATTGATCAGATCCCCCCTCAGTCTTCTCTGGACTAAAAAGCCTCAAGTCTCTCAGCCTTTCCTCATCAGAGAGATGCTCCAGGCCCCTCATCATCTTTATGGTCCTTTGCTGTACCCTCTCCTGCAGTTCCCTGTCCTTCTGGAACTGGGAAGCCCAGAACTGGACACAGTGCTCCAGATGGGGCTTCATTGTGGCAGAGTTAGAGGGTCAGGATGACCTCCCTTGACCTGCTGGTCACACTCAGCAGGCAACAGAGAACTGAAACGGCATCTGCTTTCAGTCTGAAGGTATCAGCGTTAGCCCAGAATCACACTAAACTGGCAGACATGACCCTATCATGGACCAAGGAAGGGCAGTGCGTTGCTCTGCAGCCCTCAGTTAGCAATTTCCAATAAAATCTGCTGATGTAAAGCACTTCCTTCCTAGAATCCTGAATAATATTAAAGATGGACAAACGAATTCAGGTTCAATAAAATCACAGAGCCTAAAAAGAACTCAAGCTGCAATGGATACAAAACTTGCTTATCACTTCTGTAAGCTTTTGGGGACAGAAATTCCCTCTTCCATGTCTGTTTTCATAACTCTGGGGCAGACCCACTTTTACTGCTCTGCACCAACTCTTCCAGCTCTCAGAAACGTGCCACTGGAAGTTCTCAAATACTTTGACTCTCAATGGGATGGTATTGCTGCTCCCATTCTTGTTCCAGCCCTTGCTGTCTTGCCTTTCATTCAGAAAAATAACCTCCTTAGGACATGCCCAGGAAGCTGTAATGGAGCTCACTGAAGAATATGTTAGACAAACCTTTGCCAGGAACAAGCCTGCTTTTGGACAGAGGATCTCACAGGGGACTTCTCAGGGTCCAGACCAGCCCTGTTTTCATGAACCCATCAGCAAACCGTATGTTAAAAATTCTTACTGGCAAGAATTATATTGGTATAATTGGTAAAGGGGAGATAAATCAGCCCTCGTCTATTTCTGAAGGGGCTCTACTACATTCAGACAGTTCAATCACACTCATTTTCTTCTGGACCTTTCTAGAACTGGCTGCCACCTTGTTCCCCACCCGTGCCCAGCCACAGCTGTTACAGCAAATGGGTATTTCTATGACTTGTACTGAGTAATGGTGGGCTGTAAATTAGTGCATGCTTGGGAGCTCCCAAGGTATAGCGGCCATCATCTAATTACATTTCTAATTAAGTTTAGAGGGAGACTGAAACCAGTAAAGAATAAATGTGTGGACTTCCAGCAAAATACGTCTTTGGCGAACACCGTCAGGGCTGCCCCAAAATGTCCTAGAAAGCACGAGACAAATTGAGACAGCATGAAGTCCGCAATGAAAGATGACTGAGTACACAAAGGACCTGACAGCAAACCCATGGGAAAGGACAGTGATGAGTTTGAGATGCAGGCATGGATCCAAAAGAGAGAAAAGGCCTAGCAATGGGTGCCTGAAAGAGCAGAGCAAGAAGTCAGGATCAGAGAGAGTGGGAAAGCCACAACAAAAGCCAAGGCTGAGAACTGCCAGATCACAGGATCTGCTGTGACAGGGCTTTAAAATCTCCAGGGAGTTGGAATAGGGACTGCCTATTAACTCATGTGCAAGACACCACTGAATGGGCTTAAATCAATTTTTTTGCCTCCAGAAAAGACCCCTGAAAGGGTCCTCTGCTCAGCCCAGCGGCAAACAATATAAGATTCAGCTTCTGGGAAAAAAACATTCCTCTGGATTTGCCCTTAATTTTGCTGGAAAAAAGCCCAAAAGGTCACCTAGTACATTCAGTATCCAAAAGCGTGGTCAGCTTTCTGATGTTGTGAAGATCCCCAGTGATGAATGACCTCTCAAGACAACCCATTTCAGTGGGGCACAGAGGATGTTCAAAGCCCAAAGTCTCTCCTTGCAGCTCCCATTGCTTCTCTTCCACACTGGACACCAGGATCTCCGAAAGGTGAGGTGTTCTACAGGAGACAGGGGGAAGGCCTGCAAATATGAAAAAAGGAAGCTACAGGGAAGAATAGAATAAATCCTTCTCCTGTCCACAACCAGGTCACGTTATCTACCATTCCAATCATTCTTCTTGTTTTCCTCTGAGGTATCTTGAATTAATCTATATCATCCCTTGAGTTGTGGTGCCCAAAACTCATTCCTCAGAAGACAATGCTGCAAAAATAGGTTTTAACCAATTTAGCTGTCCTGGAAAAAGACGCTGAGAGAGATGCTCGCATATAAGTAATTCAGGTGTAACTTGTTTGCCCAAAACACCATTGAAAGGAGATGCAAGAAACGGTGTACGGGTGCTGTGGTCAAAGATTTAAAATCGAGATGTGGCTGAAACAGACTGAAAAGCAGGCTCAGCTTGCGTGTGGCCAAATTCTTGCACGCTATTTTATGGCTGGCAACAACAGGAGCCACTGCTCTGAAAAGTTTCTGCCAGTCTAAACCGCTGCCAGGCGGGATATTCACAAGTCTCTAAGTTAACTCAAATGTAAAATCGAATCTTTACAAATAAGGCTGAATGTTGGATTGGCTGGGTTTGGCTTGACCCATGGGCTTGACTGGTTCACAGTGTCGGCACGTGGCAGAAGATGCAAGTGAACAGGGTCAGGAGAAATGTCCATCCAGGGCTGGAGAGGAATAAATCCTTGGAAAAGGAGGGAGTTGTGGCAGTGTTGTCACTTGGAAGGTAAAATGAAGAGAGAACACATGAACTGTTTGCTTTTCTGCTTCCCTGGTTGCAGAAGGCCAGGCCTTGAGGTACTGCTTTGCCTTCTGGGTTCTCCAGCAGGTTCATTTATTGGACCTGCTCGTACCCTGGCCTTGGAGCATGTCCCATGGACCATGACTGGTCAGCAGGTCCACAGGTGTGAAAACAGTGACCAGCATGCACAGATTTATCTTCTAAACCTGTAATCAGAAACATCATTTATTTCTCTCTTCCTTCAAAAAGGCTTTATAGTATTGGAGATATCCCTGCATCCCAGCCCTGGGCTGGATTTAAGAAAAGGTACTTGTTCATTGCCTTTTGCATATTGATACTCCTTCCTCTTTTTTTTTTTTTTTCCTGGTTTCCTGTGTGTGCTGAAGCATTCAAATACCAGATTATTTCTCAAACATTCCTCATTTGTTTATTTGTCCATTCCTTTAACTGACTTGCGTCTCTCAGGCTGTTCTGTCGGTGCCTTTTCCGTGCAATCACTCCTCCTGCGACGATGCCAGCCCTGGGGTACTGGTACTTAAGCCTCTTGTCCTCTGCAAGGTAACCCAGCTTCCACATTGAGCACTGACACTTGGAGTTTTGAAACTATCACTTGCTTAATAACTCTACATCCGTCATTCTTGGATGAAATCCATGGCAAACAGAATGTGAGAAAGTGAAAACTAATGAGCGTCTTCAAGAAAGGATAGGGAGCTTCTGTTATTTCATTTAGTCCTAAGAGTTTAACTTCTGGCACCTCCATCACATTTCCAAATGGTAACTAAAGGTTGTTACTTTTTCAAGTTGTGCTGTGTAGCACATTTCATCAATTAAAATGCACCCTCAATGTAAAATCACAACAGGGCCAGCTTGGCATGAAGGATGCTATCATGTCAATTTTTATTTTTTTTTTCTTCTTTTTTTAAGGGATACTTTTGTTTCAAATTGCTGAGATCTTTACCGAGCAGATTTAAATTAAAGAAAACACAGATTTAAATATAACCATGAAAAGAATACAACATGCGTTCGTCTTGGAGTAGTGTGTGAGTGGAGCTAACCCTGCTTTGTGTGCTCTCGTTTCATGGTGTTTCTAATGGTGATTAACTTTCTTTGTACTGAACAGACATAAATATCTCCTTTATTATGTGGGGTTTTATGTGATGACCCCATACGGGTCCGAAGTTTCCATAGCAGTGTTATCAGATTGCGCTTCCAAGACAATTGAGGAGGGTTTAAGAAGAAAGACTCTGTTGCGCAGCAGTTAGAAAAGGAGGGTGAGAATTAGAGTAGCCGGGGGCTAATCCCAGCCCTGGACTGGCTTCCTACACCACCTCTGCTACTGTGGGGAAGCCACTGGCTGCTTCCGACCCTCTTCCATTTACCTGGGGTTAATAACGTTCCATAGAAGCCCAGTGCATCGGCGTTTTCACGCGTCATCTCTTATTTTATGGCTGCGTCTGCCCAGTGAGGCTCACTCTCCAGTTCCACCTCGGCAGAGCTGAGGCCGCTCAGCAAACCTGGACCACCACCTCTCTCCTCTCTCTTCCTTAGTTATGTTTCCCCCCACCCCCTGCATTTCTGCTCGTGGCAGCTGAAGAAGGGCAGAGCTGGGGAAGGATGAAAGCTGTGAAACTCAGGCCAGTGTGTGAGATACTAAACTGACTTAAAATTTCAGTCAGGTGACAAACATTCAAATTGCCAGGGTTGGGGTTGAGGCATTTTTACCAGTGGACTGAAATGTAAAACAAAGTCCTTTCTGTGCTACAGCAATTTACTCGCTTTACAGGCCCTTACTAATTAGACATTGCCTACCAAAGCCCAACGAACAGAAATGAAGCCCAAGCACCTTGCTCCACGCACACCCAGCGCCCCTTGTTTTCCCTCTCATTTGCTCTGAGCTGAGCTTTGCACATTTTTTCTTGCAGTTGATACCGGGAAACAAACTCTCATAAAGAGTCTGTGCTGAAATGAAAATGATACAGCAAACATCCACCTGGCAGAGCAGGCGAGCGTGTTAATGGGTACCCAAATTAGACCAGTTTGAGTCAGACATCAAAAGAAGTAGAAGTTGAGGCAGCCCCTGTCTCATCCCAAGGGTGCATCTTCAATCAATCCTGCTTTGGCACTGGCTCAGCTGTCCCATCCGTAAGTGACATTAGGACCAAGGGCACGGATAGCAAGGACTTCCCCACAGTGTCCAAAGGAAGTCTCCCCTGTGCTAGAGCAGAAATGCAAAGCCGAAACGATGTCCCAGTCCCACAATGTTCACAGCTCAGAGATTCCTTACAAGTGCCCTGAAACCAAGCTGAATAATGAGCTGTGGTTTTGTCGTCTTTAAAGTTGTTGCCATTTCATTTGTTTTCTTTTTATGTCAGACAAAACTATATCCCAGTGATTTCAGGTGCAAAGATGATCGATAGGAGAGGTGGGTCAGCCAGCTAAATAAATGCAAGCCTTGCTGATCTACGTCGTAATTGTCATACAGCTGATCTGCACCAACTTGTGCCAGCTAAGAACACAGCCTTTCAATTCTATTTTAGTAAAGTTTGGGAAAGTTTCAGATACTAATTTTTGTGCCGAGTTCTTCCATCTCAGTAATCCTCCACAGAAATCTGAAGCTGTTCCAAAGCTGATTTACACAAAAAGTGCATTGATTTTGCCAGAGGAACAAATTTGCACAACCTCTAAGTCCCCGAATTTCCCAAGAGCACCGGGTTCAAGTAAAAGCATAACTTGGTCTCCTTCTGAGCCGATTAGCGCTGCCGCCTGGAATCATTTGTATTCACAACAGTTTTCCAGACTGAATGTGGGACCGGGATTTAGGTCTGATGGAAGGAGGTAGGGACAAAAGTAGGTCAGGCTTGGAATCCTGCTTTACCAGCCCGCACGCTTCGGGACAAGCGCGGATCCTGACCGTCTGCAGGACGAGGGATGATTTCTGCCTGAATCACTGCTTAAGATTTCATCAGCAAAATGACGTTCCGCTTCTATTTTCACAAGTCTGCTGGAGTGCTTGTGAAATAGATTTTGGGGTTTATATACACGTCCTCCTTACTGCAAATACTGTGCGCTCGGAAAGAGAAAGAGCAATTTTTTTCTATTGATCAAGCGAGCGAACAGCCATTCATTTAGCAGAGTATCTGTATGTTCTGCACAATTCAAATGCTGCCTATTCAGCTAGTCCAATATCTTTGTTCTATGTCCAAGTAGGCATTTATTCATCACCACACACAGCACTGCAATTCAAAAGCTCAGATGTTTAAAGATATATATAGGCAATATTTGGCTTGCGCTGGCATGCCTGAACGACTTGGACAACTGAGTCCCATTGGGCGTCTAACTCCTTGTGTTAAAGAGAGACAGAAACCTAGGTTCTGGTAGTTAACTTTCAGGCACCTGCATCACTTCACCTCTTAGATGTTCAAAGGGTCTATTTTCTGCACACGTAGCTCAGATAGATATAGCACATCAAGTTAAGGGATGGGCATATCCCATGACCTGTTCTGGATTCTGAAATCTGCTGGTGGAGAACCAGAGTATTTAATCCATACCTAGAAGAATTTGACTGAGCAGCTACAGCTGGCGTGCTGCAGTTGATGCTTATTAAACACATAATCATTTGAATCTTACCTTGTGCTACCCCATCTGTTTGTATCTACTCTGTGTCTCATCTTCCACTCAGCTCAGATGTGTGCTCTTTGGGACAGGGGACTGTCCCCTCACTGAGTTCATACAGTCCCAAGTACAGCAGAGCTCCAAACCTCCACCCGAACAGAGAGATGATGGCACTCACTGTGGAAACTTGCTGTGTTGTAGAAGGGGATTATTTTTAATACTTCCACGTGATGGATTTACTTGGATGGTTACTTGGAAGATGTTTCTGTTGGGTATTTAAGGCCAGAGCTTTTGATCATCTAGTCTGACCGCCTGAATGCCACAGGCTGTAGCATTCATCCTTCTGTTCCCAGGTGGAAGAGAGTGATGTGTGTTCAACTGGAGACTGATTTCTGGAAAGGCATCCAGTCTTGCTGAGATGAGATCAAAGGAAAAAAAAAAAAGAGATTTTCTCCTCATCTCTGCACTAGTTTGTCCCCATGACCTGCTGTTCCTAATTCTAGTGAACTCTGTGGACATGCTTGTCTCTGCTACACGGTTATATCTTGCAGAAGTTGAATAATAAGAGGAATAGTGATGAATAAGCACCTTGTAACTATTTACATGATATCTGCATCCAGTGAGGCAATGTTCCAAGTGACACAGGTGTTGATAGCAAATTGAGAGTGGCTCAGTCTCTCTTGGCAATAATAAAAAAGCTGCCAGTCTTTCTGCTTCACCAACAGCTACTGTCGCCTCCAGAAAACCATAAGTTTCCTTTGCTTTAACGTTGGTTTCCAAACAAGCAAACAGAAAGGACGACAACCTTTTCTAGTCCTGCCTTGTGTGACACCTATGAAAGCAGGATGAGCTGGGCGTACAGCTCCATGGCACAACTCCCAGTTTTAACTGGGGATGAAGTTCTCCCTTATTATTTCCTGAGTTCATTCAGAGCAGGGTTCAAAGCATCTCCAGAGGAGCTCCCTTCTCATAGAGCACCTTGTCGAGAGCACAGTGTGCTCCGCTGACCACAGAGCAGATCAGCACAGAGGACATTTTACCTTCCAGCCCTTTCTCCCCTCCTACGAGGCAGCAGCTTTGCCCCAAGAAGGAGCCGGGAGCCCCGACACACACCGTGGCACAATCTTCAATTTGCTGTTGTGCGTGTGTGGTTTTTTGGAACCAACTCAACATATGTGAAGGAGAGTTTAACCAGAAAAGGAAATATAAGCAAAGTGGTTGCATCCTTTTGCAATCAACTATTTTCAAGGCTGGCCGTCATGTGCTTAATGAGAAGACTTTTTCCAGTTACCAATGAATAGTTTTATTTTACGTAATTGCAACCATTTCAGTATGGCAATTAAGATAGAATGTTACCTTTGGGATGGGATCAATTAAAGGTTTGAAAATTGAATTTGGGATCATGATTAGTCTCTTTTACATCACTTTAGTATTCTAAAATATATAATTGTATGATTCAACCCTTTTTCATACTTGTAGTAAATAGAACATTTCAGGGTTTCTTTTTAAGCAGAAACAGATTTGTAGAGGCCTACCGGTAACTAAAACCATAGCATAATGGGGAAAAAGGGTTTCCCTATTTGATTAGAGGAGATTTTAAACTTATAGTACATGAAAATGTTGAATTTAGTGTAATTGGTTGTCGGATTTCTTCAGAATTGAAATCATTATGCCCTGGCTGCATTCCAGAACATCCTTTCTTTATTTTATTCTCTTTTTTTTTCTTTTTCTTTTTCTTTTTTCCCAAGTTACAATTCAAAACAGTGTGGAACACTCTATAATGTTGTAGTTGGCCATGTAATGTCACCGAAGCTGACTTCTGAATATAGACAAAGGACTTCATGTACCGGCGGAGTGTTCCACCGGTAGAAAATTGATAGCAGCGTGAGATATGCTATTACAGGCTTTTTTGTTCTACCTCCAAATTTGTGCTGACTAAAGTGCTTTTGTGCCTGCACAGGGAAAAAAAAAATAAAAAAAGATCTGTCTAGAGGAGGCTGGAAGCTTAAAACAAATGCGGCGCGGAGGGCATAGATTCTTAAGCAGGACTGTGTGAATTTAGCCGGAGCTCAGTAAATAACAACCAAAGTGCTTTATTTTTGTCAATTACTATTTCCTGAAAGGACATGAATCACGGGGAAAATGATCAAGCAGCAAAAAGTAAAATGCTCTCCAAGACCAAAAAAGTAAAATGAAATAGAAGAATTAAGCAGTGTTTCCTAACTCTTGTCAGTCCAGCTCGGAGTTATTGCCAGGTTTGTACACACCACAATCTATTCAAGCATTTCGGAGAGATAGGAACCAGAGATGCAGTTTGAATGCAAATTAAGCATGCACTTTCTTCCAAAGCAGCTTGAAAAAGTCAGCGTGACCATGGATATACGCCCCCTTCCTCCACCCTCCTTTCTATCATAAATAAATCAGCCAAATAGCGCCGTCGCCACTGCCCCCACACCCAAACTGGAGAGAAGAGGCCAAAATAAACATTGTTAATGGTGAACAATTCGTCTAACCATTCGTCTGTTCATTAGCGACACTGGTGGAGTGTCTCAGGGATGTGACAGTGTAAAGCAAATGGCTTTCTCTAGTGACTATGTTTCGGGTGACTTTGCAAATCCCTGGACAGTGGAGTTGCCTGTGGAAAACCATGATGGCCATGATCCTTCATTTGCTCAAAATAGTGACTTGTGGGAATTTGGAGAACGAAACTGGGGCCCTTTTCTGTTCCCAGCTCAAGCCAGCACAGGCAGGCAGTCCCGAGGAACTGGCCCTTCCTTGCAGGATTGTGATGCTTCTGCCCTTGGTGCTCTGCTCTGTGTAGTGTTTTCTCCTTTTCATAGAATCATAGAATTATCTAGGTTGGAAGGGACCTCTTAGATCATCTAGTCCAACCATCAACCCAACCCTGATAAAAAAACAACAACCCACCACTAAACCACCTGGTCCTCCCCGCTGTCACATGCTCATTTTCCTTCCCAGTTCAAATCAAATAAAGTGTCTTCCCTCTCCATTCATTTTCCCATTAGCCCAGGGCATGGTGCACTCTGTGTCCCTCTCCGGTCCCCAGCCCCATCACTGCCTTAACAAGCAAATCTTTTTTCTTAAGGTCCTCACTCTGACCTGGCAGGGTTTGGCTTTGAATTTTCATGCGAATCACAAGGTGCAAGGTTAGCTGGTTACAGACAAGGTCACTTCCATTCACAGCAGTGACAGAGGGAAGGAGTAACCTCCTAAACCATCGGCAGCGCTTGGTCATATTTATCTGTAGTTTTATTAGAGAATTGCTCACCTCCACCCAGGTAAATTGAGCTGACATCCTGAGGGGTAACTAAATGGCAGTTACAAAACAAATGGACCAATAGTCTATTTAGCCTAGTCGGTGTGAGCAGAATATATCCTTCAAAATAAAATACTACTGGGTGGGGTATGGGAGTCCTCCAGATGGCCAAGTGGATAGCTTTCTAAGGTCAGCATGAATATTTAAACAGCATTTTTTACAGTGCAAGCATTAAAGGCACAAAGTTGGAGTTGCTCATGGTATCCATGGAATCCAGATCACCAGCAAGGATACCCCTTTACTAAAGAAAGGCAAAACAGCCAGGCTTATGTGATTATTGAAGTGTATTTGAAATACGTGTATATATTTTAATCATGCAGGCTTTTCATCTGTGGGGTTTCTTCATGCTGGCTTTGTGCAAGCTAACAACAGCACCAGGGACTTGATACAGTTGGAATAGGTGCTGGAAAGACATCAGTGGTAGCAAACTGTTAAACCAGTCGTTAGTGATGGTTACGGTGGTTTCAAGAAAGGGCAGCATGTCCCAGAGTGGCTGCAGTCAGCTGTGCACTATCTCTTGCTGACTCCTCAGTCACCACAGCATTTAGCTGACCCTGCTTAGCAGGGACATAAAGCACCCAGGAGCATCATTCTGTGCCAAATAAGACCTTTCCTGAGGTGTTTCACAGAATCATAGAATTTTCTAGGTTGGAAGGGACCTTTCAGATCATTGAGTCCAACTACCAGCACAACACTGACAAAACATAAAGGTTTATGCTCAGTCCTTCCCCAGAAAGAAGCAAGTGCAGAGCTAGTACTGAAGGTAGGAGCCAGGTAACAGCATATTTGTTCCCTGGCCTTTATACCCAGGTCATTATACTCCTCTTTCCCAAACAAGCTGGGTTTTCACTTATATGAGCTCCATTTCTTTCCTGCCAGGATGTTTTCTCCTGCATCCCCCAGGATCTTGACCCTCTGTCCCCACTCTCAACAACCCTCTCACCAGCAAGCACAGACTTGCTATCACCCAAAGAAGCCCCTTCTGAAAAACAACCCTGCTGCCATTAGTTCCTCCCTTGAAAGAAAAACACAATAAGAAATGACTGAATGCTATTATGAATCCAATACCCATACACCTATCCTAAAATTACACAGCCATGGTGTTCAGCCTCTGGGATGAAAGCTCCCAAGGATCCATGGACTGTTCCTAGTGAAGCCATGAAAGGCCACAAGTACAGCAAACCCATTCTCCTTGGGCTTAAATTCCCTGTGTAAGGATCTGCACCTCCAATGGGGGTCATCGAAGTAATAAAAGACAGACTTTTGTTCTCCAGCTCTATGCAAGTTCTGAATTCAGTACATAAATACACAGCCTCAGTTGAAAGACCTCTGAGTGCGGGTCTGGGTTTTGCTGTTGTTATTTTGTAATGAGGTCATGCCCACAGCTCAGCCCTGGCACCCAAAGGCTTTGAGATGCTCTGAGTCCAGGTCAAGATTTTGCAGCATCAGGTACAAGCTGTGTATCGCCTTGTTGATAAGATGTTACTGCTGCAGCCAAGAGAATTGAACAATATGATGTCAACTTTCTTTAAAGCAGGTGATTAGAATGAGATAAGGGGGAGCTGTGAGCCCAGGTTTTCTCAGCACGTTAGCACTATTTACAAAAAAAAAAGAAAAAAGTTTTATTATCTAACAATGATCCTTACCACCTACATGTTGTTTCTTTGATTTTTTTAATATTCCTGTTCTAAACAGACCCCTTTGTGATTTCTTTCTTTTTTTTTTTTCCATCTGTCTTGCTGAGACTAAAACCCACAAAGTGTGCATTTGTTCAGTAAGAATAGTGTTTTCTGCACTGTGAGATTTATTTCAGATCTTAGTGCCCAGAGTTACTGCAAGATAACCAGGAAAGCAATCTCTCTCTTGCTCCCTTGCTTGCTTTCCTACCTCTCTCCTCAGAACCTGATCTGCTCTCAAAGCTCCATCCTTTCCCTGATCCTGAGCTGCTCGGCTACAGTCCCAGAACATTTCCTCTGGCTGGCGGCTGAGCAAACAGTTTTCTCCTCAACTGACAGACATCCCTTTGCTTCCTCAGCCAGCCTTGGGTGCTACCCTGTGATTGGGACCATCTCTCCTCTTCCAGACACCAATGAGCAACATCTGGGTTAGATTTAAATCTTCCTCTTGGCCAAAATCTTTCCTGAGTCAGTTACTTGAAATAACTGTTTCCGTCCCAGATTCCTGCTCATCTTCCCCTCCTGGCCATTACAGAAAATAAAAATAGAAACAGCACTAAAACACATTCTCTAAACATTGTCAGAGGGGGAATTAGACATTTTAGTTAGTAAATGTAATTACTTGTGGGAATTACTCCTTTGAAACCAAACCAGCAAGAGGAAGGGCCTGAATTCATCTGCCTGGTGCTGAGCTGACATGGACCAAAGTCAAGTCAGTCAGTGACTTGACTGTGGCAAAAAGCAGCCTCATAAAGTAAAGAAAATTACACTCAGGATGGGCATATTTCTCTCCACTGTACGGCAAGGGATATTGCCATGACCACAGTCCTCACGTAGGTGTCTTGCTTAAGTATCTGCTCTTCGGTGGAATAACTGAATCCAAGCCAAAAGCCTTGCAGCTAATCATAGAACCATAGAATCACAGAATGGTTTGGGTTGGAAGGGACCTTAAAGATCATCTAATTCCATGCCCCCTGCCCTGGGCAGGGATGCTTTCCACCAGACCAGGTTACTCAAAGAGCCACATCCAGCCTGGCCTTGAACACCTCCAGGGATGGGGCAGCCACAACTTCTCTGGGCAACTAATGCCCAGCAGGTGATACCAGGCCTGAGTTAGCTATGCTGACCCTACCAAAACATGATTTCTAAACCACTTCCTAAGATGGGCTTTGTTTTTTTCACACAGGGTGGTATCACCCATCAAAGATCAATTCTGACCTTAAACCAAGTGGTGTTAATTTTCTAAAGCAGTGGCGTGTCTGGCCTAGCTTTATTGCAGCCAGCAACGCTGGAGCCAGTGTGGTGGTGAGTCTTCTTGTTCCAAGCAGCAAAAAAAGAGGAGCTGATGAAATGTGTATACGCCTGAGGCTCTGGAAAACTGGAGAAGGATGATGGTGCATTGTATGAGGTGATGATGATGATGAGATTGTCACTTACTGATGAGCGAGAGCATGCATTGGTGGATACTAGCAGCGAGGACACTTGCTTCTTTTCATATTGCAGGACTGGCCAGTTGGAATCATTATACACCAGAGTCCCTATAAAAATGACATGCCTCAAATGTTTTGGAGTGGCTACTTTTAACAAACTGGAGCGAGCAGTTGCTTTCCTGCAAACCAGGCCCCTCCTGACCTACTTCTTAATGGGAGCTGAAATCAAAGACCCTTTATGCTGCTGAAAGTCTTAAACTGGGAAGCCGTTCCAGCAAAAGCAAGAAGTCCTGAGGCACTTCTCCTTGTCCCTTATATGTTCTTTCTAGCCTTTGGCCACTCATGGAAAGAAATGCCTTTCTACTTAAACATAGTTTGACTAATTAATCTATTCCATCTGTTCCTTCCTCCCAAAATGTAACCATGACACAGAAGTTTCCGAAACAGATTTGGTTCTCGTATTGATAAACAGGTCACAGAAAAACAGGAGTGCAGGGAAAGGAATGAAGGGAAATGTTGGGATTTTAGCTCTTATTTCATCCTGACCAGCTTCTGAGTCTTTCATGCAGACGGTTGATTTATACAGCATGCTGCATACACGAGGGCAGTCAACAAACACATCTGAGATCATTCATGCAACTAGATCAGAAAAGCTAATCACTGCCTGCAGGAAGGGCCCACAAAGTGCAACGTGTTAAAATGAGGGTTTTATACAAATTTCAATGGAATTAAATCATTCTATTCCGTATTTCAGGGAACCTGTGATTTTCCTCTTAAAACAACTAGCCAGAATCTGCTCGTCACCAATAAAGACTAGGAAACAGGAGGATAGTTCATTCATTTGCCTAAAATGTTAAGAAAGAGCCAAATGGGTTAATTTTGAAAAGTTCAGAGTGCACCTGAGCAACCTTGCTAATGCTCACCAGCTCACAGCTGCTGCCATGTGCAAGTTGGCTTCTCACAAGTTACCCTGCTATTGTAGATCAAATGCCCTTTATCTGAACTGACAGCAGGTAACTGATCAAATATTACTGAGTTTGCCTTTAAATTTTAACCTGCGAGAGTTACACTGCATCCTGTCGGATTTTATGTTTCGTGACAGAGAGTGCCAGACCCATGCAACACAGCGCAGCATAATGCAACGTGACAGCTAAATTCAAAGGAAAAGACAGTTCTCCTGCAACAATTAACCACTCTCGGTTCCCTACACAAATCCGGCGCTTTGGGCTCGCTGCAACCGGGCAGGCGTCCCCGTCGCGGGCACGTCAACTCCAGAAATGGCAGAAAGGGTTTCTGAGCTCATGGAGCCAGGCTGCTGGTACAGGTTTCCTGAACTTTGTTGGGTTTCCACAGTGGGATAGGACAACTTTGATTTGTGAGGGGTTTTTTTTATCTTTTTTTTTTTTTTAATGTTTTCTTTAGTTTGTCAGGTTTTGTGCGGTAAAAGTTTTGTCCACGTTACTGCTTCGTAGCGAAATTATAATATTATTGATTATTTCCAAAGTTAGGAACATAGGAAAACAATTTATTCTCAAGCAAGATAACTGTGCTCGGTCCAGCCTGTATGTAATTGGGATAACCTTGACAACTACCACAACAAACAGTGCCATGATTTTAAGTGAGGATGAGCTAGCATGTTAAAATCTCTCTGCCAAATCTAATACAAGCGCCAAGCCTTCCAGGTGTTTCATTGTGTTATCACACAGAACTAACATAATTTTTTCTTTCAGTTCTGAAGAGGTGGTCCAAAATGTTTAAACTACAGTAGTTGCAACATGTCAAAGAGGGAATTTATTATCTCAGCCCCAATAGGTCTTAATAAGCCTTACACAACTGTTTAGGCATTTATTCTATTAACGGCTGTTCATTCCAGTGGCTTCACCTGAATATTCATGATCTTACTATTCCCAGTGCTTCAGTGTAGCAGCTGTTTGAAATCCACAGCAAATGTTCAAGAGAGTTCCACAAATATAAACACCCTCACAGCTGAATGTTTGGGGCCTGTGCATCGCAGAGGAGAGACATGAAACATTTATGTGGAGTGATTTTTGGAGGACGGCATTTACAAAGCTTAAATAGTCCTCGCGCATTTGGGAGCACTTCAGTGTGATTGGGACATTACCATGGAGGACAAAGAGTCTGGAAGAGCCCACATCCCACAAAGATGTTACGCTCGCCTCTGTGCGATAATTGAGCGTAACGGAGGATTCCTGCTAAATTCCAGATTCAGACTCAAACCTAGGCAACTGTAATGGATGGTGGGCTGGTCTCTTTTTCCTCTCTCATCGACATGGGTTTGGATGCGGATGGAAATGGCAGGCATAGAAAGGGGGTACCAAGAAAGTAAAAAGAAGCAATGATGTGCTCAATTAAATTAGTTAAACTAAGCACAGAAGGAAAGAGGTCGTTATAAAATAAGTCCTAAAACTGTTGAAATCACCCTCACTCAGGTAGGAAGCGAGTGTCTGACTTGGGACTCTACTTAAGTAAACTGTCTCATATTAAGTAGAAAGCAGGTTCTGATGGAGTCTAAACAGATAAGACACTTTAATTAGCAGGCACATGGAGGACATAAAGAATTCAAGCTCTCTCAGAGGAGTGGGGATGGGAAGCGAGTGCTCTACCTGTCGTTCCATCTGTTCTGCTGCTGTCCGTGCTGCTGGCATCTAGAAGTTGTCACCGGCTCAGGATTATTGGTGGTCCTTGCTAAAATTAATGGATGGATTTTGCCCATTTCTCAGACAAGTGCTCTCCTGCTGGAAAATGATTTGGAGAGGATGATTTGGTTTGGGAAGATGGAGCAGAGGTGCAGGCAGCAGGACCAGGGTTTACAACTGGTGCTGTCTGCATCAAGGACTCAGAGGGAGAAGGGGAAATAGTCCCACAGTTGAGGGCACTCTCCTGGGACCTGCAAAGTCAAGATTTCTGCCCTGTTTCACAGGTTTCCACAAGATCTCTAATGCTGGGGGTGGTTTTCACCATAAAGGGGGCAGAAAACAGGAGAGCAGGACTGTTCCCTAGCACTGACTTGAAAACATTCATAGTGTGGGTCTGCATTTTCTTTCCAGAGACTTCCCTGCTGCTCAAATTGAGACCCACGTGTGGACAAACTCACCTCCAGCAGCAGAGGAGGAACAGAAAAATTAGAAACTGAGAACACAACAGCCATAATCATTTCCCATTGTCTGAACCATTCAAATACGAAATTCTAGAATGACTCAGGCTGGCCATTTTTCACTGGACTTCTTTTCATACCTTGGCAGATTTGACATAAGAGCAACATTAATTTATAGCTAATTAAGTAGTTAAAATATAGTCCAATGGCAATAAATGCAAGCCTAGGCATTGGAAATATACATATCTACACATAGATATATATGGTGTATACAGAAACACACTAGTAATAGGATTAACACCAGTTAAGATCTTCCAAAAACTTTTGTACAATTCAGAGAAAAGGAATGTCCTTTCAAAGCCTATGCACCCGCACTGATCTCACACAAAAATAGAGTTCTAGTGTTTAAAGGAAACCTTACAACAGCCACGGGATTTTCAGTAATATACTGGGGGAGGCATTGTTCATATACAGACCTGATCTCTGTGAACAGTAACGGTTCCGGGCTAATAATGAAATAATCCATTTTTACTAGATGAAAGAAGGGGGATCAGAAAAGTAACTCGATCTGTGAGTAATAATGGTGCCAAAAGCTTATAATGGAAAATATCTGAAGAATCCGAGCCTCTCTTTGAGAGATATGAATGATTTCTTTTTTCTTGCGAAAAGTGTATGAAGAACTTGAGAAGAAGTGCCTGACTGAATTTTATGAGAAAAAGCTCTGTTTGGGGGAGAAAGGGGCCGTGTCAGGTTGCAGCTCCAGCACAGCCCAGCCTGACGTAAGAGGAGGCACAGCTGAAAGATGCTCCGACGCCTGCGCTGGGTCCACTTGATGCACTCTGCCTTTTTTTTGTTCTTCCTCTCTCCTTCTCTTCTCATTTTTTGTTCCCCCCAAATCAACGTTTATAAATTACAGGGAAAAGTCTCTGTGTTGTATTTTCCATCTATTAACGTGCTCCATAATTCATACTTTAATGATCTTTCAGCAGTAAGAAAACACCGGGTAAAATCACTAAAATCAACTGAAGACTCGCTGTTTATTTCAACACAGTCAGGGTTTTGCCATTCCCATCCAAATACTTTGATGAGGCAGTCAAAGTAAATTTCATATGGAAACAGCACCGGAGTGTGATGCTCAAACAACCAGCCCTCCCAACATCTCGTGAGCTTCTCAGCTGAGAATGGTTTGCGTGAGCAACCCCTCCATCTGGGGAAGTTTTTAAACCGCAGTTCTCGTTGTTGCTGTGCCGCGGCCTCTTTTCCTCCGCACACAACGGGTTCAGGATGAATTAAAGGAAACTTAAGAGAGATCGATTAAAATATCTTGATGTTTTGGGTCTCAAAATACAGGCACAAAAGTCAGAGTGCATCAGGGTTCACCCAGCTCTGAGTGTGCAATTATCTGGAATATTCTAAGACAGAAGTAATGCTCTTATATAATAATTACCTCAGAATTTTTTTATCAAGGTAATCAGCTTAACTATCCCCATGTTACCGTTGGGGAGGATGAGGCACCCAGAGGCAAAACTTCCCCACGATTACGCAGCAGAGCTGTACTACCCCAGTTAATAGCACCATGTGCTCTGGGCAGGGCTGTGCTTGGCTGCCTGGATGAGGCAGAAACAGGAATGAGAAGGAAAACTCGGGAAGGTGAGCTTAGGACAGGTATAGTGAACCCCTTTGCTGTACCCTTCATTAAAATCCCTCTCTTTTCTGCAGTTTCATCCTTTGCATCTCAGGCACCGGCGTATCATCTAGCTCCCACTCAGTGATCTCAGGCATGCGCATACTGGTTACTAGGAAGTAAATAATAAAACTGGGGGTATTTCTCTGGCACAATAATTTAATGTGTATTGCGAAATTTAGCTTTTCTCTCTCTCTCTTTCATACACACATAAAACCTCCCTACTCTGTAAGTGTGTAACGCAGATAAATCATTGGATTTCAATGACCACTGGGCTGAGATTGAAATAAGAAATAGCTTGTTGATTACTAAGGCGATTAAAAGGATCATCTTATTGATTCCCACCCAGCCAGGCACAGACCTCAGTAATGAACATCGACTGGTTTAATAAGGGAAAAGGCAAGATTTACTGGACGCATGTGCTTTTCATTAGAGTGAGCTGAAAGGAAATAAAAAATGCTGACCTACCCAGTCACGGGCCACTGTGCCTCTTGCTCTTACGAGTGAGGCTAGTACAGGAAAGTGGGTAATAGAAAGCAGTATGTGACTGCACAGGGGCAATGACTAATAAAATTACTGAAACTAAAGTAACAGAAATGAAATTATTTTCTTCCATCTTTGCCTTTTTTTGGTATTGATATCCTTTCCCCTTGCTTCGAGTAGAAGAATTTGGATGTATATTAAAAATGAAAGCTGATTATGTGTTTAAAATCAGCGGTGAGGTCTCCTTCCCTCATAGATCTATTGGGAGATATGAGATGCCTACAAGTAGCTCGTCTATCTAGTGATACCAGGGGCAAATGATTCTCTAAGAGATAAGCTTGAGGTTAAAAAGGCATCAATGTGGATGTGTGTGTTATACAGCAGTTCAGACATCGATCCTATTTGTTCCTGTAACAGTCAATGGCTCACTGAACATCTCCTTCAGAAAGACTTTCATTTCTCAGCCAGAATCAGGTATAACTGCAGGTACTTGGAACAGGTAATGGGTGAGTTTTTCATCTTAACAATCAGCAGCAGTAGCTGATTTTACAACACAAATAACCATGTTTTCCCATGTGTATGTCAGACTTCAGGTAATTTACACCCCTGCCAGGGGACATACTTGAACCTCACTCTTTAGATAACATACATCTCACCTACACTGATGTGTAACCTCCTCAAAATCTGAGGGAGGGAGGTCAGTGGAGTACAGGAACCAGGCTGTGCAGGAAAGACCTCGTTTCTGGAAGAGAGGAAGCAGGTTGCTGAGGATTAGAGACGATGTGGGCTGCTAAGGGAGACAAGACTTTCAAATAAACAACCCATCACATCACCCTCTGATTCACAGAGCCCGCAGTGCTGCTGAATCACAGGGATTTTTACAAATAATCAAATACCTCCCATATCATATATATATATATGAAACATGATGTTCTTACTTGGTAGCCCCAAAGAGAGTATTCCTTTCTAAAGCAGCACAATGTGTGTTTTCTTTCCCTGTTTACACAGTGAACGGTGAGGTAATGATGAAATTTAGTATTGTGTGCTCATGTTTTTTTCTGCATGAGAAGTCTAGGTTCCCCAAAGCATTTAAAACCAGAGGGGCCAAAGTCTGCTGGGATTTGCAGTCTGCAAATCCAAAGTACCTCCACTGATGCTAATGGGGTTACACAAGATCTGTCACCATGTGACATTTTAAGAAAGGAAAGGACAGACCTACTTAGTAAATAAATTCTGCTTTCATTGGAGGAATTGGTACAGTATTCATAGATACATCCATCTGTGCCCTCTGTGAAGGGCTCCTTGTGACTGCATCCTTTTGACATCACAGGAACATGGTTGATCTTCTTTCAGTGCTGATGGTTCTGTTAATGACTATGGGACGGTACCGAGGCCACTTCACCAGTGTGGACACCCTTCCTGCCCAAGCTTCTTACTGGGATAGCTTTCTCTGCTTGGTCTTTTTGTCATATGCACCTTGTGAGCTCTGCTATTGCCTGCAGGGAGCATGGGCAGAGTCCCAGGCTGGTCTACATTACTTGACTTGGTGGCCCAGGTATCTGCAGTGCTTTAGGACTGGGGTGCAAAGCGTTTCTTTCTCTCTCAGATGAAAGTCTTTGGGTAACAGCTTGGCAGGAGTTTGGACAATCAGCCTCCTAAAGAACCAAGATGCTGATAAGCAATATTCTGCCTCCAGGCAGACGCTCCCAGGAACTGCTGAGCTCCAAATTCAGCAAGAACCAGTGACACTGATATGACATTCAGATGAGAGAGGCCACCGTTGAGGGCATGAAATATGCCTCATAAGTGATATCTCATGGAGAGCTGAGAACCCCTGCCCTAGCAGGGACATGTCTCTCAGGCCATCCTGGTGCCTGGCCTGGAGCCAGCCCTGCCATGTGCCCTTCAAACCCGAGAGCATCTTGTCCCTCTGCCATAACCTGCAGCTCTGAAGGCAGCACCTCCAGTTGTGGTTTCCCTCCCAGTTCCACTGTGTCCTCCTTTCTGCCCAAGACAAACTGGTGGCTGGTTTGGATAAATGGCCAGAGTGAAGGATCAACCAGTGACATGAAAAGTTTCAGGAGCCATGATCCACTACCTGCCCCTGAGGTGCCAATATTGAAAGTGCAACGAAGCCCTTTGTGGGCATCCTTTTTTCTGCTTATGAGTGCCCTATTTAAATCAAGCTCCAAATTGTTGAGTCAGAAATGAACCACAGCTGAAGGAGCTCCAGAAGCCCTGAGAAAGGATTCTGACCCAGAAGAAATGGCAGCGCTTCCAATCACACCAACCATCTGTCTGGTACCACTGGCCAAAACCTACCAGAGCCCTGCCAAAAGGGAAAGGGGTGCCACACCTTGAGTCCTACCACCTTCATCCCTTTCCCAGAAACCAAAGATGGCATCTCCAGTCCTGGATACAAACTACTGATTTAAGAAATGTGGGATATTAGGCTGTAGACTGTGAAAAAATAAAAAAAAAAAGAAACCAAACACATTGTCCAGGCAGACTATTTCCTAGAACTGATTTCCTCTTCCGGCTTCCGTCCAAGCGGTACCGGCAGTCAGAGCTTCCCTTTCCGAAGCCAGCATTGCCAACTTCCAGCTGAGGGCAGGGTTAAGGTTTGTTCCTCTTGCCAGAGGAATCTGGGCATGTGTTACATTTCTTGGATGCTGGAAATGCAAAGGAGTTTCTTGTGGAGGCTGTTTCTCAGTGTGATCGCTTGCTATAATGTGTGGGCACAAAGGGGTGTCCAAAAGCTCTCCTTAGCCAAATATTTCCCTGCATTTTAAGATTTGCATGGGTGGGTTTTGTACTTAAGCAGCCTTTAACGTATTCAAAAAAAGGTTTGGTTGGTGGCTTACATAATAGTGTTGAATCTGACCCAGACGTGTTGTTGTCACAGCACTGCTGTCAGATAGATAGTGAGCTGTCAGATTGAAATATTCACTAGTAATCTAGGTTATTGGGCCCCTTCCTTCAAAAGTGCACCCAGCAGAAAAGCAGTAGTGTTAGGAGCTGGAATGAACAGGTTCTGCAACAGGGTGAAATCTTCTTCCCAAACCACTGCCTGAAAAAGGGAAAATTTTCAGGTGAACTATGTCCTGTCTTGGGATCGGCTTCCAGCTGATTTATTTTTTCAGTGTTCTCCTTGGGCTGGACAATAAGTTAGAGGTCATAACTTCACCCATAGGTCAAAAATTTCTAGATCACAGATTCACATAATCACAGAATCTCAGGGATTGGAAGGGACCTTGAAAGATCATCCAGTCCAATCCCCCTGCCAGAGCAGGAACACCTACATCAGGTCACACAGGAACGTGTCCAGGTGGGTTTTGAATGTCTCCAGAGAAGGGGACTCCACAACCTCTCTGGGCAGCCCCTTCCAGTGTTCTGTTACCCTCACCATGAAAAAGTTTTTCCTCATATTTAAGTGAAATCTCTTGTGTTCCAACTTGTACCCATTGCCCCTTGTCCTGTCACTGCCTGTCACTGAGAAGAGCCTGGCTCCATCCTCCTGACACTCACCCTTTACATATTTATAAACATTAATGAGGTCACCCCTCAGTCTCCTCTTCTCCAAGCTAAAGAGACCCAGCTCCCTCAGCCTTTCCTCCTCTGGGAGATGCTCCACTCCCTTCAGCATCTTTGTGGCTCTACACTGGACTCTCTCCAGCAGTTCCCTGTCCCTCTGGAACTGAGGTGCCCAGAACTGGACACAAAATTCCAGATGGGGTCTCACCAGGGCAGATATTTGCTAGAAATACTCCCAGGGAGGAAGTAAAAGGATTCCAGGACTTAGGTTGCCTGCAGTCAGCCTTAACAACACTTAGAGCACTATGCCATCAGGTACCATCATTACATAGTTGATCTCTAATTAAAACCTTGAATATCAGAGACCAGACAAAGTGCTGACCTTTTCCACTGAGAAAAGACTAATTGTTCTTTGTCACTAAAGACACATGAGGTATCTTTGAAGATGTAATCTTGCTCATTCCAGGACACTTTTTTAGAAAGGTTCTGCTATAGTCATTGATACGAGAAGCAATTAGCTGTAAAAAAAAAAAACAAACCCCAAACCAAACCATTTTATACTGTGTAATGGCACTTTTCTACATTTGAAAACATTTTACAGCAGATTTCTTAGCTATTGAAGCTTGCATCTTTATTATGCAGAATGTCCTTTTTTTTAAATCAATTTGGGTATCAGAGTCCAAAACTGCCAAGATTGTCTTGAAGAGTGTTATTTGTCAATCAAAGAACGCGGTGCCTTTTCCATGGATGAACCTTGCCACTTGCCATGTGTAGTCTTTGTTCCGTAACACAGTGATCCCAGAGTGTTGTGACTGCTTGACACAACATATCACATAATGTATCTGCTATCGGTGTTCTCATTACAGAGGGAGAGACAAGTGAGATTGGAAAGTGAGAGCAGAACTGGTCAGATCAAAGCAAAAGGGAAAATGGTGAGAAGGGAAAAATAAGACTATGTGGAAACCCCATCTTATCAGGACCTTGAATTCTCCCCTGGTTCAAGTGACGCAGGTAGAAAATCAGCTTGATTTCTGCCCTATCAAAAGATAAAAGTCTTTTGATCAGAGAAGACGGGAGTTAGAAAAGGAAGTTAGTTTGTTAGGAAGACAAGGCATCTGTAGAAGATATCAATCTGAACCAAACAAAATGTGTTCTTATCCTTGGCTGGAGCGCTCTCTCCAGCGTCAGTCCCTCGGGGCAGGGGCTGCGGTCACACTCCGGAGTTGTTCCGGCTGCACTTCACGTTCTTTGCACCAGCTTCAAGGAAGCTCCTCTCTTGTGCAGGGAGGCACGGGGCTCTCTCCCCTTACACACATCACAAACACCCGCCGTCTGGAACAATTTAGCTAAGCCAAAACTCCTCATGGGAAGCTTCAGCTGCAGGGATGGCTTAGACAATGCCAATGAAGGCAGAGAAAGGCTTCCAAGCTTCCCACCAGCGGTGTGCTCTAAGAATTCCAGGAGGTCCCTGATAACCATCACTTCTGTTTCGCGTTTGTACATATACGTCTGTCTGAGCTTTGTTTCAGTTTGGTTCTACTTCTATTTGTGATGTACGGGAAATCTAACTCCGCCTACAGCAATGTGCTCGATTAGCTGCTTGGTTTTGTTGGCACTGCTTGCACGCAACTGAGTTCGCAGGAATGAAACGTGCCCCAATACCTCCTTCTCCTGCACAGAAGGAATAAAAGAAACTTTCTCTGAGCCATTCAACAACTTTTTGCTGTGTTTCCCCGGTTATCTTCAGCCTGGGTGCCACCAAAGCTCATTTTGCTGACCCAGGTGCACAGTTTGACTGACAGGATGGAGAAAGACAAGGCACCATCCAGACCAGTCCTCTTCTCTGAAGTAGCCCCGGCTCACACCAGTCAGTTCATTTTAATGCAGCATCTCACTCATACCAGGTCTGCTGTGAATTAGCCCAGGCAGTATGGGCCAATATTGGCCCTTACTTAGTAAATTCAAATATATTCTTTAAATTAAACACTGCAGGGCTGAAATTGTTATAAATGGTCAAGGCCACTTATGTCAGATAATTGACTGGGAACTGATGGGTGTCTCCTAGGACTCATCTGCTCTGGGCAGCAGCGTGCTCTGTCATGAAGTGAAACATTTGCTAAGCCCCCGTCTCAGCGCCGTTTGCATGGCTGGGAAGTGGCGTAGGCCATCATAGCCCAGTGTGGGCCAGGTCTCCTGCCCTGGGGTGGCAAATGGCACCTGCCTCTAGCACTGAAGATGAAGCAGGCTGGAGTACTGGCCACCAGCTGCAACACTTCTAGCAGTACAGGGACTGTGGCTGTGAACCAGCAGACTAAGAGTGCACTCACTATTTTCAAGACTTTACCAAAGAGAACAGAAAAAAGAAAGAAAGAGGCTATAAATCCCCTAAACTGGGGAAGATAAATTTGTGTGAAAAGCCACGAGGAACCTGACAGGAAAGAGTTACTTTATGCTGTTTTGCGGTGAGGAAAAACAGCCTTAGGTTTTCCATTGTCTGCAGGTTTTTCTCCGCGAGAACAGAAGGTTGGGCACAAGGTGAACTGTCAGGAGGAAAAATCGAGGGAATCATAGAGAAGATGGGCCTTGTACATAATTGATCTGACAGAGCGCTGCCCACTCCATCATTGTGGCTGAAATATGCTTGGCCTCCTGTGCAATAATGCATGCGAGTTTAGCAGCGCAAGACTTGGTCTATTAGGGAGTTTGTTTAATCAGGAACGCTCCCGTCCCTGCCAGCGCCGAACATCGCTTGCAAAACACAGAATCTGCTCTCTGACTGGAAGAGAAAATTCTGCCACGCTAAACACTTTCAGCAGCAGACATAAAAGCAGACAGTGACTTTGAGTAAAATCGGAGGCTATTGGAAGTAAGAGCAACATCTCTATCGCTTTCAACAAGGCCAGCACGACGCTTTGTTCCCTGAAGAACTCCCTCTCCCTTTCTCCCCATCAGATTCCTTTTTCCTTTTTTTGATCCTTTTAAGTGGAAGACATTACCATCTCATTCAATTGCCTCACAACTGACTCAACAATACAGAAAATAAGAAGTTCCGTGGTCTTCTATAAGTAGTTGTAGGTACCTTCCATAAGGGGGGCAAAAAATCTCTCAGGTTTGGGGATTTCAAACCTGGCCTGTTATTAAATAAGTCACTAAATATCATGGCTTTGCTACTGCAAGATAAAGAGGGAAAGCTTAAAAGATGAAGATGCACCAGGCTTTGTATAAGTTCTGATAAAAACTGGTGATGGTGTTTTGAAGCCTCTGAGTAGTCCAAGCCTGCAGACCCTTTTGAGAAGCTTCTGTCCCACCTTGCTTTGAGCAAAACTCCCACAAGTGGGGAAATCTGCAAAGTGCCAGCAGTTCGCTGGGAGGTGCTGAGAGCCCCTGGGCCCCGATGGGGTCAGTGGGACGCAGATCCCACTCTCTGTTCTCAAAATTAAAGGGCTATGGAGGGACCACATTATTTTCCTCTGCTCCACAACCTATGCCACCTTCTGCTAAGGCAACAGGGTGAGTGCTAGATGGTATCATTTGGAGTCCATCTTAGGGTGGATAAATCAAGCCAGCAATATAGCAGTATTGCAGCAGGGTCACTCACCACAAGCAATTTTCTAAAAACCATGCTGACATCACCAGAAATTTTATTTAAATCCTTACTATTTCCAGCTAAAAAATCCATCATCATTATGAAAATTAATTTTATCAGACCCAAGAATAATCTTTTCAGAAATGAATGCTCCTGATTGCGATTTGTTTTACCTTTTAGATTTTCCCTCTGGGTAATGTCAGGCAGAGCTGTGATCACCAACTCCAAACTCAGTAATTTTGCCTAAAAACATTTGACAAAAAAGGGGTTAACGATTTCCTTGCAGGGTAAAGCTATAAGGAATTAGTGCTCCGGAGTGTAGAACATTCACTTTTACAGTAGGTGGTGTTCTTGTTACACTTTCATACATGCCAGGCTAATTAACTGTCTTAAAGACCACATCATTAAATTATTTCCCCTGCTTAAAATGCTGCAATGTTTAATGTACCCCAGCAATTCAATTATGTTTAAAACAATATCCTAAAGAAGAACAACTACAGGGTGGCATTTAGAGGAAGTTTCACGCTTTACCTCAAAGGCAGGTAAAACGGAAAAGCAAAAATAGAATTTGAATTCCAAAATAGCTGTTTGAATAAAAAAAAAAAAGTCTTCCACAAAACCTTGTAAATGAAGGTAGTTATTGTAGGCTGGATGATTGATTTTGCCTTTACTCACTTTTGTAAATGTTCATTCAAAGACTTTAAAGAGTTTCATTTTTCCCTCAATGCCGGTTAAAATCTGCCTATTCCATCTTATGATATTTTTTTTTTTGGGGGGGGGGGGAGGACATGTTGCTTTACCTCTCCCCATGTTTCATTTTCTCTTGTATGAAGAAAAAAAACTGTGAGGTTTAATTAAGTGTAACATCTTGGAAGAAGGCAGGGGGGGAGGTCATCCTGACAGTGTGTTTCAGACATTGTGTTAGGGAGTAAATACGCAGAGGTCTCTGTCACACACCTCATCAAAGCATCTCGTGTTAATTCGAAAAGTGAGCTGCCTTCTGGCTCCACCACCCTCCACAGCAGCATCATTTCCAGGTACCAGCGATGTATTTCCACGTGGCAGAATGAGTGCAAGGCTAGCAGAGAGCTCCACACAAAGGACACTGCCGTTGCTCAAGTCTTGCTCCTTGTCAGCAGGAGCTGCAGAGGATGTGCCACGGAGGTGGGAGTGCCCAGCTTCGCTAACAAGCTCCAACAACAGCAGCTTGTGCCATTCTGGACTGCAGAAAAAACAGGCATAAAAGGGACCAGAAGAGTATTCTGGAGTACATCTGAATCCAAAAACCTACTGCCACCCTCTCCTCTACCACCTTTGTGAGGTGTTTCTAAGAAATACCGATTCCTGATGTGAGAGAACCAGCCTTCTCACACACAGAAGCCTCATTAATATTTGGTGTAGAAAGCTATGTTCCACAACACGTTCTTTTAAACAAACCAATCAGATAATTGTTTAAAAACTTACTTTGGGACAAGATAGGGAGTTTACTGTTAGAGAAGGGAAAGGACACAGCTAAAATGCAAATCATCAACCCAACCACTTGGATAGAGTTCATCTTCATCTCCTTTCCTTTCTCCAGGAATTCCAGCCATCTGAATAGCTTTGGTACCACTCTGTATGTGGGAGGTGTTGCTTCCTGCCCAAAACTGCTCATTTTCTAAAGCATTGTGCCAAACCATCTGAGAATAAATGTGACCTCATAGACAAAACCCGCTGAAGCCTAACTCAGGTAGTAAACCACAACAAGGATGTGTGGGAGCTACAGCCACAGAGAGAAGCCACAACTCAGGACCTTACGTAGTTTCTCCCTGCTGCCATGTATTCCATCACATAACAGAAAATGCAGTCACCATCTGGCTGTAGAACCCCACTCTCCTGCGTGATGCCATCACACACGTAGATGCATCATTGTCATGTAATGGGAAGGGACTCTACTGTGGTTTTGTGGTGGATGCTTCAGGAGACATAAGGTGGGAAGATCGTGAAAAAGGCATCTGTAACCAAGCTGGTGCCACCAGACAAATCATCCACTTTTCAAACTTGATGGTCTTTACTGGCGCACTGAATCCAGCCTTCATGGGATAAACTGATTATTCCTAGCTTAAGAGAAATGAAAAGGAAGAGCAGCATCTATAGGAGACTATGAGTTCAGGATTTTAGTGTGGAAGCATCAGGGTGTTCCTAAAGCAACTGACAATATTGCAGCCCATAACCTCACCAGTGAGAAAGCCTTTTCACATTTTAAAGGTCTAAAATTAGAAGGTATTTAACTGCAGGGCTTTGTCTGATTTCAGTTATAAAGAGTTCCCTCACTGTGAGGGAAGGGTTTATGCCCAGGCAATCCCATCCAAGCAGTGGCTTCAAATCCGACAGGGACTTGCTCGTACAGCTGATATTCCCAGAGGGAGCTGTTTCTTCAACAGCTTGGAGGTGGGTGAAGGGTTCTCCTTATGCCAGTCTGTAGGGAGGTCCATGATCCAACTGGATACTGGCACCTGGATACTGCTTAAATATGTTGAGACTGCACTTCCCCATACTTCCCGAGAAGCTGATCAGAGGAGGAACCCTGTCCTCCTTCTCCTGACCCTGGCTGTCCATTCTGCTCCCGCTTTGCCGTCACTCCCCCCTCACAGACATTCAGTGAACCCAGTCAAGGAAATGGCCTGTCTGAAAAACAGGCATTTCTTTTTAAAACCAGGTCAATTTTCACTGAGATCAGTTTTCTGATCTCTCCCTGCATGGTCAGAGAAACACCTGTGCCGACACAGGGGGAGGGAGCGCAAACAACCATCTGGAGAGCACAGAGGGGACAGGAAACCCATTTTGGTTGCAGAACAGGATTCTGCCAGCTTAACTAGGCATGGAGCGGTGGCGTTAATCAAGACCTTGAAATGAGCCTCAAGGCAATCATAGCATGGCATCCAAGGGATTAACCACGGGATGAAATACATTGCTGACCATATGATGACCCAGAAGTTCTTAAAACATATACATCTACATTGAGATACCTGCAATGCTAGGCTAAGGATGTCATCAATTATATAGGGACCTGAAGGTTATAATTCTGATTATGCAAGGGTTTGATATAAGTAGGTCTCAGATGTGTTAATTCACAACAACCAAGCCGGAACACAAACACATATCCCAAACGTCAATAGGTACCTGTGTGGTTTCTAAAACACATAGAGCATAATCCTTTTGTACCCTGCTTAAATCTGTGCAGAAGCTTCATGATTAGATCTTTGTCCTGATAGACTCTGCATGAAATACAGATACACATAACCATCATGGCTACACTTAAAGCCCAGGCATGTGCATGCTATATATTGTGTTGCCTAGTCCTGCATTTGCTTTCTCCTTTTGAATTGTTCTTCACAATTTTAAATTGGTTTTAATATATTTATTTTCCATATATGTCCCTGTTATTTTTTTAGCATTTTATTCCAATTGTATGCCGTCATATACTTAGACATTGATTATTTTATATCTTCAGTTTCTGGATTTGTTTTACAAATAAATTGCAAATGTCAAGATCATTTCCTTTCTCAAAAGTTGCCTAAACCCTACCCAGCTCAGCAAGTCGTGTGTAACATAAAACATACAGCATGAACTTCAAACATAGGAATGCATATAACAATCTCGCTTTCTTTCTAATGGAGTTATCCTTATTGAATGCACTGATTCCCTTGAAGCAGCCAATAAAATAGGTCGGGTAGTAAAATATGCTCTGACAGTAACATTTTTCATTCAATACTTTTCTCTTTTCTTGTTGAAGACTCCGGCCATTAGAAAAGTGGGGATCACAGCTGCTATATATGTTTAAATGATATTTCCAGAAGTCAGTCAGGCTCTGGTCTGCTCCTGAGCATAGATTTAGGCCCTGAGTGTGTTCCCATAATATGGATATTACTTGAGATGACTCAGACACTCTTTTAGGAAAGAGTTCGTTGCACCATTTTTAAACCCAGGTTTTTATAACTTAGCTGAACAGCCAAAAATGAGATTTCAGAGCTTTGAGAACTGGTCTCTTGTAAAGGCTGCTATGAAATACCTTTAAATAAGAGCAAAGCCCACTGACTTCTGGAAAATAATCTCTCCAAAAAGAAATCAGAGCCTGTTTGGGAAGGCTAGGTGCGTAGATTAGGCTCTGTCTGTCCCTAGATATCCTGTTGTCATTAAAGGTCCTCACTGCAGCAAAATGACCAATAAAATAGAAATCCTGCATCTAGCAAACGTATCCATGACTCACCCAATTCACTGAACTTCGGCTCACACGCCTCTGCTTTCCCTTTACAATCTGCACACCAGTCCCTGAGGAGCACTGGTCTGAACCAAACTTATCCGTAGAAGGCGGTGAAAAAATGTCCATCAATCTGGGGGGGTATCACCCCTGAATGTCCTCTTCTCTCAGGATTAGCATCACCACCAGGAGAAGGTGAGGACATGGTGCTCCAGAGGGCCAAAAGCCTGGTGTGAATCAGATCAGCTGTGCTTTATTTGAGTTGTACATGTGTTTACAAAGTTGCTACAAATACACTGCTTGGTGCAGCAAGTAGGCTTGCTTGGTTTAGAAAACGGGCAGTGAAGCCAACATACACAGTGTCTGTGCCTGACTAAACAAGTGTCTCAGTTTCATTTCTGACTTGAACCTATACCAGAAGGTTACAATAGTTTCACAAAGCTAACTTTATTTTAGATGCATATGAGAGAGATGTAAGGAGGTGCTAGAACACCCCCATTCCTAATTTGCAGTTATAATTATTTTGTAATAAACATAGTTCTGCAAAGAAGCCTTTGAGTGACAGAGCCTGTGACCAGAATTTCTCTACTTTGTATGTGTTAGAGGTGTCGGTAGAGACAGAGCAGGGGTCCCCACTGACCTTATCAATCATCATCCTCACCTCATACCCACCAGGACACCTGTGCTGCAAGGGGCTTGTGCTCTACAAGCCCCCATTTAGTCTTTGCCTTCTCCTTTCTCGCTTCCAGAGAGGACCAGAATTAGAGCTTTGAAACAAGCAGAGGCAAAAACCTCTTTAGAGCCCTGAGTCATTTCTTGCTCTTCTCTAAACAAGCATCAGCTGGGAAAAATTCATCACAAATAACTTTCTTCTGGATTCCTCTGGAATCAGCAAGGTAGAAGGCCACATATGCCATCAAAAGCACACTGGCTTTTGCAACAGTACTTTGAATTTCCAGCAGTAGGTGTGGATAACTGATTTCTAATGAAGAACTGCCAATGCTCTAGATTTTACTGATTGGTAAACTAGTGCATGGAGCAAATAACAGACTTAATCAGAAAGCAAACCCTGAAATCTCACTTTCTGCCCTCCTCTGGTTCTCTGAGCTCCCACCTCCCTGCCATGCGCTGCCACCTCTTTTCCAGAGGGAAGATCATAGTCTCAGTCTTTCTAAGAGCAGGAAAGGTTTTCTTTGCCATCAAAGTGATGCCCGCTGGGTGAACGTGCCACATGAGTTACGCAGCCCTGTCACTTAGAGAGAGCAGCAAACTCATGTTCTCCTAACGATCCTGTCCCAGCCAATTCGTGCAGCATCGTCCCGAGGGTTCAGCTGCCATTTTTCATTGCCTCCATGAGAGAAGGGAAGGGAGACAATTACTACTGAGGATGTGAGTCCAATTTGCCACTGTGCTACTGCAGTTTTAACTTCATATCTCTCTGTTGATTTCTTTGGAAGAAGAGGATTCTCCTTCAGAGAGTTAAAACATCTCAGTAACCTTACATTAGGGAAAATCTGAAGTGACACGGTCCTGCTGTACCTCAGGGCACAGCGTTGCACTGGATTTTAGGCTCTTTGTCCAGTGAGACTTCGTACCTTGAAAATCTTCATGCTGCGCATGGACTGGGCATGCAGGAGCACTTGGACTCACAGAGTCTCAGGGATTGGAAGGGACCTTGAAGGATGATCTAGTCCAATCCCCCTGCCAGAGCAGGAACACCTACATCAGGTCACACAGGAACGTGTCCAGGTGGGTTTTGAATGTCTCCAGAGAAGGAGACTCCACAACCTCTCTGGGCACCCCCTTCCAGTGTTCTGTTACCCTCACTGTGAAGAAGTTTTTCCTCATATTTAAGTGGAACCTCTTGTGTTCCAACTTGTACCCATTGCCCCTTGTCCTATCATTGCCATCACTGAGAAGAGCCTGGCTCCATCCTCCTGACACTCACCCTTTACAGATTTATAACCATTAATGTGGTCACCCCTCAGTCTCCTCTTCTCCAAGCTAAAGAGACCCAGCTCCCTCAGTCTTTCTCCACTCCGTTAATCACATTTGTAGCCCTGCCCTGGACTCTCTCCATCAGTTCCATGTCCTTCTTGAACTGAGGTGCCCAGAACTGGACACAATATTCCAGATGCAGTCTCACCAGGGCAGACTAGAGGGGGAGGAGAACCTCTCTCGACCTAATCTTCATACAGTTCCCATCACTTTTACCACGTTCTGGAAGCCCCGACTGAAACAGAGGTTCTGTTTGGGTAATAATGTTTGCCACGTACGACTGTATATGAAAAGATTTTCTGTTGCAGGGAGCAGAGCGAGCGGCTGTGTAGGTGAGGAAGTATGTGTTGAAAAGACCTTGGGGTACAGGAGGGTAGGGTGGTCTGGCAGTCAGGAGGGGAAAGACCAGCCTGCTCTGTGCAGCTCATTATGCAGAATATTGACAGCAAATGTTCTAGTCACTATAAAGAATAAAATAAGCAGGTATATGTGTCCACACACATATTTTGTCCCAAAACTTCACGTACCGTAAAATTCTACAATTTTGTTTCAAATCACAACTAGAATATTGTGTGTTAAACTAACTTGATAATTAACTCAAACTACTCATTTTTCACTGAGCGTACTGAGCGTATCTGAGGGAGCCAGAGCACTCCTTGAAAATGTTTGAGACAAACTCCTACCACGACTTGTACCTTTTGCGACTCTTTTGCGGGCCAATTTAACGTGCTCTTTGTCAGAGAAACGTGAAGCTGGGCTTTAGCAGCGCCAGCAGATTGTGTTACCCTGCCTGGCTGTACCCAAATCACACGTCTCCCTCCGCCTGCAGTCCCAGAGGTCACAGCTAAGGTCAGGAGAGAACAAAAATGATGCTTTGTGATCCAGCCTTTAGACAGTTATCAACTCATAAATCTTGGTCAGACTGTAATGACAAAGCATGGGACAGTACAGTCCCATGCACGTGGAGTTGTTTTCAGGAAAAAAAAAGGCAAAGCTATCTATGCATAAGAAAAAGACAACTGTATTTAGCATGTGGCAAACCAGACATGCCTTTTTCAACTGTTTATATTTTTCTACTTTCCACTCCTCATTTTCTGCATTTCTGGGTGGGAATAGAAGACCGTGTCACCACTTTGAAATATTTATAGCAGTTAGCTAAGGAGTAATGATCATAAGCAGAATCACTTAAAGAACAACACTGAAATGTTTTTTCATACTGAAAATAAATGACTCACTCCTTTGTATTTGGCAGCTTGAAATGGGACCTCTTTCCTTAATGACATTCCTCCTTTGCAGTGTGCTTATATTCATTTGCTGCTGTGCATTTGTTCACAGAACCAGCAATACTTGGCACTTACAGTCCGTACCGTCTTTTAATTCAAAGACTTTATGAACACTGATTAATTAAGCTGAGCGTTATCCTTAGGAGGTTAGCGTTTATACATGTTTTTCAGATCAGAAAATGGAGAGGGACTAAGTTTCTAGTGGGGGAAAAAAAATAAACCCAAAACACAAAACCTGCTGCAAGTCACAGGTGAATTTCAAAAATCATAATGGTTGGTCCTCCCTCCTCTGTCACCAGAGCTGAGGTCGGCGTGGCATGTACTGTGCAAGATTTCTGAAGCAGGAGACCAAACTGGTTAACTGGTTAACAAAGAAACATTGGGAATTTTGGCCCTGATCTGGGTTTGCACCCTCATCCTAAAATTAATCTGGCTCCAGATCCTTGTCTGCTTCTTCAGCTCATGTGAGTGTGAAATTTAAGCATTTTAAGTTATAGCTTCTCTGCAGGACAATCCTTCCTCATCTGTAACATCTGGATCCATATATGTTTCTGTCAAACTCTTTCCCAACTAGATACTGAAGCCACTGGAAACACTCTGGCCTTGCTTACAATCACTCCATTTCCTTGTTAGACAATTTGAATTGTTCTTCTCTTCTAATCACTCCTCTAATGATGGTGAAAAGCATTAGCAAGATAGGACACCACGGAACCAAACCCACCGTACTGAAAAAGTCCTCAGGAAATCTCCTGTTAAACTTGTGAAGTAGCTTCTGTCTCTCTGGAAGAATCTGGAGCAGAAACATTTCCCTGGGAGTTTTCTCTCACCTCCTTTCGCAGAGAGCCCTTCACACTTGTTCTTGGAGAGATGTACCCGTTCGGGGGTAATTCATTCAACAACTGTCAGATCTTTTCCAACTGCTTTATAGCTTGTCCTCCCCAAGCATTCCTTCAGTAATCCCTATACCAAAGCTGAACCAAATGTGTGTTTATGTAAAACAGCCCATGCTATACGCAGCCTGTGCTTTTTGCATGACCTTTAGTGTAAAATGCAATATGTCTGGTCTCAGTTATGTTATTCTGTCAACATGTTCCAGTTTGGGCTAAGCTGGAAGCAGCGCTCTGTACATCTGGCTCAGGAAGAGAGGACATCTGTGCAACTAGTCTAATAAACCAGAGCAATTCAATGAAATATTGTTCTAGTGTTAGGGAATGAAAAGAATTTTTGCATTGCAAAACACAACAAATGCTGACTTCTCCCAATAAGAGTGACCTCCAGAAATCAGGGAGATAAATCAGAATGAGAGAAAGGCGAAGAGATGTTAAATGATGCTCTTATTTCAAATACAAACATCTTTCAAACACATAAATTGTCTCACTTGATTTAGAGTTATTTAGTTCACATGGAGTTAGGTAATGTCCTCCTTTTAAAAATACCACTTTGGAAATTTATGGATGAAAAGTGCTAATTATGTATTTTTAAATGCATTTTATAATTTCATTGTATGAATCCCTTTAGAACATAATGCTATCTATAAATCCTTTCCCTTCTTATACTCAGGATTTTGTGAATAACACAGTTGCTAATGCAGTCTAAATTAGACAAAGACATTTGGTGAGGTCAGAATACTATAGCCTGGAGGTTCTCATTTTATTATCTTTGGCCATTTTTAAAAGGGTAGCACCTTACACTTACTCTAGTAACAGCGTGCAACTCTGAAGTAATTCATTCTGCAATTGCTTTTAGCTGCTTTAGCGTCTATATCAGCCATATTTATCCTTCTTTTCCAAGTACTCTCAAACAGTGAGAAAGTCCAAAGTGAAGTAAGCTTTTGCCATCTTTTTTTTAAATAATACCTCCACTTCTAAAATATCCTGGAGGTCACTGGCAACAGAGAAAACTCCCATTTTGCTCTTACATACTGAATTTTATATTTTGCCGGACTTAGGGTAGAAAGAACGCAAACAGTGTCAGGTTTCTTATGCTGTACTTCACATTCATCTCCATTGAATATAATTATCGATTTTTCTGCTGGAGTTTCTCTACAAATCTTACCATCCACTCTGCCTGCACATACCTTGTTGTTGTTTTCCTAGTGACAAAATCCCAAGACGATAATACCACTCATTTAGTTCAGCCTGTGATCCAAGAGCCCATCAGGCTGTTTTCCAGCTCTCTTACAGTTTGCTGTCAGTAAACTTTCCTGCTCCCCAGCCACCTTGGTTGGTCTTCACCTCATCTATCACCATAAAAGCCCCCAGAGAACTGAGTTCATCCTATTCATTACCTTTTGAAAAACTTCCATCTGTCCCACTCCCAAATCTCCCATTGGGAAGAAGAACCTTTTTCCAAGGTTCTTCACCAAGGTGGGTGAAGAAGAAAGCCCAGTTTGATGAGCATGATCTCCAGAGAGCAGGGAATAGAAAACATCTCCACTTATTAAAGAGCCTCTGCAGTGGTTGCTTGCAGTGTGCTCTGAATAGACAATATCTCAAGAGAATCCAAGAAAACCAAATACAGAGGCAAGAAAACTGCAAACACAGTAATATTTGCAGAATCTCTTTTCTTAAAAGAGACTAAAAGGTTCTTAAAAGTTTCCTTCAGGCAATTTGATTCTAGTCCAAGGTTTTTGAAGAAAAAAACCCTCCCATATATCTTGATGCATTCTTGACTGGCCCGGGATGTACTTCTGACCCAAGGAAGTGTATCAGTCAGGGACAAGGCAACATCAGTGCTGGATCCCTGACAACATCTATTGTGTTAGTGTACAGGAATTTAGGAAGGGGGTAATAGTGGTGGTGGTGTATCATCCAGCCCTAGTGTATACTTGATGACTGTATTCACATAAAAGCAGTAACGGTCCAGCAGGCCAGGCACTTGAGGAGGAACCAAGTACTCCTCCTCTGAGCTCCTCCACTTACCAGACGTGAGATCCAGAGAAATAGTTTTGGCTTTCTATACATCCTTTTCCCAAAATATGCTTTGTTCAAAATAGTCTGTGAGGACAGGGACCTCGTGCATGTTTTCTAATGCACAACAGTCCAGGACTGTTGGACTAATGACTTGAATGCTGAGAACCAAAGAGTGTCTTTACAGCAGACCCCAAAAGTCTCATAAAGAGACTAATAACTTGTCTTTTTTCTTAGAAGGAAAAAAAAAAAACCAAAAACCAACAAAAAACCCCCCTTTTTAGCTACAGAAGTACAAAAAAGTATCCAACTGAAAAAATGTAGCCAATTTTTCCTCACTAAATAGCACTGGGTTTAAGTTTATATTTTTTATTGTTCTTATTAATAACTTCCAGATGAATCTTTGAACTTGAATATTTCATTTCAGAGTGAATTATATTGGCTGCACTAGAAGTCCTCAGAAAAGCTCTAATGGAAGAAAAGACAAGGCCAAACTCCCTCTAATTTTCCTAAATTCCAAGGAAATGTATATCTGAGCCTACACTTCCCGCTCCAGAACCACTTCCTCTCCTGGCTCCAGAGAGTGGCCAGAGCTTAAACATATCTGAACTTTGGCAGCATCTACAGGCAAAATGCTGCTTGGTTTCTAGTAATAAATTCTGCTGCACATTTCAAAAGCAACCAGAAAGCTACAACTCTTGGTGAATATTTCATTCCAAATGATTTACCCCAAATGGGTCTGACAGTACTCAACAGAAGTTAGTAACGTGGTACGGACACAAAGATGAGGAGTTCTCTGGTGGCAATAGAGTGAAGAAATGGCATGGTAAGACAGTATGATGCTAGCAGTGTGCTTAAGCTGTAAAAACTGCAGAAACATTCACACATGTAAACGTAGGCATGTCAGGGTCTGCTTAAGAATCCTGAAAACCTGCATAAACACTAATCCTATTACTTTTCAAGCTGCCAATAAATACAAAATAGGAGCAAATCGGTCTCCAGGTTTTTCAGGATATTTGCTGCATATTCCTCCAGCAGCCCTGAGCCCCAGAAGCCTTCTAACCACTTCGGATTTCCCCTGATAAAATCCTCCCCTTAAAATTGCTCAAAACAATCGCGCTTTAGCATCATCTACTGGGAGAGACAGGCAACTGACTGGGAGGCTCGGGCAGCGCAAAAACGCTCCCACTTGCATCTGTGTGCCTGCTCCTGTTGTAGTGCTCCGAGCCTGACTCCAGCAATCCAGGGAAAACAGGGTATTTATCTCTCTAGACACTGCACTTTAAGGAAAATAGCAAATGCTTCAATGTGAGTGCAATAGAGACCAGAATAAGTACTTTCGATCTTGATGCTGCATTCTTATTAAAGCCTCTGGGTTGCAGCACCAGAAGTCAGGAAAGAAGCCGGGAGGAAAGGAACAGCTGATCTCACAGATCGGTTTGCGCTATGAGTTTTGTCACAGAGACCTGAGGTGGGTTGCGGAGGTGCTCAGCGCCGCAGGGCCCGGTCTGCAGCACACGATGTGCAAGACAATCTGAAATTCATGACATGTTTGCACTTTTTACCGCCAGCATCAGAGATCTCAAAGCGCTGCGGACAGTAATCCTGCCTGGCAGGTAGGTATTATCCCTCTGTTGTGAACAAGGACAGAGATTTAAGGGCAAGAATCCCAACAGCCTAACTCTCACTGCCTGCAGGCTGGGCCAATCACTTGGAACCAATAGAATTTCATACTTCTTTAAAAAGGTTGCCCAGGGTGATTTTTCCAAGGTTCGTGGCACAAGAGTGTAGGAGAGGCATTATCCACATCCTAGGAGTTGTTATCCCTTTAATTATTGGTCTGTGCTTCAACTTCATTTCTAAATCCCCATAAAAGTCTTGACACAAAACATAGCATAGCTACCAAAACCAGCAGGTCTCACATCTAGGCATGAAGGGTAGATTCACCTCAGTTACATTTTACTGCCTGAAAACTAGATGTCTACTCTGAAAAAGCTCTAAGGCTGCCTTGACAGTCAAGGAACAGAAGGGCACTTCCAGGCAGCAATTCATCTTGCCCATCACAGGATCACGCCCTTGGAGTACGACACAGTCACCTGGCATTACCTCCACCTTCTACAAAGACTGAACCAATCACTTTAGAACACGTGCTTTTTTATTATCTTTACTATTTTCGGACACCTACATTTTGTCTGCAGACACCCATTACTTCACATGGGGTTGCACCATCTCTGCTGGCTCAGTCCCCACAGCAGTGGGCCCTAAGGGAGATCTTCCTCCACAAGCAGCAGAGCCTGGATTTGGCTCTACTGCAGTTCTGCAGCTTCAGGTAGCTCAAACCAGGCAACTGCAAAACCTCAACCCCCGCAGATTTAAAGCATTACAATCGACGCTCTTCAGGAAAGCTGAGTAACAGTTGTGGTAATATCCCACGTGTATCAAAAAAAAAAGATTTAAGTGTGTGTGTGTTTTGGAATTCAGTTGACTGACCTTTGGACTAGAGATTAAATATATTGACTTATCAGCCATAATAAAGGCCAGGTCTTTTAGATGTGGGGTCTAAAAGCTCCTGCCGGTACATGGCTTGATGGTTTAGATTCCTCATGATAATTTTTAAAAATTCTGATTAAAATACCTTTAGAAATTATTTTGCTTCCATTTTGAAAGGTGCTGCTTTACATAGTTCCTGTGTAGCTCATATTCCTCTTCCTGCCATCTGCCCTCTAGGTCTCTGCACACCTCCCCAGAGCAGCACTGGAGTCCAGGTAGCAAAATCATCATAATCAATTTACTGACTGACCTTTCAAAAAGCCGACTAAAAATAAATGCTGAATATTTGAGAATATACAACTCACTCACTTTGGAAAATCTCTAAGCCTGCTTTCTAAAATCAGTTGTAGTGACTGTGTATTTGGTACACACATCACTTCAGATATAGAAAAGCCTGTTGATTCTCTCAGCTATGAATTTCCCTCAAACTGTGTCGCTAACGTTGTATAAAATCCTAGGGCCTGCAGCTGCAAAACTCAGTCTGGACTGTCTTCACTGCTACCACTCCTACTTGACTACTACTGCTCCACTCAGCTCTTGGCTCTCTGGGAAATAAGTTCATCAGTTATCACTCCTAGAATGGCCGTGCCTTGAAAAATAAAGAATTCACCAGATACTTGTCTGAGATCAGCCACAGACTGCCTTTCCAGGGGCAAAGTGAAAGTTTCTTTGTCCACCTTCACATTTTGGCAGGAGCAGAGACAGTCCCGTTGCCACTAACCCTGTAAGGCCACAGAGCAGCCCCAGCCCTGCTGGGACAGTCTGGTTGTGCATGGAGAGGTGGCTGCTCCGAGCAGACACTGCCTCTCCGCCCACACAGCTATGCACACAGATTCCTCTCCCGAGATGCTTCGGATTTTTTTGAGAAAGATGAAAGGAATGCTGCCCAGCTGTACGCTGCCTTGCACTGAAAGAGGCGGCCAACATTTTGCAGCAGCTGTCTGCGGCTGGGGTGAAATGTGGTGGTGGGACTCCCACTTCAGCTCCCCACCACAGCTCTCCAAGAGGCCCAGAACTAGGCACTAGGACTGACCCATCTTCCTCCATACAGAGAGCATCTGCAGACCACTGACTTTGATGGTTTTATATTTACCAACAGAATTATTTTTAAACAATTATGGCAGCCCTCAGTGGGCACCCTTCATTAGTTGGTGTGTGCTCTACCTGCCCCTCTGCAGAAGAAATTCCAGCATCTCCAATAGGTC
Source organism: Nycticryphes semicollaris (assembly GCA_013400055.1). Taxonomy (NCBI): domain Eukaryota; kingdom Metazoa; phylum Chordata; class Aves; order Charadriiformes; family Rostratulidae; genus Nycticryphes; species Nycticryphes semicollaris. Next base: position 57,737 of record VXBJ01004522.1, read on the forward strand.
AGAAAAACTGAGTAAATAGACCCGAACTTCATTCGCATTTCCTGTTTAGTACCTAAAATGAGGAGTATAATTTAGCATAGAGGTTGAAAACGGCAGTGAGCAGCTCACCCCTCTTGCTGTCTCTGCTCCCTCGAGACCTTGGCTCCTGAGGCAGTGCAAAGAAAGGGGGCTGTCTCAGGGGAAGATGAGATGAGGAATAGGCCAGCTCATGCAAACCTGAAATCTCTCCACTAACAAATATTCTGCATCACTTTGGCTCTTTAAGTAATCTTCCTTCTTCATTAATCTACCTCTGGGCTCGGGGGTTAGCGAGGACAAGGGTGGTCTTCTATTTTGTGCCTGGTCTTGGATAGCAGAAAACCAGAGCGTTGCCACTGATGAGCTGCTACCTCGATTGCATTGTATTTTGGTTATATCCAGTATTTAAGCGCCTCAGTCAGCCTTATCCCGTGGATGCCTGAAACCCTTTGAGGTTTATCTTCTAACCTCTCTACCGGTTTCCTTTTCTGCAGTGTCTAATCAATGCTCTGACAACTTTGGGGCAGCCAAAGGCCACCACTGGAAAAAATGAACAAAGAAACAAGACTGAGTGCATGAGCAGACACTCAAACTACTTGTTTTCCTCTCATGTGTTTTTTACAGGACTAACTTTAACTCTGCATCTAAGTTTTTCCATCTGTAGAAAAGTCTCCTTTTGCAAAGCTGTGTGGAGGTCTCTATTCTTAGTGCTGCTATGCCAATATGTAATTGATTTGCCTAATTCTGCTGTACCGTTCTGGAGTATTTTGGAGATTAAAATGTATACTTTTTGTGACTTGGTTAAGGAGAAAAACAAGATAAAAATAACAGAGTCTTGGATGCAAATTTATTCCCGAAGTTATTAATACATTAGATTTCGTATGCACTACTGAAGATAAAATACACATAGATATATATATATCTCCATCTGAGAACAAAGATGCCAACATGCGGCTCACCGAGCAGCTAAAAAAAAGACTGGGTGACATGGCCAATGACAAATTAAATAGTTCTGACAATGGTGTGAGACCTGGTTTGCTGCTTCCTGAATACAGCCAGCAATCTTCTCTGTGTGCATTGGCTGGGTTTGCATGCGCTCATTTGCTTGACGTCCCGTGCTAGCACAGCAAGGATGTTTAATTTGCAAGTAAGTTTAGATGTTGCTCCTATGAAGGGGCCAAACTGTGCTTTACAGCGTCACCCTCACCGTGGAAGAGTTGGGTTCATTGGGAGCTCCCAGTAGGCTGCTACCCGTGTGCTCAGCCAGCTCCTCAAAACCCCAGCCAAAACCTCCACTGAAGTCAACTGAGACACTCCTGTTGACTTGGAGCTGGAGTAGTTCCTCTCCCATGGCATCAGCTGCTCAGACACACCAGCAGCAACAACTTCAGTACATGAGGTAGACAGAAATAGCAGACTACAGCTTCTAAACAAATATTTAAAATAATTAACCCATGGTTAAGCAATCATGTCAGGTTAATGCTGGTTGGGAAATGTCAACCATGGAATCCAAAGGGCTTTGGCCTCTTTGCCAGCACTGAGGAGCCACAAATCCTCGTCTTGTTGTAGACCAGCTCCTGCTCAGCAGTGGACCCAACCTGCTGGGGTCCTCAACAGAGGTCTTTAAAGTCACATGACACCCTAGGGTTTTTTTAATCGTGCTGTGGGAAAAAAGTCAGTTTGTCCCTGACCACTCTGGTCTTCAAAGGAAGTAATTTCCCAGGTTTTGCTATCGTGCTAGTGGTCATGTGCTGCTGCAACTCACCTACAAGGGCTGGGCCAGTGGTTGCTCTTGATTCTTATGGTTTGAGGACGTAAATGAGCTGGCCCACAGGTTAACTAGAATTTTTAAGCCCTCCAGCCTTCACCTCTCCCTATCATTATTTCACACTAGCCTTTAGGAAAAAGGAGTGGCAGCACTTCACAAGGGGGCACCAAATTCCTCTCTCCCAGCTGCCCTAGTGGGGGTGCCATCTCTTCTAGTCTCTCCCACCAGGCTGTGCTAACAAGTTCAACGTGTTACTGGTTTTACTGTTGCTCTGAGAGGCAGGGAAGACACCTCTTCCCTTACAACCCTCAAGACCTGGAAATAACACCTGTATCTGAACCATTGGTGGGCTTTTAATCAACAAATTTGCGTTATTGAACTTTCTCTGTGGATCAGAAAACTACTGCATGGTTTTAAAAAGTGGGTTCGGTGCCCAGTATTAGCACTGAGGAGGGGCAGATGCTGCCCCATGCCCTGGCACCACGGTCAAGTGTGGCGTAGCAAGACAACAGGTTTACATGTCCTTCAAGGTTACTCGGTCATAGGAAACTCTCTATTGCTGTAGCTGGTGGTTTAGGCAGGGTGTGTACTTTACCTGTTTGCCAGTGGTAAAACAAATATACAGGAAGCTCCAACCTCGGTTCAGTAGTTTGGTCACATTTTCAAACACAAACCTAGTTGAACCTACTAATTCTTCTCCAGCCAGTCATGAAAACTCACTCCAGCCTTGGAGAGAGGCCATACACTTCTACCAGCTCCAGGACCCCACCCCTTATCATCCAAGGAAATTTTATTCCGTAGAACTACATTTTATGGTAAATAAACCAAATTATCTTGACTACAAAACCAAGCGAAAGAGTTGCAGCAACTATAACCTGCTTTGCGCCTATGGAGTACTAGGAAATTTTACATGGGTACACACACATACTAAAACTTCCTCAAACACATATGAGGTTTCATGGGAAGTCTGGCCTTTGGAAGCTGGGCATTACTTTATAGAATAGCCACATACACAAACTACATTTCAGACGATGCTAGTATTCTTGCTACCTTGATATTCATCTTATTTATCCAAAATCTGCACAGCGTATTTATGTATGTTACACACAGAAGCAATCGTGCCACAACAACACATAAAATATAAAAAGTGTCCAATTCAAAATGACTGTAGCACAGTTGAGCTTCAGAAGGAACTGGGATGTATTTCTCCCCATTTAGTCTAAAAGTTTGTCCTTCTTAACCCCAAGAAGGTCTGGAGATGCGGAAGGCATTTTAAGAGAAGCAGTTTTATTTATTCTTAATTTAGACTTGATGAAGTACTCTTTAAGAGCAGGTCTTATTTCTTGTCATTACTATTTTTGTTGTATCTCCAGCATGACAAGAAAATACTTGCCCAAAATACCAAAAAAGAAAAACCTCAGGAGAGAGCCTGTTCTTGCAAGATTTCCTTTACAATATTTACAGGTCCAGGAGGTCCAGATAAGCTTTGGATATGCATCAAAGCTCCTGAAGAGTTACCCAAACCAAGCACAAGCTCTGAACCTTTTGAAGTTTGCCCATCACTAGTTATCACATCCAACCCCCTTCCCATTTCATAACAAGAATTATAGTCTCTGTCTTCAGGAAGTTCCTATGCTCAGTGACTTGATTTTCCACAGAGGGCTACGTAGAATCTCACTAATGTTTCTACCAGGCTTTCAAATGAAGTCATACCCCTATCATTCTCCAGCATTTACATGTATTTTTCTTATTTAAAACTTGAAACACAAACTGAGATTATACTTCTGACCATAACCTCGACAAAGCATCTGCAGCTCTCCCCGACAGAAAGTGGAGATCAGTCAGAACAGACTTGGCCTTTCACCACGGGGACCAACACTCAGGTTCATCCTGCGCTCTGCAGTGAAATACGGTCGGCAGTTTCTACCCAGTCCCTGGTGAACAGTAGCTCACACAATAAAACTATCATACCTAATTCAGCACAACTGGCAAGCTTTTGAGAGAAGGGCCTCGCATGAGGGCTGATTTATGGGGTAACCCAACAGAAGATACTCCCTATAGGTCAGGTGTGATGAGGTCATTGACAGGGCAATAGTGATGAAGTTTTTTGACTGTAAATTCCTTCTATTTCAAAAGCTATAACAGACAACTATAAACAATTTGGATAAGGTTCCTCCATAACTCAAGAAAAATATTGTTGCTTTATGTACTGCATAAAGGATTGCCATTATCTTTTTTTTTTCCTCTTTTGCTTACTTTACGTATAAAGTAAGGCTACCAGAACAAATTCATTCTCCACGTTGACAGAAGTTAGAGACTATCTTCTTAGTACTTTCAAGTTCATTTACAAAATTCAGTGGAGATTGCTTCAATTAGGGTCATCTGGTCATGTATCCCTTGATCCTTTGATCACCAAAGCAGAAATACCATGTTGGTAATCTCTGGGCTACCATTTGGGTTAATGAATCGGCTTGACTTTAATTCTAACCCAGATGTAATCTTTTATAGCTTAATGATTTGTTCTAACATGAACTCCAATTGAATGTAAACAGTTTCTTTATTTAGAGCAAAAATTCTTTTTTATAACTTGTTTCTCTTCCTAATTAATTCTAGAGCAATTAAATCAAACCTTGATCTGTGGCAATCAAGATTAAATCATAGTATAGGTTAGGCTGCTAATATCGTCTTTGAGTTCATTATTATCAAGGCTAACAGTAATCAGCAAAGGAGGGAGAAACTGATGTAGTGAGGGTTACAGATCTGAGGACTTGTTCTTGTTTTTAATAGCGGATCTGATTTAATGTATGATAATACTTGCACTTATTTAGTAACTGTTTTCCAAGGAGCTCAACATACTTTCCCACAGCTAATTTATTCTCACAACACTGACGCGCAGGAGGTAAATATTATCTCCCAGGGACACAGAGAAGTTTTGGGGCATGGAAGAGCCGTGGACTGTGTGCAAAGTCACAGACTGGGGCCCAGATCTTAATTCCATTAACAAATTATTAGCTGAGGAGCTTTGCCATGAAGTCCAATTTTGATAAGAGAGGAACAGCACCCCATCCACGAGCACCCACGAAGCATCCTGCTTAAAAAGGGGTTGTTGGCCACTGCACCCAGGCAGAGCTCAGAGTGAAAAGCCAGCTGTGCTGTTAGCTGGCTGCCTCAGCAGATCTCCCTCCAGTGCACATCCCTGAGAGGACTTGCCATATAGCCCTGCCCTGTGTTCCCAGAGGTAGACAAAATTCGTTTGTAAGTCATTAACAAGATGGAGGCTGATGAATTTGACAGATAATGTAGTTCTTAGCTCTGCCTAAATACTCCAGCCTGTCCACATTACCACATGCCTTCTTTTATAATCAAATCTAGATTTAAAGGACAATGAAAGGGACATTTTGGAGCCCTGACTGTCCTCAAATCAAGGCACTGATGTCCCAGACAAGCCCCAGCTGAACTAGTTCCCTGCCTGGATCTCTGTACGTAATTATATTATCCCATGCTGTGGCAGATTAATTCTGACTGTGCAGGAAACTCCTGCCCATTTGGGTCATCTCTGTGTGGTACAGCAATTGTGTGGAAAGGACCACATCACCTCGGTTCAACTCCAAACAAGGAAAACACAAGAAAGCATCACAATGTTGTTTGTACTCCAGTTCTGTATTAGCTTGAAAAAAATTACAGCAGTGCCATTTTCAATTCAGTGTTATGCTGGAAAGGTTGCAAATTAATTAGAATTATGCCTTCTTTGTGCCAAGTGATAATTTACTGCAATTAATTATCAAAAGATCTACTGCTGTCAATTACGGTACTTGCTCTTTGGAGGGGGAGAAGCTATTTACGTATAGCTAAATTCTGTAACAAAGTTCCATTTTACTTTTATTGTTTTCAATTAAACTATCATCATTTGCTTTCCCTCTGCCAAACACAATAAAGACTCGTTAAGAACTAATCATGCTACTGTGACCTTTTTTTTAATCCAAACACTAGCTAGACCTGCACTGAGTCAACACTCCTATTGTTACACCTGCAAATTGTACGTGGAGAGGAGCACACTTCAGAATTAATGAGCACAGCTGTGGTCTCTCTTACATTCAACACTTGTAAAATAGACCTCTTTAAAGTGCCATTATCACAATATTGATAGAGTTATTTATAGTACTGCAAACGTTCCCAGTCATAACAGAGTCCTTGTTATCCCCCCACAGCAGTTCATGTTGTTGCCATCTCCTGGACTCATTCCACAGTTTGTGATAAGGCACCAGGTGGACAATCCTTCGCAAATGAACTATAAAAGACATTAGGAAAAACTTCTACATAAACAAGTTTTATAGCTGGGAATAGGTCAAGCTGTCAAGACCCAGCCTGCGTAAGACTTGTCATGTTCTTCTGCTCTGGAGTTTCCCCTATTTTCTGGGTGGGATGTGAAATGAAATTACAGGCGGTACGAGCTGCAAATGATCTGGATGGTATTGTCCAAATTAGAGCTGCTTTTTGCAGTTACTAATACTGTTTTTCCATAATTCAGTAAAACAGATGCGAGTTCAAACTCTTGGTGTCAGTCGCTGAAAACAAATATCACAGGTGCCAACTTTGGTTGCTAAGGGAATACGAGTTTCTTGGGCTTCCCAGTATGTGTGCAAACAGCTAAAGATTGTCCAAGGCAGAGGTTCTGCTGTCAGCAGGAAGGTATTTGCCTTTTTCAGGTACCTTCCCACTCAGCTTGATCTCCTGACACATTTTGGAAGTATCAGCCAAACTGGTCAAACTGAAGTCAGTAGGAGACTTAAATCAACACAAGGTTTTCCCAGTCTCAGAACTGCAGCACCCAGTGTTTATTTGTTGTATTTCATATTACTCTGTGGTTTTGTCCCACTTGGTTCTGGTTCCTGCTAAGGACCTAGATACAGCTTTTGTGGGGGTACATCCATGGGAAGGTCTCCAGAGCCATCCCACAGGCCCAGCAAAGGAGCAAGTGTGAAATTCTGTGCAACTCCTATAGCCATATGAAGATTTCTATGTCCTGCAGCCAGCCATGTTTGGAGTTTAATAACTGTTTAATGCTGAACTGAGCAGAAGAGAGTCACTTTTGTAAATAAGTGACAAAGTTACATCCTTGCAAGAACTCTACAGGTCACAGATGAGGGGTGAGCACAGCCACCTACATGGATGGCTGTTCTCCACCCAGCTTATGCAGGAGGCTGAGGAGGAAAACCGAGGCAAGTCAAAACCTTGCAGCCATCGCCACTAACATTTTTACTCCCTCTCTCTGATTGCAAGAGTTCACTTCTCTTGTTATGGGGCAGGAAATAACTTTGCTTCTCATCCACTGTCTCTTATCTGAGGGAAATCATTTTGTCATAATTCAGCCTTGATTTTGGAAAGAATTGCAGAAAAACACAAGTCCCTGAAGAGCAAAAACTCAACAAACACTTTGCTACTTAGAAATTATTTCCCCAGATCCACCTATTTCATATCTTAAGTGCTTCATGGCTGAAAGGTCAGATCTACAGTAACCTAATATTCTATTTTCTCTCTGAATTTAAGAGAATACTTTGATTGCACAGGACAGCTCGGAGAACCAGCCAAGCAATGTTTATCTCACAGGTGTTGCTGGTTGAGATCTCCTGCAGGCAAGTAGACTTGTGCAGTGATTCCCAGCTGATGGCTGTCTGACTTATATGAAGTTATTTGTCAGCTGCTCTTGTGTCCCTGGGGAAGGGAAGAGGTGAACTTCAGCTCCATCTGAGGCAATAGGGAGGTAGGTACTTCAGTGCAGGTTTTTAAATCCCTGAGTTTGCCCTGATTGGCATGTATTGACCTGGATTTCTCAGTGATGATTTGAATATATACATACCCTGTTGTTTTTAAGGGTTCTCCCAATACCTGGTTGCTGCAAAAACTTATCTCCAGAAGCCTCTGACTTTTTAATTGCCTTTTTTTTTTTTTTTTATTACTTCAGAAGGATTTCTACTTCCCAGCTTGCTTACTTCTGTGATTTGTACCTCTGATTTTGTTAGTGCATTTATCCTCAGCTGTATCAGTACAGTAGAAAAAAGCTCAAGAGGGAAAGAGAAGCGGGGAAAACATTGAAGCCTTCCAGATATTTTGAGATTTGGAAGAGTTCTCACACTTTGAGGAGTTTTTCGGGATTTTGGAAATGTTTCTATTTCTCAACAAGAGGAAAGAAAGGGCCTGTGTAGTTATTGGGATGAGGAGTTTTGTAGAAGTGAAGGAGAAAGAGAGAAGGCTGGTAATGAGGGCTGTCACCTGGTTCCCTGTTCTGCCTTTTTCCTCTGAGTGACCTTGCTGGTAAGGTCGTGGCTCTTGTAGAACAGCACTCTCCTCTAAGGAAAAGCTGGGTCTGGGCTGAAGCGTGAGGCAAAGAGTAGTATGGTACTTTTTGTTTCCATAAACTTACTAAGGAATGTCATGCAACTGGGGTGCACATGTGATTAAACTAATCTAGTTAAAATCAGAAAAGGATTTCTCATAATTCAATTGGAGTTGTTTTTAATGTTTGGACTTTGGTCAAGGACAGCTTTATTGATTGAATTTAATTGCATATATTTTCCTGTCCATTTATTGAGGCCCATTTTTCAAGTCACTTGAGAGGCTGCTAACATTTCAGAAAGGGGATATGCCAAAGCATTGCTTTAATTCATTATCTTTTGGACATACAGTAGTTGCTACTTGGCCTGAATTAAATCCGTTAGAGAATGTGATAGCATAATTACTTACAGGTATCCAAAACTGCTTTTAACTGAATTCTCTAGGAGGTTATGCATAAGATTTGTCTTGCCCTTACATTGGATGCAAATGTCTGTGATTTCAATGATAAATATTTCGTCAACTGAGGACAGGTTTTTCTTGTTTCCACATGTTGCTGGTGGACTAAAGTTCTTGTGAGGTCTTTATTTTTCCTTAATATATAAAATAAAAGTATTTTACAAATTACTTCACTAACTCTTTCAAAATGTGTAAATACAATGACCCTTGAGGTAAAGAGGAAAGTGTCTGTGACTCTGGCTTGTTGTTTTTTCTTCTTTCAAGCCATGCTCAACCCGCAAAGACTTTCTAGACAAAACTGCACATTAGCTAGATTGCTTCATGCCGTGTTCCAATGATGTATAGTCTGTGATCCTCCAAAAGTTATGTCAGCCGGCTTCCAACTGTAGGGAAGGGCTAGATGTTCCCAGCCTGGAAAGACCTGTAGGCTGGAAAGTGCTGTAGGAAGGGCGGGAGCCGTGTGACACTGCAAACTGCCGCAGCCCTGCCACATTGCTGAACCAGAGCTGCAGAGGGAGCGCTGCTCCTATAACCTCTTCCTTTACCTGTCTTTTGCTCTCAGTCATAGCCCACTGCATTCAAGAAGTTCTCAGTCTAGCAAAGAAATTGTGTACATGCACGTCTTTAAGGGTGCAGGAGCTTCTGCTGGCAGTTGTGGACCTGCCTGCTTGGTTGGGCTCAGCTCCCCGGCTCTGCACTGAAAGTAACTGGCATCATCTTGTTGTTTGTGAAAACTCAAAGTAGCAATAGTTGCAGCTATTAAAATTGTATTTCTCCATAATGGGCCTAAATAGAAAATGAGAATCTACCTATAAAAACTCTGGCATACAGTGCTTTTCAGGTACCTGACTATTTAGCAGGGATGTGTGTAAGGCCAGACTTGGTTTTGTCTGAAAAACTGCAAATCAGATACAATTCAGGTATTAATTCTTTCTTGTGCAGGAAAGCATAAGGGGGTGAGGGAATGTTCAGAGCCCGGCTTCTATCCTCTTCTTACGCTAGGTCTGTGGTTAACAAATGCCAGCTGAACTACCTGATGTCTGTGATACCTTCCCTCCCCTCAAAACACCTGATATTTAAATGTGACACGAATCACAAAAGTTTTGCTCAGGAATCCAGGGTTTGTATCTGATAAAAGGCACAAGGAATTCCTTTCACAAGGAACTGAACCACAGATGGTTATGTGATTTGAGGGCCACTGAACATCAACAGTTTTACCAACTGAATCAGAATTACGGAAACACCTGCATGACTGCATCTGCAGACTCAGCTAAATTATGCTTCTATCCAGCCACATGATATCTAATGTGTAATTCTTCTGCATTTTAATCAAATGCATTGTAAAGTCGGTACAAAATTTCAATATGAATGCACCTTAATGTAGGAGTAACTAATAGCTGCCATCCATTAGTACCAGTTAAGAGACATACATCCTACTAGGCAACAGGGGCACAGTTATTTTAACTCATTACCTGCCTGGGAAATTACATGTAATTGCACACGAAAAGAGGATGTTCACAGGACACCACTGGGAATGCAAGATTGAGCACCCAAAAGTTACCAAATGTTTGAAAGAAGGTTGCAGAGCAGCGTTCACAAACCACCTGCACGGTGAGTCAGGCTTTGTCCACTCTGTCCAAATGGTGCCTGTTCCCTATAAAACCTGCACTGAGTTTAGCAGTTTAATGCTAGAAAACTTTTGCTGAGTGTGTGCAAACTCTGAGCTTGCCAAGTATTTTCAGATTTGGTAGATTTTTGAGGCTATGGTAAAGCATTTCTGAAGAAACAGATGAGGTAGGCCAGTCTCCTAGTTGTTGCTTTCAAACCCATCAGGACTTTTCAAGAACAAATTACAAGAAAGGTAACACTAAAACATTTTTTTTTTCCTGGTACCTTTCTTAGAGATAGATGAAATAGTTTGGATAAAAGTTTTCCAGAAAGATACTAGCCTGACAAAGCCAGGAATTTTTAAAATTGTCCTGTAATGGCTCATACCTGGCAAAGTAATGAGCACTGAAAATCAACCTTTAAAGCAGGAAGCGCTGGTCAGCCTTGGGCAATGGATAACATTGTGAGTTACCGCTTGCTGAAATTGTTGAATGTGTCATTATGCTCTGTCCTGAGATGTGCCTCCAGTTGAGTCTTGAAAAGCGGGTCCCAGTGCCCATAGGGCTGAACTCAAGACTTCTGCCCTGATACAAGGCTCTGACTACAATGTAGCTGGTGGGATCGGGGCCAGATCTTCCAGAAAACAGACGCTGTCATTCCCTCGTACCCTTATCAGCTTGTTCATGCTTCTAGAACCATGTGAGCAAGCCTGAAAGCATGGAGTGAGGTAGAAAGTGAAGATTTAAACTAAGTAAATTAATTCCCGAAAGGCTGTGTGTTGAAACCCAGTGCTTCCTGCCTATGTTTAACTTGACTTCAGTTCATTGGTCCCTGGTGCACCCAGAATTATAGCTCAGCAAATATCTCAGAGGATTGTACATTAAAAAAAAAAACAAGGAGCCTCCAAAATTTCAAAGCATGGCTTAAAGGCAGAAAACCTCCTAGCAGAAAAGACAGACTGTGAGAACACATCTTCACTTGGTCATTCCCCCTTTCAATGTGGGCGTGTGTTCATTACAAATTACATTGAAATCAGTAATTATTTTCATATGGTTAGCAAATAGCAAATAATAATGATTCAACATTTGCATGTCCCTGAATTGCAGTGAAGTGGGATTACAGATGGTACAAGATGCATCAGTTTTACAAAACATATTGAAGACTTCAACTTCATGATGGAAAGTGTTCTGTCATCACTTAACTTATATGCATATGAATACCAGCTTAGTGGGGAGTCCGCAGTGACGAGAACCACCAAAGATGCTAAAAACAGGTACACAGAAGTAAAATGAAAAAGCTTAAAGTTACCTTAGATTTCCTGTTGTTTCCATAAGTACTGAATATTTTAGCTCCAACCATCCTGCCTGGATGGAGCCGCAGTCCAAGTCCCAATTCAGGCCTTAAAAAACCTGTCCTTTCTTCAGCTTAAGTGTAAATTGTTGCACGGCAAACAGAAGGGAGTACACAGAATAAAGCTATTTTATGCATAAGCTTGGATTGTAGTTCGTGTCTGTGAAGTATTTATCCTGAGCCTGCAAAACCCACCAAGCAGCTCCCATATGAAAGAATAAGAAGTAAAGGGAGGTTGCATTCAGTGGTCCTGATAAGCGCAGTGATTTCTAATAACAGCAACATTTGACGTGAGTGATCTGGATCAACATCAAAAAAAAAACCCAAAAAAACCCCATCTAGTCAAGTGCCCAGCAAGGGGTCTATTCTCATGTCCATGCTCATATGTTAAGTCCCATTGACAAGCATTAGTGGGAGCTGCATGCACATATGGATATGTGAATAGCCCCAATAGGAGCTGCATAAAGTAGTGTTCTATACTATACAGAGATCACTTCAGTCACCAAGGTAAACTAATCTAGGGGGAGAAGCCTTAAAGAATGCTGTGAATGAGCCAAATAATTTTAAAATATATATATAAATAACAGAGAGGTTTAAAATTAAACAACAACAACAAAAATAAAAGCAGTATTAGAATCTATTCTTTGAACTAAGTAGCAAATGAGAATTAGCTTTTCTGTAAATTTTATCTGAAATTTACAAAAATGGCTTGTAACTCTGAGTTCTCTAATTTTTAGAGCCTCTTTGTTTAACTATTACTCTGTATTCTAAATAGAAATGAGGGACACAGCATAAAGATCTTACTGACAAGACATGAGCTAAGAAGAGCACTGGTAAGTATTGCTGAAGAACACGGTACATGAAATAGTGGCAGCTCTGCAATAGGTCAATGATAATGATGCTCCTGAGGTTATGCAACACCGACAGCCACCCTATAAATGTCAAAGCCTTGCAGAAACTCCCTGAGAAAGCCTGAAAAGCCTCCAGCAGCCTGTCTGATGGACAAAAATTTCTAAAGATGTTGTTTTCTTTCTGCAGGCAATCTTCAGGTTTTTCCCTGAAGCCACTGCCTAGTTTGAAATCCCATTGTGATTTGGAGTACTGTTCTTACTTACACTTGCACAGCTGAAACAACAAAACCTTTCCTGACAGTTACACATAAATAGGTGTAACAAACAATGAAATCATCAATTAACAGAGCAGACAGCAACCATTGCTGAAGGGTTTTAAGACAGTGATAAGCATCCAAATAGGAATCTAAATTGGTGGGATGTGAAGTGGATGGTAAGTAAATAATATGTATAAATCAGGTATAATTTTGATCAAGATCACTGGCTTCCTTTCCTTGTTCTGGCGCCCATTGTGGAATTCAAGCACCTGAATTGCAAGTTACTGCAGAGTCCTGTATGTCTACTGGCTTCACACACAGGTCCACGCTGTTCCAGCACCAGTGCTCTGGAACATCCCAAGGTGAAGCAATCCATACAGCTGACAATGAAAGCTCACGTCTTACAAGATGTCCTCTTCCAGTGGTCATTTAGACCAAAAAGCAATGTATTAATCACAGCAAACCAAGGTTTGTTGGGTCCCTGCTGGCCAAAGTACTTGAGAAGACAAAAGACATCATGTTCCAGCTGACACCTGCAAGTAATTACACACGGCAATAGCGGTGTGTGAAAGAACAATTTGAGAATCAATGCTAAGAAGAGGTGCATTTCTTGTTTTTCATATAGACCGAACTATTTTCTGACCTCTAAGTGCCTTAGGGTCTTAGAAATCAAAGGCAAATTAGTCAAGATAAAGAAAATCAGTTGCCAGGTGTTCATGTGGAAAAGTGATAAATCTCCAGGGATTTTCACCAGTTCTGGGAACTGATTCCCTTTCCCAGACAATACTGTATTTTATACGGCTATTTTATTGGAACAGAATCTGCAGTACCTCTCTTCCCAGAGTGTCTTCTCTACCTACCAACAGATCTTTCAGTCTGTATCTGGTGGTTTTGGATATCAGGACACATATGATGTGAGGCAAAGACAAGCATGCAGTTTTAGGAGAAGCTAAACTGTGGTGGCCGACTCTGCTGAAAACCTTCTGAAGAAAAGAGGAGAGAAGATGAGAAGACGGCTCCTTCTCTGAAGAGTCCCAGAGGCTGCAGCCAGGTAGGAGAACTCTGAGTTATCTTCGGGTTTGGTGAACATTTAATACATTGGCACTATTTGAATTGCTACTGAATGCTGATTGGAAGGGGAATTATGGAAACAGATTCAATTTAAGCAGTATTTATTATTAAAACTCAAAACGTGTGTTTCCAGTGCTGTTTCTTAAGTCTGTTTAGATAAAATCCAGTCTCAGGAATTATTTTTACTCTACCTGTGCATTGATACAGTCAGTATCTAGAAATCTTAAGCAGAAAACAATGTTGCAAAGAGCAGTAGAGAGATATGACAATATATTTTGTCTTGTTTTCTAGATTTCTAATTCTGGAAGATAACATACCCCCGTCTATGGAAAGAAAAGAGGAAGACCAGTTTATATTCACAGATTGAGAAATAAGTCACCTTCACATCATACCACCACATCCTGGATCTGTCAGTTATTTTAAAGATATAGAAGTTCCTCAGATTACATCCCTTCCAGCAAATCATTTCAGCTCGTGTTTCATTTTAAGCTGCTGAGTCGATTGGTGAAACAATTTCCTGCTTGGAGTTGATTACCAGCATCACTGCAAGCCCAGAAGGCAGGTCATCTGCCACAGGATCAATCTCTGTCTTCGTCCCTGAGACTAGGTGTCCAGGCTTTGCCATCACTGACAATTTCAGTGTCCCCCAAACTTTTGGCATTTGAGTTATCAATTTATTATGCTGCTCGGTGTGTTTTTTGCTTTGGCTTGTTGCTGAGTTATCAGTGTCTCTTGTATGGACAAGTTGTAGTAGTTACAGTGCAGACACATAGATTGAAATACCACTAATGACATTCTTCAGTTATATTCCACCGATGAATAAAATGCAAACATTTCATAGAGGTTTGTACTGAAATTCCCCTAAAGAACAGCTCTCTTGAGGAAAACACCAGGAACACCTGGAGGCACATTTACCTTGCAGTTGGTGGAGTATGTGAGGGAAGGTCAGACCCTGGGCCATAAACCCCAGCTAGCTACAGGCAGCTAAGAGACTGCCTCGAGTAAATAATTAGGAGATAAATACACGCTCAAAAAATGCCATCTCTTTATCTATCACAAGAAGCATCACCAGCTCTACTGGACAGAGCTAGTTACTTTGTAGAGCTTGACTCAATCACCAGCCCTGAGACTTTACAGAGGATGCTTAGAATAGATGGGAAATGTTATAACCAGCTAGAATGGCATCCTTCTCTGGGGAAAAAAAAAGCCTCATCCTCATCAGCTGGATGTGCTGGTTCTGCTCCCACAGAGGAAAAGGGCTGTTGATCCACAGTAGGGATGGCTGGAAACCACAGGGAGCGGTAGGGGATACCTGGGCAGGTCACTAGGGTAGGTTGAACTGTGCTTTGTCCTAACTTTGACAGAAGACCCCCAAGAACATACTAGAGATGAAGGAAAAGGGATGAGGTCCCTGCTTTCCCTTCCTTCTGCATTACACTGAGGCACCCTGTGTAGAGTCTTGAAGCAGTTTCACTTGCTCATGGCCTTGACGGTGGTTTAACTTTTAGGAGGGGTGAAAGAGGAACAAGTTTGTAGGACGCAAAGAGCACGTATACATGTTTGGGAACTGCTATGGTGTGTGAGCATGGACACAGAGGTGGGAAGCTGTGTGAGCAGCCAGACAATTGATTGTCAGCGTTTCCTATGGGAATCAATTGCTGAGGTGGGACTGCTTAAGAAAAAGAGGTTTGGGGTGAAGTTCCAGCCTATATTTCTGCAATCCAGTCTCATCCAGGACTACGTTATTCACAGAAGTCTGTGAATAAAGCAGACTTCCAGGCAGGCAGAAGATGCCCAGAGGCAGGATAGGATCACTGCTTCTGCTTTACCGAAGAGCAGAGGTACAGGGCTCTGAGGAATCAGCTGGTTTGTGTCAGGAGACAAGAAAGGGGTGACAGACCTACTGGTAGGAGGCTGCCTTGTGGTGGTTTCATGTAGCTCCATCAGCACATAAACTCAGTCTCTAGCTTTTAAAATAATATATCATTAGAAATCTATAAATGTGTGATATCTGCACACCTGGCCTGGGTCTGGAGAGCCCATGAAAGGTGTTAGACTTGTTATTACTTGATTATTCCTTTGCACAGGTGTACATTCCTGCTCCCAAACACTTAGGAAATGTCGCTGCTGATGTGTCTAGACTCTCAGCGTTGAAGGCTAGGGAAAGCCTCTTGATATGTTACAACCCATTGTGGGCCATTGCCCCCACCTTAAATGCATTAATTTAGTTTTAGTTACAACAGGTCTTGCTTTAAAAATACACACACCCCCAAAAAAACCCAAAAACCATTATTGACTTTGTGCCTTGAAAGTCATCCTTCAGCCACTCTTGCTACTAAAAAACAAAAACACCACCTAAACTCTCGCTTGAGTTTGACTTCAGCTTGCAGATATCCATTTTTTGCTGAAAGATTAAAAATGTCATCAGTATCCAGCAGATAACTTTCAGACAGATCTCACAGATACTTAAATACTTACACATTATACTCATGTCACGTCTCAGTCTTTTTTCCAGTAAGCTAGGCAGATTGAGTGCTTTAAGTCTTTCATCATTAAGCACTTTTTTCAGCCCTAAAATCCTCTCTGTGGCTCTTTTCTGCACCCTCTCCAGTTTTCCAACAATCTTTTAAAAGTGTGAGCACCAGAAACTGCATAATCTTATATTGTCTGTATTAAAACCAATTGTGTTTGAATGGGCTCAGCTCATCAAGCAACTGAGATCACTTGGAGTGTCGTTCTCATCATTGTCTGTCACTCCACCAATGTTCCTGTCATCCTCAAATTTATCAGCTGTGAATTTACAGTGTTTACATCCAAATCATTGAAGAAAACATTGACTAGCATCTGACCTCCTGCTGATCCTGGTAAAACTCTCCCGTTTGATAACACTTCCTGATTCATAGCTACTTTTTAACAGGCTGTTAGCCAATTCCTAATCTAATTAGTGCATGCTCTGTTGCTATTTCTAATGTTTTTTGATCAGAATATCACACAGTGTTAATTCTAATCTCCATAAAAAAATGAATATCACATCTCTTCATTGACCTTTATCATTCAGTCTTTACCTTCATCATATTATTTGACGCGCCTCATCAAAGAAAGAAATTGGGTTTGTCTGATAAGGCTTATTTCTCCTAAAACTGTATTTACCGTCATTAATTATATTTCCATTCTTCATCATTTCAATCCCATGGCAGCTTTTCCAATATACAGTAACAGCTGACGATGTGTTAGAGCCTGGCCTTTCGGGTCAGTGTGTGTGTTACCAACCCAACCAAAACAATTCCATTCTTAAACCCACTCTTTGAAAACCGATGCGTTTCATTGTAGTGGCTTGCAGCTTCTTTACATTTATGTATTATCAGGTGATTAAAAATGACTACTTGCCATGCCGCTTTGAGGGTAAACTGTGAAAAAACAAAACCCTACAGCAGTTTGTGTGCTCATTCCTAGACCTGGCCGCTGTTTTCTGAGCGTTTCCCAGTGACCGCTGGTACGGAAATCATTACAACCTTAGAGCTACAGGCTTCCTGAAGCATGCCTTAGAAGAACACCATGAAAGGGATGATGATGAAATATCAGCTATCATGTAACTTTCTATAAATGTTAGATTTCTACAAAGTGATTCCACTGAATTGTAATTAAGGGTTTGAAAGTCGAATGATTTTAAGTGCTAGTTTTAATTACCGCTTGGTGAACTTTAGTGTGTTAGGATTGTCACAACTTTCCTTTAGAATTAGTGTCAAGCCAGGCAATACAGTGGGAAATTATTAACTCATACTTTGGTTCAGCAATTATCTGCATTACAAGGTTTATGCAATTAGCTGTTTAAGATGTCATTATATTTTGCCATCTGGTACACAGGAGTTTATGCATATGAACAGGCACGTGTTGAAGTGATTTTCACTATATGACTCTTGATCTCAACCCAAATCATCACTATAATGAGTGGAAGACACAGTGTACAGTACATTAGTGGCAGGTGCATACTATCAACTTCATTTTAATAGAAGACTTTCATGTTTCCATTTTTAAAGTATTCTGCACAAGTGCTGAAAAATTAATTGCTCGTTTGCAATTTAGCAAAAACTGAGGACATGTTATTGCTAAATGCTAAGGAACATCAGTTTTCAGAAAAGCGGCCACTAATTTAAGTTCTTTCCATCTGTAACTTCAGGCCAATTTCTGCTCTAGACAATAAGAAACTCTCACTGAAGTGAGAGCTTAAAACGTTCTCTCGTTTCACGGTGAACATGGCGAATTACCTTTGATAGTCTTGCAGCACTGAAAAACCTCATGAAGCTATTGCAGAGGAAGCTGCAAGGATGCCTTAAAACCCACCTGTGGTATGGTCCATGTGCAACAACCCACAGTGTCCCAGGTCTCTGACAGTGCACGCAGAACTGTCACCAGCCTCCTTGGTCTTACCTCAGTCTGTCTGACGTCACTTTTGCCTGTTGGCTCACGTCTGGCGCAGAGATTTTAAATCTGGGGAGAAAAGGTATTGCTGGCAACAACCTACCACAAGGAAATCCTAGCTTCCAGGCGGTACAAAATGTAAATATCAATGCTGACAGCGCTGCGTACTTAGATAATACCTGGTATTTCTGACGCATACTGCGCCTGGTGCTCTAAAAATATTTACAGCCTTTAATTAATTAAATTGCATGCAGCTATTAACCTCATTTGACACAAGGAAACTGGTCTCTGGAACTCTAAGAGACCTCCTCAGTCGCAAGAAGGCTGTGCAGAGACTTGAGAGCGAGCCATCTGTGGGGACTATACTCACTGAACTGCAGTGCCAACTGCCAAAACCGGGCTGCAACTGCAGCGCCGTGGTTTAGCTGTAAAAGCAGGTGCAATGGTTTGGGGCAGGACGAGGGTTTGGCATCAGGGAATGGACAAGATAGCTCCTGTCACCTCTTCCTCCAACCTGGACTTCGTGCTAAACGCGGGACTGCTGGCAAGACAATGCAAATTGCGTCCGTCTGCTGCAAAATCACAATTCTTTCAAATATTTATTATTTTTTGCTCTGGTGTTACAGTCTGGATACTCCTTGAGCCTTGGGTGGTTGTCTCAGAGGGGGAAAGGCGCCGGTCCCAAGCCTGCTTCCAGCCACAACCCCGGTTGGAAGCAGGGACGGTGCTGAGCCTCCATGTGTAGCCGCTGCGACTTCATTATTGAATTACATTAACAGGCCGCCCTCTAGTGTCGCATTTTATTACACGGGTAAAAAAAAAAAAAAAAAACCAAACCAGGCTAGGCAGGTAAAAAATCGTATTTTTCCTTGGCAAACACCAGCAAACGAGTCACCCACAGAAACAGCCACAAAGCATTTATACAATGCTTGTTGGGAAGTCCTCTGTGGGGTTAGAATCCCTCAAATGTGGTGTAAAAGGTGATTTCTACCGAGGTTCAGGAAACCAATCCTTCAAGGCCCAAGGAAAATATAACTCCAATCTGCATGCACATGCTGAGGTGCAGAATTTGCCTGCTCTCTAACATCAATATTAGCATTTCCGTGGTAGCATACACACGTGTCTATACCTCTAATGTGAAGTGTTTCATCCTCTTGTACGTACATCAATGTCATTTGAGGAAACACCAGGAGATGTCCTTCACAGGAACGCTCCCACTTCATGCAGGGATGATTTTCCTCAGACTAAAACCAAAAAGGTGATAGAGGTAAGGTAACGGACAATGATTAGTCAGGAGTTTGAAACATTTCAGAGCTAAAACGAGAAAATACCAACACTGAACAACCAGATAAATACCTTTTTGCTCTGAAACCCTTACTGGCATTAGCAGTCATGCTAAATACACTCAGTAGAGCTGCCCCTTCTGGGCTGGTTTGGAAGAGGGAAGTGGGATGGAGCACACTCAGTTCTAAAACCATAGGCAGGCCAGGCCAGGCTAAGCCAACAGCTAGTGTAAATTCATATGTGAAGGCAGTGCAAGTCCATCCATTTACATCAGCTGGAGACCTGCCTGTGTGTATTAATGTTCCCCAATGCTGAAGCCACCTGCCTATCTTCCATTCTACGAAACACATTTTGTCTCCCGTGGGAGATCTGGTTGGTGGCATGAAAAAGACTCCTTTCCTTTAGGTAAACAGAGGGAAGTGCCAATTCTGCTGTGTTGGGACACCCCTCCCTGATCTTCACAGACCTGCTGCAGGCCCAAGTCTGCCCTCAAGGCAGCCTCTGAGGGGTGACACTGATGGTGTCCCCAGAGGAGCAGGGTTATGGGAAACCTGCCCTTGTGTTTCCCTGGGGATTGCGGTGTCTGCCTCCTCCCACCTCCTCCAAAAGACCTCTGGGATTGTGAAGGTGACCGGGAACTGAGGGGAAGAAGCGGGGAACACCTGACTTTCCCCTTCTCTCACACCCCTGGCAGGACAGGGAAAAGCCTGGCTCTGCTAGTTCCGGCTCCACACACCGTGGCTGAGGGAAGACGCGGGCTGAGCGAGGGCGAAGCTACTCAAAGAGCGAGGGTACGATCTCGATTATCTTCCCCGCTTTGGTTGGGTTCGGAAGCAAAGGGNCAGGGCCGGAGCCATCCATAGGCATCCCGGCCATGCACAGCACATACATACATACATGTGTGTGCACACACACACGGACAGGCACACGCATGCACACGCCAGCTCCCGGGCATGGGAGTAGGGCGAGGAGCCCACCGAGGCACCGCTCTGAATAAACCCAGCTGCAGAATTCTTCCCTTTTATCAGTCGAATGCCCCAATCTGCATTTTGCAACCCTGCAGGAATGCAACTGGAATTATTTATTATTGTTCCTTCTGATTAACTTAATTAAGTCTTGTTGGTGTAGCATTTTCTTTTTTTTTTTTTTTCCCATATTAAAGGAAATGAAGTCAACATCATTAAAAGGAGTGGAATTAGGCGTATGCCAAAGTATTTGTAAGAGCACGTTAAAAATATTCTAATATGAATTCCAGCTGTCTCGCAGGCCGCTGCTAACTTTTCCTAAGAAATCCAGCCCCACTGCTGTTGTTCATGGGCCCAACACAAATTTGTCACAATGAGGGGAAGCAACCTTCCTTGTTTCCTACCATCACACTTTTTAAATCAAGTTAGTCAGTAATTTATGAAAGCCTTTGGCGTCGCCCTTGGAGCAAGTCTCGTGACGTTTGTAATTAAAAGCAAATCGTACTGAACTCGTCTGCTCCGGAAAACAGCAAAAACCCCTGCGAGGCCAGCCTGGTGCTGCGTGGGGCTCAGGGCACAGCTGGGGGACCTGCCCAGGAGCAGGAGGGTGTTGGGGTACCTGGGTCCCAGGGGATCTACTTTAAGATACATGTGTGCAGGTACATCTGTGTACTGGGGTGTATATGTAGTGGTGTACTGGGGTGTTTGAGAACTGGGGTACCTGTGTCAAGGGGTACCTAGGTTCTAGGGTACATGTGTAGTGGAGTATACATGTGTGCCAGGGTACCTGTGTACCCAGAGTACTGAGTACCAGGGTGTCTGAGTACTGGAGTCCCTGTGGTCTGGAGTACCTGTGTGTCAGGGTATTAATGGTCTGGTGTACATGAGTACGGGTGTTTCTGTGTTCTGGGGTACCTGTGTACCTGGGATACCTGAGTACTTGGGGTACCTGTGTGATGGGGTACCTGAGTACTGTGGTACCTGCAAACCTGGGGTACCCGTGTGCCAGGGTACCTGTGTATCCAGGGTGCTGAGTACTGGGATGTCTGAGTACTGGAGTACCTGTGGTCTGGGGTCCCTGTCTGCCAGGGTATTTGTGGTCTGAGTACTGGTGGTTCTGGTTTCTGGGGTACCTGAGTACTGTGGTACCTGTGGAGTGGGGATACCTGAGTACTATGGTACCTGTGAGCCAGGGTACCTGAGTACTGGGATACCTGTCCCCACACACACTGTCCCAGCTTCCACTGAAACTTCCCACCTGCCATAAACCATTCGAAGGCATGAGAGGAAGAACAAGGGTTCTGGCAGGAGCTGCAAGGGCCTCCTGTCGTGCAAGGTGGGACAGTGTCTCGCTGCTGCCTCCTTCACGCTCTCATGACGGGAGGACACCGAATGCACTGGCAATGGCCCTCACATGTGGGAATAGGCACCATCCCCTCTAATGTCATGTACCTCTGTCTCAAACACTTTGGGAAGAGCAGCACTGCTGCAGAGAGGGAAAAGCAGCTTCACCGGAGTCTTCATCAGATGAGGGGAGGCAGTCGGCCATGGCCACTCTCCCCTTCTACTCAGATGTCCAGTGTCCTCCTCTGCTCATGTTTTCCCCTTCGCTTACCCGTTTTCCAAACCATGGGCAAAAGGCAGGATTTTCCATGGAAATGAGGTGTTTTCTCCACGTTGCACACACAAGAGGCCTGCCTGCGGGTTGCCTTGGCCAAGCAGGGCAGAAGTCACTTGCACCAAAGTTTGGAGCTCAGTGACACTGAAAATCTGGAGATATTTCTTGAATTTAACAAGTCGGCGGGGGGAGATCAAAGTTTCATGCTGTGATGCAGCTGCAGAAAACAGTTTCAGCTTTTGCCCTCTGTGCTGTGTTACTTTTGGGGGGCTTGTCCCAGATTTTATTAGCCATGTAAGCACCTATCAGCAGCGTGTGCCTAGACCTGCAGGCAGCGTGGGGTCTCAGGACTGTCCCCTCCCTTGATCAGAAGCACAGGTCTCCATGACTTCCAAATACATCTGGTGGGCTGAAGGGATTCAGGCATTCCTGAAACTTCTCCCCTTGCAGGCATGCCCTGACCCTGGGTGCAGCCAAGGGGACACGGCAGAGCCTGTGCTGGGATGAAATCCCCATGGATTGTGCCAACCCCTGAATTATAGCAAAGCCACCAGGACTTTTGATACCGCTGTTTTGTTTTGGTTTTGGTTTTTTCTCTACTGTTAAAGGATGCAATGGGAAATAAGAGGCAAAGCCACCGCAGGGCCTGATGGGGCTGGTGGGGAGAGACTGAATCACAGCCCCTCGCCCACATCCCCAAACTCCCTGGGCCCAGGGGACTCCCTGGCTTTCCCAAATTCCCCTCTGGGCAGTGGGAGTAGTCTTGGGACTCCAGAACCCTGCCATTAAGCACACTCAACTGGCACAAAATACTTCTACTGGGAGAGCTGGAGGCTGCTGCCCCAGCATCTCCATCCCAGTGCCACAGGGGAGGATGCCACCCGCTCCATTGCCACACTCCAGAGCACATAAACCCCCACTATATACACATATAAATATATATATATAAGTATTACTGAGTAGTTAATCCAATATATAAATATATATAATATATGTGAATAGCACATATAGATGTG